>JAPXFQ010002245.1:0-135059 GCA_028564705.1 Apricaphanius iberus | reverse complement strand
TGACTCTGTCTGTGGAAGCATAGGTGGACTTTTCAGTGTCGCTTGTGCTATTTGGTAAACGTCCAAAACGGACCACTGGTCAAGGCATTTGCAACTCAACATTGATCTGTATTAACATAAGTAACAAATAGTTTTATAAAGATTTAAGTTCTAGCAATTTGTGTAATTTTTCCAATGTAAGTTTGGTCTGATAGTTCTAAAATGCTATTTCCATATTTTAATGTAATGTATATGTTTGTGCCCTGTGTGTGTGTTGTCTGTGTTGACAGAGACTGTGGAGACGTATCGCGTTGGTAAGACGTATCGCGTCATTTCCTGTTTTGTGACTAACTCGTTTGTAGCAAGTCGGTGTTTCTCTCTCTCTTGAACTGATCTAACTTTCTCTGTCAATAAGTTTTTTCTGAGTTGCTTAACACACAAACACATTAAAACGTTAATTTTCTTCACGGTTTAGGACTCTTTAAGCGTTTTACTGGGTTAATTACTTTGTTTTTAGGTAAGGTAAGGTACCGCTTGGTTAGCTTAGCTTTACGGCTAGCATGGCTTCGGCAGCTTTCTCTCTTGTCCCTCCATCTCTCTCTACACCTCCTCCTCTTTCCTGCTCTCTCTGTCAGATGTTTAGTTACTCCTCCGCCTCATTTAGTGAAGTTGGTAGGTGTAATAAGTGCAGCATTTTTGTAGCTTTGGAGGCGAGGGTTTCTGAGCTAGAGGCCCGGCTCCGCGCTGTAGAACAGCCAGGCCCAGCAGTAGCTAGCGCGGAGTCAACTAGGACAGGACCTAGCCGTCCTTCAACAGCTCCCGTGCAGCCGGGACCTCAGGCGAGCTGGGTGACTGTTCGTAGGAAGATTAGCGCCAGACCCCAGTCCGCGGCCAACCTCCAGCCCCTTTCTCTGAACAATAGGTTCGCCCCGCTCAGCGACGCACCCGCCGAGCAGGAGAGGCCGATTCTTGTAATTGGCAGCTCCATAGTTAGGAATGTGGCTCCAGAGACACGAAAGACCACCGTCAAATGCCTTCCAGGGGCCAGGGCTGCGGACATTAGGTCCCATCTGAAGCTTTTGGCCAAGGACAAACGGCGGTATAGCAGGATCGTTATCCATGCTGGTGGCAACGACACCCGGCGACGGCAGTCGGAGGTCACTAAAATTAGCGTAGCTTCGGTGTGTAGGGCTGCCAAAAAGATGTCTGACTCTGTAATTTTTTCTGGTCCCCTGCCTGATCGTACTAGCGATGACATGTACAGCCGTATGCTTTCGTTCCACCTTTGGTTGTCAAGGTGGTGTCCAGAAAACGATGTGGGCTACATTGATAACTGGGGGGCCTTCTGGGGAAAACCTGGACTGTTACGTAGAGACGGCATCCATCCCACCGAGGACGGAGCTTCGCTTCTTTCCAGGAACATTGATAGGGTTATCTCTAGTTCCCCAAAGCCGTGACAACCCAGAGTCCAGCTCAGGGAACCCAGAGTCCAGGTCAAGGAACAGGGACTGCCACCCACCCACTACCCTATAGAGATAGTTTCCCGTCCACTACCCAAAACTAATGAATTAAAAGTTAATGCTACTAGAGCAAAGTATAAAAATCTCATAAAGATAAATAAAACTCGGACTGAACATAAAAACAAATCAATTAAATGTGGTTTACTAAACATAAGATCTCTCCCCTCAAAAACACTCTTGGTAAATGACTTAATTTGTGAAAATAATATTGATTTGTTTTGTCTTGCAGAGACATGGTTGCAGGAAGAGGACCATGTCACAATAAATGAGTCAACTCCCCCTAGCTACTTAAACTTTAGTGTCCCTCGAAGTACTGGTCGAGGAGGTGGAGTAGCAACTATCTTTCATTCCGATTTACTAATTAATCTCCAAAAAAATAATAGTTACAGTTCCTTTGAGCATCTAGTTTTTAGCTTTCCTCATACACATAACAAAGCAGTAAAGCCACTTTTGTTTGTGGTCTTATATCGTCCACCAGGACCTTATTCTCAATTTTTAGATCAGATTTCAGATTTTCTATCTGACTTAGTTTTAAACACTGATAAAGTCATTATAGTCGGAGACTTCAATATTCATGTTGATAATGAAAGTGATAGTCTAAATACAGCTTTTCACACTATCCTAGACTCAATAGGCTTTACTCAAAATGTGCAGGGACCAACACATTCTTGTCACCACACTTTAGATCTTGTGCTGACTTATGGCATTGACTGTGAAGAAATAACAGTCTTTCCACATAACCCTATCCTGTCTGATCATTTCCTTATCACTTTTAAACTTACTCTAATGGATCATATCAAACCTGAAAGAAAACTTCATTATACCAGAACGTTATCAGACAACGCTGTAGCAAATTTTAAAGAAGCTCTTCCAACTTTAATTTCCTCAGTTTATAAATGCAGAACAGAAAACAGTGATTTAACTCGTGACCCCTCACAACTTGACATTTTAGTTCATAGCGTTAATTCCTCCCTGCGTCGGGCAATAGACAAAGTTGCCCCCTTGAAAAGGAAGGTGGCTAGCCATAGAAGATTAACTCCCTGGTTTAATTTAGAGCTACGTACCCTAAAGCAGAATGTTAGAAAACTAGAGAGAAAATGGCGCTCCACGCATTTACATGATTCCTTTTTAATATGGAAAAATAGTTTATTGCTATATAAAAAGAGCCTTCACACAGCTAGAACAGCATATTATTCATCTTTAATCGAGGAGAATAAAAATAATCCTAGGTTTCTTTTTAATACAGTTGCCAAACTCACACAGGATCATAGCTCTATCGAGCCAACCATTCCCCAAGCTCTAAGCAGTGACGACTTCATGCAATTCTTTATAAATAAAATAGACTCCATAAAGAATAAGATAATTGGGAACCTTCCCAATATGCTTGCTTCCTCCTTAGTTAATGAGGCAGCCTCAAAAATGGTGGAACCTAATATATGCTTAAACTGCTTTAATGCAGCCGAACTTTGTGATGTACTAAAATTATTAGCTTCATCTAAACCTTCAACTTGCGTTTTAGACCCAATCCCAACTAAACTCTTAAAAGAAGTTTTCCCTCTGATCGCTGCTCCAATTTTAAATATAATGAATCTATCCTTAGTCAATGGATATGTACCACAGGAGTTTAAGATTGCTGTAATTAAACCTCTACTTAAGAAACCCTCTCTTGATCAAAACGACTTAATTAACTATAGACCGATATCTAATCTTCCCTTCTTATCTAAAATTCTTGAGAAAATAGTTGCACACCAGATATGTGAGCATTTAAACAATAATGAGCTGTTTGAGAAGTTTCAGTCAGGCTTTAGAGCTCATCACAGCACTGAAACAGCTCTGGTGAAGGTTACTAATGATATTCTCATAGCCTCAGACAATGGACTGGTGACCATTCTGGTCCTGTTAGATCTCAGTGCTGCCTTTGACACTGTTGACCACAATATTCTCATAGAAAGGCTTCAAAGTGTCGGTATAATAGGAACAGCACTAGGTTGGTTTAAATCTTATTTGTCTAACAGATTTCAGTTTGTTCAGGTAAACAATAGATCTTCCTCAACCTCAATAGTTACTTGCGGAGTACCACAGGGTTCAGTGCTTGGGCCGATTCTCTTTACTATATATATGCTTCCTATTGGTAAAATAATTAGGCAGCATGGGATAAAATTCCATAGTTACGCAGATGATACACAGCTATATCTATCCATAAATCCTGATGAATCCAATCAGTTAGGTAGACTACAGGCATGTCTGGAAGACATAAAAACTTGGATGACTCTAAACTTCTTGCTTCTAAATTCTGATAAAACAGAAGTTGTCGTCTTTGGACCAGAAGCTCTGAAAAAGAAACTACTTAGTCAGCCCCTTCACCTGGACGGCATTAAATTAGCCTCCAGTAATAAAGCAAAAAACCTCGGTGTCATTTTTGACCAAGATATGTCATTTAGAACTCACATTAAAGAAGTCTGTAGGATTTCCTTTTTTCACCTTAGGAATATTGCAAAAATTAGAACCATCCTGTCCAGGACTGATGCTGAAAAACTAGTCCATGCATTTGTTACTTCAAATGCAGTAAAATCTAGAATAGAATTCAAGATCCTCCTTCTGACATATAAAGCCCTTAATAATCTAGCTCCATCATACATAAGAGACCTGATTGTTCCATATGTTCCTAACAGAGACCTTCGCTCTCAGACTGCAGGTTTACTGGTAGTTCCTAGGATTTCTAAAAGTAGAATGGGTGGCAGATCTTTCAGCTATCAGGCTCCCCTCCTATGGAACCGGCTCCCAGGGTTGGTTCGTGAAGCAGACAATTTGTCTATCTTTAAAACTAGGCTAAAAACTTTCCTCTTTGACAAAGCTTACAGTTAGAGATATGTTTATAGGTAGTTAGAGTCAGGTCAGACAGGTAGATAGGAAGAGACAGGTTAATGTTAGTAGTCAGGCAGAGTGTCAAAAGTTAGGAAGAGATAGGAAGAGGTAGAGTAGCTAGGTAGAGATAGATTAATGTAAGCCAGGTAAAGATCCGGAGCCGGTCGCGGCTTACCGCCGCGGAAGAAATGTGCCCCACAGGGGCCAGCCAGCGCCGGAGAGAGGTCCCTCAAGGGGATCCTCCCGCACAGTGCGGCCGCCCATTACCTGCCGGGTTGAATCCCCCGGGCAGACTGTGCGGACCCCACCCGTTTATCTCTTAAACGTTTCTCGCCCTCTTCAACTCTGTCCTCTCAGTTCTGTCTATTTTTCCTTAAGATAGTTGTCGACTATCGGTCTCGTGCCGGTATTTAGCCTTAGATGGAGTTTACCACCCACTTTGGGCTGCATTCTCAAACAACCCGACTCCGAGAAGACCCCGGCATGACGGGGGCCGTTACCGGCCCTACACCGTCCACGGGTCAGGAGGACTCAGACAGAGTGTTGGTAGCCAGGTCTCCTAGTAGCTAGGAGACAGGTTAATGTTAGTAGCTATGCTGCTTTAGGCTAGGCTGTTGGAGGACATTATTAGGGTCTGTTCCTACTTTCTCTCCTACTTCTCCCCAACTGCATGATGTGCTGTCAATTCAAGCACTAACCTGTTTTCTATTATAGTAGGTGCTCCGGATTAGCCCTGCTTGACGACCCTGACTAAGATGGCATTGCAGTGACGGAAAATTCTCCACGTCCTGCAACAAACTTCTGCATCAGTTCTATTGCTCTTTCTGTGTCTCTGTTATGTATTCTCCAAGCCACAGACGGTCGCGGCAGATAACCGCTTGTGCTGAGCCTGGTTCTGCCGGAGGTTTCTTCCTGTTAAAAGGGAGTTTTTCCTTCCCACTGTCGCTGCATGCTTGCTCAGTATGAGGGATTGCTGAGAATTCCACGACGCAATCTTCTGTGGTTCTGTAATTTCTACACTAAACATTGTATTGTAATAACTCTTTTTGTAAAGTGCCTTGAGATGACATCTGTTGTGAAATGGCGCTATATAAATAAACTAAATTGAAATTGAAGATGTATTGCAATTTTGTGTATCACAGCTATTTTAATGGCTTAAAATGTTATGTCAATCAATGCAAGATGGCTAAACTCATTTAATTTAAGAAAAAAACTATTGAAATAACAACAAAAAGATTATTCTTTTGATAGTTTATCATGACTCCCTGAAAATTGTAAATCAGAGCAGAAAGTAGTACTGTGTTGAAATAAATTGAAGAATCAATTCTCATAAAATTTTAAGAACGGAATCGAATCAATTCACATGTCCAAAAATCATTTCAATTGTTTAACATAGTTTGCCGTTGTTTTTCTAAATTAGGAAGGTTACGTCCAGACAGCCATTTTAAAGCTTAGGTCTAAAAGGGTTAATACAGTTTAACCCGATGCTGCGTTCAGACCGCAGGCTTTGTCAGTGTCGGCAACATCGATTTACATTTTAAGTCTATGGTGGAGGCCGTTGGAGGAGCCACACGGTCTCTGCGGCGCTTCGTGAGCTTTGGCTCCATCAACTTTTCAAACTTTTCCTGCATTTAAAGCTTCAAAGCTCATGACTCTAGCAACGCAGAAGTTCAGCTAGTTCAACTTCTGAACAGCCTGGCAACCAATCAGAGCGTCTCAGTGCAGTGACGTTGCCGCTACCTAGCCAACCACGATCCGCAAGTGTTTAAAACATCCAGCACAGGTAGACCTGCCCACGAGCTTTGCAAGCTTCAGCTTAAAAATGTATTTTCTGTGTATATGCGTCGAACTAGTCGCTTTATGAGCATTGCTTGACGCTGACAAAGCCAGCGGTCTAACGCAGCATAACTCATCCAGTGTTGTCATTGCCTTATAGTCATATTAAAAAGGTAACAGCTCAAAAATCATTTTTAATTACCCTGACCCATATCAATATTGAATTTAAATGCATCTTGATAATCAATTCTACCTTTTGAGAATGGGAATTGAGAATCTGAATCAATTTTTGAAATTTAGGTAGATTCCCCGCTCAAGCAGAAAGCTAAAGATGTGGTCTGGAACTGCTGCTGGTCAACATTGTGAGTTTTGCGACATATGCTGCGTCACTTCCTGTTGTCACTGCTGAGCTCCTTGGAGCTGGCTGGTGTTTGGTGCTCGGATTCTCTTTGATCTATTTTTCTCTTTGAGGCCTTACTAGGTTATTTTAACACACAAGCACACTGCTACACTTATTTCCAGTTGGTGTACTTTACATTTTGGGAACCCTTTGTGTTTCACACGGTTGTTCTTGGTATGGTAAGATCTCGCTAGCTCGTTAGCCTAGTTTAGTAGCAACTATGGCTACTTCCCTTCAATCTCTTTTTCCCTCTGTAGCTCCTCTCTCCTGTTCTATGTGTAAGATTTTTATTTACTCCCCCACCTCTTTTAGTGATAATGGTAAGTGTAATAAATGTAGCATTTTCGTAACTTTGGAGGCGAGGGATTCAGAGTTAGAGGCCCGGCTCCACGCTGTTGAGAATCCAGTAAATAGTCGAGGCCCGTTAGCCAGCACAGAGCCGACAAAGATAGAATCACCTAGCGGTCCTCCAACAGAACCCACACCGCTAGGATCTCAGGCCGACTGGGTGACAGTATGTAGAAAGCATAGTTCCCAGCCCAAAGGGCACCACCAACCTGTCCGCGTTTCTAACAGATTTTTCCCCTCTCAGTGACACACCCACTGAGAAACAAACTCTGGTAATTGGCAGTTCCATAGTCCGAAATGTGGCATTAGAGACACTATCAACCATCAACTTACTCTCAATTCTCGTTCCAGATCTCAGATTTTTAATCTGATTTAGTTTTAAACACTGATCAGGTAATTATAATAGGGGATCTCAATATTCACATGGACATTAAAAGTGATAGCCTAACTGCAGCCTTTAATATTATCTTAGACTCAATTGGCTTTATTCACAAAGTGAAGGGACCCACACACTCTGGTCAACACTTTAGACATTGTACTGACATACGGCATTGAGTGTGATGAACTAACAGTCCTCCCACAAAACCTAGTCCTATCTGACCATTTTTGATGACCTTTGAATTTACTTTACCCAACGTTCCAAAATCTAAAAGAAAATGTCATTACAGTAGAACTTTATCAGACAGTGCTGTAAAACGTTTTAAAGAATCTGTTCCATTATTGCTTACCTACAGACATGGACAAAATTGTTGGTACCCTTCATTAAATCAAATAAAAACTCATAATGGTCACACAAATAACTTTAATCTGACAAAAGTAATAATAAATAAAAATGATATAAATGTTGACCAATAAAAGTCAGACATTGCTTTTCATCCATGCTTCAACGGAATTATTTAAAAAATAAATGCATGAAACAGGCCTGGACAAAAATGATGGTACTTACAACTTAATATTTGGTTGCACAACCTTTTGAGGCAATCACTGCAATCAAATGATTCCTGTAACTGTCAATGAGACTTCTGCACCTCTCAGAAGGTATTTTGGCCCACTCCTCATGAGCAAACTGTTCTAGTTGTTTCCGGTTTGAAGGGCGCCTTTTCCAGACAGCACGTTTCAGCTCCTTCCAAAGATGCTTAATAGGATTGAGATCAGGGCTCATAGAAGGCCAGTGTTTTCCTCTTAGCCCTTCTTGGGTGTTTTTAGCTGTGTGTTTTGAGTCATTTTCCTGTTGTAAGACCCGTGACCTGCGACTGAGACCATGCTTTCTGACACTGGCCAGCACATTTCTCTCTAGAATCCCCTGATAGTCTTGAGATTTCATTGTACCCTGCACAGATTCAAGACACCCTGTGTCAGATGCAGCAAATCAGCCCCAGAACATAACCGAGCCTCCCCCATGTTTCACAGTAGGGACCGTGTTCTTTTCTAGATATGCTTCATTTTTCCGTCTGTGAACATAGAGCTGATGTGCCTTGGCAAAAAGTTAAAATTTTGTCTCATCTGTCCACAGGACATTCTCCCAGAAGCTTTGTGGCTCATCAGCATGTAGTTTGGCATACTCCAGTCTGTTTTTTTATGATTTGTCCTCTGGCTTTCTTTTATTTAATGAAGGGTGCCAACAATTTTGTCCACGTCTGTATGTGTCCCAGAATACCACAGTCGATGGCAGTAATTTCAACTCTAACCCTTCAGAAATTGATGGTCTGGTTCAAAGTATTACCTCCTCACTGCGTTTGGCGCTAGACAGCGTAGCTTCCTTAAAAAAGAAGGTAATCAGCCATATGAGTTTGGCTCCCTGGTTTAATGCAGAGTTGCGTACTTTAAAGCACAATACTAAGAAACTGGAGATAAAATGGTTCTCTACACACTTAAATTATTCCTTTCTAACCTGGAAAAATAGTCTACTACTTTATAAAAACGCCCTTCAACAAGCTAGAACAGCATATTTCTCGTCATTAAAAGAGGTAAATAAAAACAATCCCAGGTTTACTTTTAGTACAGTACATCCGGACTGAATCAGTCCAGATGATGCTCAAAGTCACCGAGTATCCTCCCTGCTGTCTCTTCTCTGTCTTCTCAGACCCCTAGACGGTTGTGGAAGATAACCGCTTGTACTGAGCCAGGTTCTGCCGGAGGTTTCTTCCTGTTAAAGGGGAGCTTTTCCTCTCCACTCTCACTACAGGCTTGCTCAGTATGACAGTATGAGGGATTGCTGAGGAATAGCTGTGGTTGGAGTCGGCATGATATGGGCACAACCTCACGTCGATGACTCATTGCTATCTGCTGGGATTCCTCACATAGAAAACTTTTAACTGATTGGAATGTCTGTATAATTGTATTGAAATTACTTTTGTTGTAAAGTGCCTTGAGATGACATTTGTTGTGAATTGGCGCTATATAAGTAAAAGTGAATTGAAATTATATTGAAAGTTTCTCTCTGCATCCAGTTGCAGCACATTTATCAGTTTTTGCATGTTTGTTTTTTATGTCTGAGTGTATTTACATAAATACCGACCGATACTTGTGAAAGTCTGAATATAACATTACTTTATCTTCTGCTTGAATGACTGCAGAAATTTGAAAATGATTCTGTCTGTATCTGAAAGTGGTGATTTAAATCTTATAAAAAATACATTAGAGAGAAATGTGACTTGTTGGTTTCAGATGATGTAAATATGGGTAAGTGCATGGAAGGTTCTGTAAAAATCAATCACCAAGCTCATTTAAAAAAGTCTAGATTGTGTGGTGATTGATCTGGAGCTAATTTTTAGTTATAATGATGTATATTACTCTTATTTTACAGCTATACTATCAATGAAAAGTCCTTCTCTTGACTTTCCAATTATTATATTTTTCCATAGTAAATGACTGATTATGCAGGTATTACTTATCATATCTTACCAGGTGACAAGATCCACCAATTAGGAATCCAAAACATAAATTTAATGTATAACTATTTTTTTTCTTGTTCATAAAAGAGCTTCTTTTACTTTTTTAATTAATTATCAGGTTGTCCCACTTATCACAGTAGAGCCTAATTAAACTCCCCATTTGTATTTGTGCTCAATGGATGTTTGATTAATACAAGCCTTTTGTGGATAATTTGGACATTTACCACCAAAAGCAGAAAATACATTTGTTCTATGAATCATAAATCTGAGTTTCTGAATGATCATTAAGGTGAATCAGCACAGTCTGCTCATTTGGGCTTCAGTCAGACATTTTAGTTGCTCTGATCAGTGAGTGTAGTTTTTAAATCAACTGGATTTGTCCCAAAGCTGCAGAACTGAAGTTAAAACATAAACTGCAGGTGAGGAAGAGCACACTCTCAACTCTGACATCTGAGCTTTCTCACAGTCAAGTTTGACACTGTGTACAAAGTGCTAAATTACCTGCCAAACACCAATATATCCCATCTTCTATTTTCTGCAATGCATGGGGTACAATTCACACCTGTGAAGTGGGTTTATTTCCCACTCAGTGTCTGTCTGTGCTATAAACCCCAGTGTGCACAGAGGGATTTCAGCCAAAAATCTTGAGCAGAGAGAACAGTGAATGGTGTTCTAGCATATTTTAAAGGAAACATTTAGTCTTTTTTTATTCACTGTATCCCAGTGTAATGTTTTGGTAAAATTTAACAAGGTGATATTTTCCAGAGCACTCTGTGTTAATGCCAAACTAACTTTTTATCAACAAGGTCAATTCAACATGGTCACGCTAGGCTTTCTGTATGTAATGTTCCTGCTGAACAAAAAGATACCTATTACATTTTTTTTTTTTGTTGATAGGATTTCCTGATGTATTGACATGAAAAAAATACAAGGTTACATTTTAGTAGCCTAAAATCCAACATGGATACATTACAGGAAAAATATATATATTTTTTTGTATCTTGAGTAAAATAATTGGTCAAACTTCTTTACTTCCTAGAGATGTGCCCGCTTTGCCAGGACTACTAAAATTCAGGTAAAAATTGCATTGAAGAAGAAGAAGTTATATTATTTCTGTATAAGACCAAGCTGGACATGTAGCATGAAAGTTCATACCAGTAGAAATAAAAATATTATAAATGTTTGCTCTTTTTTTACTCTTAAATACCTACTATTTGAAATCTGATTTATTCTATTTTAATTTATTTTAATAATTTTATATGTTTAGCTGCTCTTGACAGTTGTTAAATAATCAGCATTTCAGATATAATTAAATATTTTCATCTTTCTTTAGCCTAATGTTAAAATGGTGGAGGAAAACCTCTTACCTTGTGAAAAATTAAGTTCCTTAATCCTCAAGGGGATCCTTCCGCACAGTGCGGCCGCCCATTACCTGCCGGGTTGAATCCCCTGGGCAGACTGTGCGGACCCCACCCGTTTATCTCTTAAACGTTTCTCGCCCTCTTCAACTCTGTCCTCTCAGTTCTGTCTATTTTTCCTTAAGATAGTTGTCGACTATCGGTCTCGTGCCGGTATTTAGCCTTAGATGGAGTTTACCACCCACTTTGGGCTGCATTCTCAAACAACCCGACTCCGAGAAGACCCCGGCATGACGGGGGCCGTTACCGGCCCTACACCGTCCACGGGTCAGGAGGACTAAGACAGAGTGTTGGTAGCCAGGTCTCCTAGTAGCTAGGAGACAGGTTAATGTTAGTAGCTATGCTGCTTTAGGCTAGGCTGTTGGAGGACATTATTAGGGTCTGTGACTACTTTCTCTCCTACTTCTCCCCAACTGCATGATGTGCTGTCAATTCAAGCACTAACCTGTTTTCTATTATAGTAGGTGCTCCGGATTAGCCCTGCTTGACGACCCTGACTAAGATGGCATTGCAGTGACGGAAAATTCTCCACGTCCTGCAACAAACTTGTGCATCGGTTCTGTTGCTCTTTCTGTGTCTCTGTTGTGTATTCTCCAAGCCACAGACGGTCGCGGCAGATAACCGCTTGTGCTGAGCCTGGTTCTGCCGGAGGTTTCTTCCTGTTAAAAGGGATTCCCTCCCACTGTCGCTGCATGCTTGCTCAGTATGAGGGATTGCTGAGAATTCCACGACGCAATCTTCTGTGGTTCTGTAATTTCTACACTAAACATTGTATTGTAATAACTCTTTTTGTAAAGTGCCTTGAGATGACATCTGTTGTGAAATGGCGCTATATAAATAAACTGAATTGAAATTGAATTGAATTTTTGATAGGAACAGCAAAACATTTTCAAGTCTCGATTTCAGTTTAACATTTAATGCTTCCTTATTTAAACTTTATGGTGGGATAAGATAAAGATGAGATGGCTCACACGTTCAGTTCTGGGTTTGGAATATGATGTAAAAATCTTGCAAATCTCACTAGGACAGCAAATTGAATCTAACTCTAGTTATTTGGTCAGCCTTCTGTTTCTTTGTTGGTAGTTATGATTCATTTGCTTTTGGACTACCTTTAACTTTGATTATGGCACAGAGTTTAGTTGGGTTTCAGCATTTTTTATACGTAATCAGTAAATCCCTCTTAAGAGTAGTAGTAGTGCATTTCTGTTCAATCTCATTTACTCTCATTACCCTGAATTCATTGATAAATGTGTCTAAATTCATCTGTATTTAACTCCAACTGAAAATTGAAAGAGTGTAGCATAATTCCAAATCTACTAAAACATGGCAGTTCACCTAAAGTCACAGGTAGGGTGTAGATAGCATTAATCAGAGAAGCAACCCAGTGCCCCATATTATCTCTAGAGGAGCTGCAGAGAGCCAAAACGTATCTTTGGTTGCCAACACACAAAAAACACATCCCCTCAAACATACTTTTCAATCAGTAAAACATGGCAGAGGCAGCGCCATACCAGCTGATGGAAAGATGGATGCAGCTGAACACAGAGCCGTCCTGGAAGTAAACCTTTTAAACCAGGCACATACTGTGTAATTTCAAATTTCTTACAAGACTTGAACATATCACATTGTGCAACCTTGATAACAGGTAATCCCTGTCACACTGGATGATAGAAGATACCAGACTGCACTTGTTGCTCCAGCAGAATTTCAGATGACAGATCTAACAGAGATATTACCACATAAATAAATGGACAGTGAGTTACTGTTGACAATATACCTTTTATTACTGTTGTAGAAAAGAGAGAGAAAGAGGAAAATGAGACGGTGGATGGAGCTCTTATTGCTAGAAAAAGTAGACAAAAATTAGATGTTGGTTCAAGGATAGAGTGGGACTAATAACTTTCCTGGACTCTCCTGACTTAGACCGACCCACTTTAAATCTCAACCAATTATTTTTAAAATCATGTATTCATAACTTTAGCCTAAATTTTAAGTCAACAATATAAAACTGTTCTGTAAAGCCTTAAGTAAGTCTTTTTTCTAAAATGTATCAAATTAATTGCAAAAAAGGGTTACTTCACAATATAGATTTGTCAACATGATCTCCAACATTGTTCTATACAACCTATCATTTCCAACAACATCAGAATTAAAACATCTGTTTAAATAAGTTTTTGCAGATATCTGACCACTTACAAATTAAAGAATAAAATACAAATTTAAAACTTCTAGTTCCATCACAAGTTACATTTCACAAATATGAGGATATGAGTTAAAGAGCAAATCTTGATCATTTTTGTTACATCAGAATGTCCTTCAATATCAAATATTAGGAAATATTTATTTATTCAAATAAATTGCACTGATAAGAGCCACAGTAATAATCAATGGAAAGCAGATACAGGTGAGAGGAAGCGAGCAAGTGGATTTAATAAGCAGCTGAGTGAAGCAGAATAGCAGGGCGAAAACAGGAAAAGCAAAGGCATAAACAGAAAAGAAGACTGGACAAAACATAATTTTAACTGAGAGAAGTAAGAACTGACTCTAAGGTAACTAAGGATGAAAGAGATATAAGAAAATAAAGGTAAAAGTACTTAAAGTAAAAGCACACAACAGGAAGGACAGGGGAAATTCCTAATGAGAAAAGTAAAGCAAAGCTAATAGAAGAAAATTATGTGATCAAGAAATTATTAATAAAGTTCAAAACAATAAAATAAGAGTAGAAGTATCTACAAAACCTAACATAGATAAGAAAACATGATGTAGGAGTAACTGAGATAAGACCTTAGTAAATAAATAAAGGATGACCCAAAAACGGGTGAAACTAAAAATACCAACAACTCAGGGTAAAGCAGGAAAGGAAGAGAAAACATAGTGGAAGGAAAAAACATAAGACTAAGTAGAAGGAAACACAAATCACAAACACGTACCAATCCTAACACTAAAATAATAAGTTTAACTGAATAAAGAAATTAAATAATTGAAACTCAAAACACAAACACCTAACAATACTGACAATACCTTAGGTCAGATTGGGGTGCGTATGCTGAGCGAGAGAAAAAAAACAAGAGCTACGAGTGGAGGTGACAGAGCAACAGCAAGAGCAGCGGCTCAATCCAGCGTATGGCATGCCATTTGTGTAGACAAACATCAGAACACCCAAGCAGGAATTGTCCTGATCCTCCATATTATCCACTCCGGACCTGCATTGGTTACAGCAGCAGTCACACTACTTGACATTTTTTGATCAAGGCCTGTAGCCCTGCAAACTTTATGAAACATTCTCCCATAATGATATGGTGTGATTAGCTAATTATTTTGCCTCTAACGCCAATAAACAACTTATAAAGTTGGAAGAAGAAAACTCAGATCTAATAAAGTGGTTTATGAGCCTAGGAGTGCTAGTAGCCAACCTCTCCTATTCTATTACCAGCCTATCCATGCTAATGGGCAGCAGAGGGAGTAGGTAATCCAGTGGGTGGCCAGCCTAGACATGCTAGTCGCCATCCTCTCCAATGCTAACACAAGTGAGTGATATCCCTTTCAGTTTCGAGTGCCAGTATCTCATTTACTGACGCCAGCCTATCAATAGTCAGACCAGTTGCTGGCTTTGAAATGAACTGCGAATGTCTTTCTGAGCAAGGCACTTAACTGCAAGTAGCATACTTAGCTCTGTATCGCTGTATGAATGTGTTTTTGATAGTGCGAATGGGGGAATATGGCTCCAGTATAAAGAGCTTTGAGTGATCATTATGACTAAAAAAGCTGAATAAGTTATTTATGATTTATTCTACTTCTCTCTAATTGAATTATTTGCAGTGTTGTCACGGTACTTTGATAAAGTAATATGATTCCTGACTACTGATTACTTCTTCCAAAAGTTATTAATAGTTAGTGACTTTAGTGATTACTTTATTTTAAAAGTAACTAAGTTAGGTTACAAGTTACTTTATTAGTTACTTTCAGCAGCTGCCAGTAGCTCTTCCCACTGCCTCAACAAAGAAACAATAACCCGTTTTGCCAATACTCACTAAATTGGAAGTGTATTTTAACAGTAAGGCCGGAAACATACTTTCTTTTTAACCTCACATTGACACCAGCAGGTATAAAGGAACAAGCTGCGTTTTGGGGTCGTACTAGCTGGCTCACTGCACGTACTCCTGGAGAGTTCCACTAGGGCGTAGACTCAGGGCGCTTTCACATGGTACGGGAGTCCGTACTCGGGTACGGTATTTGGTCAAAATCCACTTATTTCGTACCATGTGAACACAGACTGTACCGTGCCAGGATACGGCCAGAGAGACCTGCCTTGGAGGTAGTATCCGAGTCCAGGTACGGGCGGCCACGTATCATGTGAACACAACCCGTACTCTGGCCGTACTCAAGACAATAGACGCGCTCCACGCGGAAATGACGACACCGCCGGCCGAAATTACAGAATCACCTCGCGACCATACAAATACCAAAACAACGCGATTCAAGCATCCCACAGCAACACAGCAGATTACAAAACGGCGGGTTTACTACAACACTCACCCTGTAGATGGCTTCAGGTAGCAGCTGACCAGTAGACCAGTTTGTTTACATTCTAGGCTGTCGCTCGTTTTATGACGTCGGTACTTCTCACTCCCTTGTTTGTTGGAGAACTACAGACTTATTTGTATACCGCCACCTGCTGTTTATTTGTAGTAAAACACTGGATTCAAAAACGGGGAGAGATCCGTGACATGTGAACAGAAAAAATTAGCATTTTCTCTGGCCGTTTTCTGGTACGGCCACACATGTGAAAACGGCCTCAGAGTACAGATTACAGAACTCTCACTCAGGCTAAAACAAGCATGGCAACTGTAAAGGAGATGATTAGATGTTTTGGATAATGACAGAAAAAGACTGCAGCAGTGTTGTTGAAGGTATGTAAGACAATATTAACAGTTATTGTTGCTTTCTTTCCTAGTACTTTTGCAGCCATGTACCAAATATATCTTTTTGTTTAAAAAAATTACAAAAATAGTAAAGCACAGTGGTTTAAACAAGTACCTTTAATCTGATTACCTGTATGAAATTGTAACGCGTTAGATTAGTCGTTACTGAAAAAGTGGTCATATTAGGAGTAACGCGCTACTAAGTAACGCATTACCAGCATCACTGATTATTTGCCATCATTTCAACTGTTAACTTGTGTGTTCTCTCTGTGTTTTTTTTTCCCCATAGAAGTTTCACCAGGTCTGGTATCCTGCTCAGCTGTGATGCCTTGTTGGAGGGGGCATCAGCTGTGGATGCTAACGTGTAACTGAATGTTCTTCGTGTCCTGTTATCAACTTTTTACATTCTTTACCACAGAAACTAGTTTTACATCAGTTTTTCTGTTCCTTTTGTGTATCTGCTCTGTCTTTCCAAACCCCCAGTTGGTTGTGGGAGATGGCGGTTTGAACTTGATGGCTAGATATTAGGGTTGTGAAACGATATTAATTAATTCATTAATTAAAGGATAGCTGTGAATTAATACCGACTAATTAACATTCCTAGATATGACAAAAAAACTAAAATTTTTAGAGTATAAGACAAATCCAATTGCCACAGCTCTTTTTTATAGAGATTAGTAGAGTTTTGTTTTAATCTCCACAATCATATTCACACATTGACTACTGTACATACATTCGTGCATTGACATATCAATCTTTTAACCAGTTGCTAAGGCAAACTAACTGTCTAAAATTTTCTGTATGTAAATATGAATTTTTCTTAATCATACTGTATTGGACAACCCTCAGCGTCTTCTTAATAGGACTATCCTACAACAACAATAATTTCAGTCAGATGCTTCAACAGTTTTGCTAGAACAGACTGCTACTGTCAAGGAGGAAACACTGAGCTGTCTATAGAGTTACTGGTTCAGACTGGGATCACTGTTAACACTGGGAGAACCTGCTAGAGCTCCACTTAAAGCCAGTCAGAATATGAGAAGATTTGGTGGAGAAAAAGCTGTTATATTTATTTTGCTCTTTAATATTTCCACACAGCTGCTGATACACGGTTGGGTGATATAAATGTGAGGAGGGAGATGATGTGTGTGATCTCATATGAAAAATAAGAACAAATGAAAGGTAAGGCAGAAATAACCAAAATATATGAATAGACAATATTTGGATAGCAGCAGCTGTGTTAAGTATCAAATAAATCAAATGTAATATAGACTTATTAATAAAATGTCACAATTTACTGTTTTCCAAAATGTAAACACTCAGCAGACAAACTATCCAAGTCAACCATCTACACGCTCTTATTGTGAAGTAGCGACGTCTGCACTACAGCTACTTCCGCTAATCAGTTAGCACTAATTTTAGTCCGAAAACATCACTTTAACTGAATAATGCTCATTTTTAATGCTGCGTTGCCTTTGTTCGTCTCCAACTCCCGTGGTTTGACCTGTTTATCAGCTGCGCTGTATTACAGATGTCCGTGACGTTTTTTGACTGCAGCCGCTTCAGCCCCACAGCTGGAGGGGGACGAAATGTAAGCCCCGCCCCCTCACGGCGCACCTCTCCTGGGCCCCAAGGCGTCCTATCTTTTGTATTGAAGAGGAGCTGCTGCAAATGTTTTGCGCCCCAAGGCGTAAATACGTCCTCAGTCAGACAACACAACCACAACTCAACTCCCCTTAAACTATTAAACATTTATCTTACACATCTGAAAGAAAATATACATATATTTCAAAAAATGTTATGTTATTATAAAAATTATTTTCCACTTTTATTCAAGGTAATGTGGCAAGTTTTCAGTGGTGGGGCGGCGCCCTAGCGCCCTCTATTGGCCAGCCGCCACTGTGTATGGTTGAATTAAAATGACCTGTGAGGTGCCTTTAGATGATGTTGTGAATTGGCACTATATAATTAAAATTATTTAAAATAAGTTTTATCATGAATACAGATTTTATCTCCAGTTTAATGAGGGCAGAGATATGCTTTCTATTGTACAACCCTGAATGTAAACATAGAATTTTAAAGAGCATGGAATGCCATCATCTTCCAATGTTATAATGTGTTATTTTTGTGTCTATGTATAAATAGATGTAAACAAAAGATTTCAGACTTTTTCTGAGAATCAGTAATATTCTATTATATGTTCAAGAGTGAGAAGGACCCACACAAAGTCCAGACCTCAATTGATCATCTGTCAAACTAATTGTGTTTAGATGATCTCCATTTGTTCTGACTGAGTGTGAGGTAGTTTGAAGACCAGGGAAAGATGGGAAAGATCTGTGAGAGAGACCCCCTTAAAGACTCACGGCTTTAATTGCAGCAAATGGCTTTAAAAAGTAGGAAAACTTTAAAAATATATATAATTAAAGCATTTTACTTTGGCTTCATATTTTTCTTTCAACTAAATTATCATCAAAATGTATTAAAGTTTGTGGTTAAATATTTTTTTTTTGAAAAAGTTCAACTTGAATGAATACTTTGCCAAGACACAGTAAGCCAAAATCAAAGTTACATTAATGCGTTATTAATTTTCTCAGGAGTTACAGCAATTGCTTTGGAGTAAAACTGCAGCAAGTATGACTTGCTTGTGTTCACAAATTGTTAGAGAAAAATTACATCATGGTTGATGAGGCGGTTTGGTTTTTGTCAATTTGCCCTTGTTTAATTGGCATCATAGCAACATCTGTTATTTACAAGCAGTGATATTTAAGGGTGGGAGTCAGCGGCACTGTTAATTGGACGACTTTTAAGGCTTTAAACAACTGGTATGGTGAACTATTCCTCTTTTTAAAAAACTAATGTTGATGGGAGGGATAGAGTTGAGTAAACTTATTAGGGGACTTAGTGATGGCCAATCATTGTGTGAAAATTGTCTCTAGTTCTTTAACATGTATTTATACTGTACAATGTAAATTATTTAAATCAATCCAAAAAGGTTGTTTTGTAATAAATGAAAATCTTGTAATTGCATTATTCATGAGAAAAAATAACTTTACGAGAACTTCGGAAGGTAGTAGAACAGGAATAGATTTCAGCAAAGTTAAATTTAAGAAGTTCCTTTTTTCTGTCCATTTGATGTACTGTAAATAGTCAGCAAAATTTGTGGGACATATTTTTTAGGGAATTGAATAAACGGTATTATAAGAAATGACATAGTTGAAGTTTTGACTTCTTTATCTGAGGTGGTATCACATGGCTTTCTTTCTTGCATGTGAAGGGGATTCCCGCATATACATTGTTTAGTATTTATGGATTCTTCTGCAGAACGTGACTATACTAATAATATTTACGGAAAATTACCTATTTCCAGATTTTGTTTGTGGAGCATATCTAAAATATAGGATAAAAAAAATGTTTGACAAGGGCCAGCAAAGTGGAAAAAGTCAGTGATTCCCTTCCTAAGGGCTATGCTTACTTAAAAGTTCCTTTTGGATTCTGTCATTGGAAAGCAGCGGTGGCACAATTCTTTGACATCACTTCACTTCCAGGCAAATCAGTGGCTGCAACTAGGTATGTAGGCGTGAGAGTGACATCACTTTACCAGACCAATTAGTCCATAGATGAGTGTGTAGTGTCACCTCACCTGCTTTGCACTGAGCTCAAGGTAGTCTGAAAAAGGCATCAACATTGGGGCTGACCCAACCCACCCAGGCAGAGCCGATCCTGGTGTGTGAGGGGCATTAGTTCAGTCTCATTTCAGGTATGACTACCTCACTGATAAGGCTGACGTAATAAAGTAATAATAGGTGGTATAAGTTCAGTACTGCCACTTTTCAAACAGCAAATTACAACACATGTGCATGGAATAAAAATAAACAATAACTTTTCTTCTATTTATAACTTTAAAATAATAGAGTTTATTAAGAAAAATAATTCAACTTTCCAGCCAAAATCCTTTGACAAAATCACTTAGCTAGTAACACACAACTAAACTACTAGGTACAGAATGAATAAAAAAACCATCTATCAAAAGTAAAAGAAGTACAAATGTACCACTTTGCGAAGAAATAGTAACAATAAGCAGTTACTTGATAGTGATGTCAAAGTCCAGTATAAATATGCATGCTTAATGACCAGGGGTCTCATTTATAAAACATTGCGTAGAATTCCTACTAAAGGTGTACGTACGACCAAAACAAAATGTTTGCGTACGCCAAAAAGATTTCTGATTTATAAAACCATGCCTACGCACAGGTGTAAGCAATTTCCCCTTTATAAATCGCAGTCTTGAGAATTTGGCTCATATCCCGCCCTGAACACGCCCAAATCTGGCTATAAAAGGTCAATGCAAAGCAGGACATGAATATTGATGCATATGAAGAAGAGGGGAAATATGGCAACAACAAAAGAAAAACAAGAAGAGAAACTTTACGGAGATGTTGATTGAAGTGCTAGTGGGTGAAGTGGAGGCTAGAAGAGACATTTTATGTGGTGGACACAGCAGCGGTTTCAAAAATAAAAGGAAGAACTGCGAGTGGCAGCATGTGGCGTCTGCAGTGCAGACTGTTACCGCAACTGACAGCACGGTACCCGAAATAAAAAATAAAAAAGTGGTCGGACCTCAAAGTTGAGGGGGAAAAAAGACCACTTGCCTCCCACCGCCAGAGTGGGTCTGCTACTGGAGGGGGTACGTGTACACCCGAGCTGACATTAAATATGAGCATATTTTAAGGAGACAGACTAATGTGCCGTGTATTTTCAGCTCTTAGGTGGCGAGGATTAGGAGGCTGAGGAAGATGAGGTTGCCCAGCCTCTAGTGACAGCCATTGGTACCTTAAATGATACAATAAAAAAATTTACATCCTGGCCGATCTTTGCTCCCTGGGTGAAGGCTTCCTGTCGAGGAGGAGGCAGCTGTGGGTCGGGGTTCTCATGCTGGGAAGGTGGTAGGCCAGGAGGGAGGGGAATTTCCTCGGACGGGGCCCTTGTAGTAATATGGGTGCAGTCAATTGTTTGGGAAACCGGACATTGCTGCAAATTGCATCTTAATTTCGGCCTGCTCCCCCACAGTATATGGAAACGTGATGTATTGCCTGCTCATTTTAATGATCCCATCCAAGACTGCAGGCATTATTGCGCTCAGGGACGGCAGATGATTCAATTTATTAATTGGCACACAGTCCCGGCCCTTTTATCTGAGTTTAAGGTTTTGAGATAAATTTTATATATCTATTTTAATATTGAAAAATGTTTTTAGAAGAGCTACAGCTCACTGCAAAGCTACAATAAAGATATCATTGCTGGTTTGGATGTTTATAATAACATGAATCCATAATTCATGTTTGGTGTGAGGTGAAATGATATGCGTGAGAAGAGTAATATGCAGTCTAACTGCAGTTCACCAACTGCGTCGTCGATTCCCTCGTTTCCAAAATGTCCATACGCACGGGTCAGAGTTGGCGTACCTGTACACACATTTTCCCGTCGAGTCTGTTTTTTATAAATCACAACATTTGCTTTGACAGTGGCGTACGCCAGTTTCAGGCCCCGTTTTGTGTGTACGCAACGTTTATAAATGAGACCCCAGAGCTTGTATTGAAGAGTTTTGAAGGTCAGGCTATTTTAGTGGTAAAATAATTATGATTATTTTAAGACTCATAAATACACAGAAGGGTTGCATGGCATAGTGGTTTAGACAGGTGCACAGAAAGTCTTTAAATTGTTTATCCCAAGCTAATTTCTCACTTCCCAAAGTCAACGTTACGTGTGGTGTCCTGAAGGCTGTAACTGTGGTAGCCCCGGTGTGGAGTCCTGCTGCGGTCAGTAGCATGTCAGAGTCTAGTCTTGTTTTGGTAATGCTGCCTAAACTTGGTGGTAAACTCCGTCTAAGCATAAATACCTGCACCATCTTTGTCTCATCTTACCGTTAGTGTAAGAATAGTGCAGCTACTGCTGAGACAATCAGTTAACCACAGCAGATTTTTCCATACTACTGCTAATTTTCCCCAGACAGAGCAGCCACACAGACATTCAGGAAAACAAGCTAAAACTCTCAATTCTGCACCAGGTAGGACTCTCATCGGAGCCACCGGTTGATCTCCTCCATGCTGTGTTGTTGCAGTAATTCATGCTAAAGAAGCCCTGACCATGCATGGTAAACACTACATGGGCATACTTTTTAATATTCAAGCACTGCTTTTAAAAAGTTTTTGTGATGTTTTGAAAAGATTTTCAAATGGATTTTTCTAACTATTCATTAGTTCTAAGATATAATAATTAAAATTAATGGAAAAAAACCTTAAAATATTTAAATATCTATAATTGTTATGGTATGTGTTTCACTACATTAACTTTTAGTCACATTTTTTAGATGCTCTCATTTGTTTCCAGCATGGTAATATAGGACACTTTAAAGTATCACTTTGTATTATTTAAAACATGTTCTATAAAGTTAAACCATGTTGGATAAATAACAGCAAAAAAATCCTTTTAAGTCAGTGTGTTTGCAAAGTTTTTTGTAAAATTTATTGCAGCACATTTCACTTGAAGGAAATCCAAATGTTCATTCATCAGAGTAATGAAACAAGTGTCGCCTTTTGCTTGAAGCTACTACAGCAGATGAATTGTTGGGCGGATGATATAACCAATAAATATCTTCTCTCATCAAAAGTTGCCTAATTATATTTCATTGCCAGGAATGCAACATATAATTAGTCATGGCCATGATTCTTAATCTTGGGTAAAGGGGTAATGGGTTAAGATGAATGCTCTAGGTAATGTGTCAGTCATGAACCATCGATGTAAGATTAAAGAAAATGCAATGTATGGCATGCCATCACCTGGCTAAACAAATTAGAGAAAGAATTCCAGGTCCTTTGATAGGATTACTGCATCTACAGTAAGTGTTATTACTCAGGTGCCCACATTCGGAAGTCTATCTTATTATTTCTTTTGATTACTACATTGTTAATTCACTTTATAATCTGATGATGAGACATTCTGATGACAAACTGAAGCAGAACTTTTTACTTCTGAACTTAACGACATGGCCAGATTAGTGATGCAAATTTAGTGGGATGCCAGATGACATTAACGTTGTTCCAGGCAATGCTCTCTGCAATCCACCCTGACTACAAAAACTGCCCCCATTTCAAAAATTTATTAAGGGATTTGTATTTCTAATGACACCTGCACCCTGCTACCAGAGCAACATAAATAATCCCATCACAGAGTCCCCACTCATCAGCGACAGGCTAATCCCTTGTTTAAGGCAGTAACACCGATCCCACTCATTAATACTGCCCTCATAAAGACACGGCTTAGCATATATTATAGTTATAATGTGGCGAATGCTTATAGGCAAGTTGAGAAATCTTTCTCTCTGCTCCGAGAATATGTCACCTCTGCTAGCTTTTATAAAGGGTTCGCCTTAGCATATCATACAGCTTTCATACTCATGAAAAAAAAAAAAAACTTCTTACTTAGTGATTTATTAGGATGAAGTTGGAGAAGTAAAAAATAAAACGAGGCCAAAATGTTTTAGTACTAGAGGAAAATTGGCAAAAAAAAAAAGAAGAAGTTGGGCACAACAAGTAAGATAATGTGGTAATACCTTTGTTAAAACACAGTAATTGTCTCAGAAGTAATTGACACATAAAGATGTGTGACCGGCGGTGTTGCCACAGTTACTTTGAAATAATAACCTGATTACAGACTACTGATTACGCCTTCCAAAACTACTTTAGTTACTTTACTGATTACTTTATTTTAAAAGTAATCACATTAGATTACAATTTACACTATTAGTATTAGTTAGTACATTTTAACAGTTAGGCAGAAATATACATGGTTTAATCTCACGCTAACACCAGCAACAACAAGCTGTCTCTTGAGCACGTACTTGCTTGCACACTGCACATGCTACTGGAGAGTTCCACTAGGGTGCAGAGTACAGAACTCAGACTCAAGCCAGACTTGTAGGCTAAAACAAAACAAACATAGCAACCGTATGGAGTCGCCAAAGTCTCATTATAAATAAACTCAGCAGGGTTTTTGATAAATGCACATGCTCATTCGGAAATGCACACGATCTGTTTCACAAATGCACACGTTTTGGTTCACAAATATAATTTCAAGAAAGACTTGTATAACTTCACAAATGCACACGATGAGGTTCACAAATGCACATGGGCTGTTTAACAATTATTATATCACTTTTTACATCCTACCATTTATTAAGGATTAAAAAATGTTTAAACCACCCTCACATCTAGTTAACTTTTATTTTGGTTGAGATGGTAACTCTGTCAATGGATAAAGTTTTTTCCCAGCTTTTTTTTTTGGCCCAAGAGCGCATCTATTGCGCTGATCCGGCAGAAAACAAAGTTGAAGCTTAAAATCAACAAACACTTTCTCACTCTCTTGTGACCCAGAGACTCCTATGAGTTTTTAGAATGATCAAGAAAGGACTACTGCTAAATGGCATGTGCTGCTGAGCAGGCGCGTATCCAGGAGGTCAATAAAGAGGGGTTAAAAGGGCCCAGGGTGGGTGTGTAACATCTTATTTTTATTTATTTTCTAAAATAAATAAAGGTAGTTATGGTATAAAATTATATTACAAATCAATTAGCTACACACACATATCTAGTGTGGATATAAAACAAAACAAAAAATTTATAAAGCACAAAAAATTTACACTGTTACGAGCCCCCCCTAACTGATAAAAAATAAAGTTGAAAAATGCAAGTTATGTTGCAATGAAAACTGTTCATTACAATTTATTTCATAATTGCAGCCACAAGTATTGTATTCATTGTTGCAAAAGTTGTTCTGTATATTGTTTGTAATCAAAACCTTTGATCTGAAGATCAATGCTGACGGTGTGGAAATAGTTTTCTGTTCAGCAAAACATATAACAATGTCTGTCCAACCCATTTCAATTCCATACTTAAAAAAGCATACCAGGGAAAGCAATGCCCATTTCAAGATAACCCGGCCCACTTCCGTGTTAAACCCCGCCCAGTACAGATACAGATAATGCTGTACTCGCTCCTCCCTATCTACAACCTATTCAATAGCCACTTCTACGCGAGCGTCAACTGGTGCGACCATGTTTGTTTCACTTAGCTGGGCACTTGATACTATCGTCACAACTGAACTCCTGCCACAAAGCACAATGCTGACGAACGATTGGTCGAAATATGGGTCAGAGAACTCATTGATTTAGATTGGAGCGGTCCAAGATGGATTCCCCTGAGTTTGGAAAATTCCAAATCTTGCGAGAATCCATGTTGCAGAGCAAAGTTAGGGAAAATGAGGTTTAACTTTAAACATATTAAGTTTTCTAAACTGCAGGGCCTTTAACTGAAACCCTATGTTTTGGTCCAATGACTCCAGATTGATCTTGTACTAATAAACACTCAAGAGTTGGGCTTGGTGAAAAACAAAACAAAATCGACCTCATTCCCACCATAAAGCATAGTAGGATGCCTGTGATGCTGTGGGCCTGAAAACCTGTTTAGTGTATTTCATTTTTAAATCTTAGATCATTATTTTATCTTATAAGAATAGAATCATTCGAAGTCTGTTCAACACAGAAGTAGTTAACGAGAAACAAAACTTTCTTCAACAGTCATCTGTTTTTCCAAACATGAATCCAATAGAATGCAAACTATTAACAGTATGTGTACCAATAATTGTGATTTCATTTAGAACCATTCTTACAGGTTCACATTTAACACATATCTCTCAGTATTCTAGAAATGGTGAAAACCTATGAATTTACGATTTTTCATTGTTTTCATTGTTCAGCCACTTCCTGTTTGGTACTGAATTATGGATGTATGGATTATGACATACCATCTGTAATAGCACAATGCAGAAATCACGGAACAAATATTTTTTGGATTATCTTTGATTAGAAAGTATTTTCATATTTTGAAACATTGTATTGAAAGGAGAAACCAACTTATGATAAGGAAAAGAACCCAGCTGTTAATTCCGGAACCACGACTGAGCACCAAGGTGACTATGGGTCATACTTATGTACATATAGGCCTTCAAGTTAAAAGAATTATGACCTACAAGCTTGATCACAATTATTACATTTGAAAAGTTGCAAAAATGATGAAATATGTATTTTATCATGGGACTTTTTTTCCTCCCGAGTAATCTGATTTAACTAAATAATGTTTTTTCCATTGTAAATGTAATTTATTTTAGGACTCTATACAAATCTTTGCCAGGAGTGCCAACAAATTTGTCCAGATATTTAGCTACATGAATAGCTTGTTTCCAAAACCTTTAGCTAACCATTTTTGGAACAAAATTAAACCAGTGTCGAGATTTGTACAACTTTGGAGTGATTACCATATATTCCGGACTATAGTGCACCTGATTATAAGCCACAACAGCCTATGTTTTTTAAATTAAAGACACTAATATGTACAAATACAATTAAAAGCCATGGCTGTTTTAACATTTAATTACCATATGTAAGGGTTCGTGCAGTGGGGATTATCGAGAAAGTCATTGGTGTTTGGGGAAGCTTTGATTTTATTAACATTTCAACACGGTGGAAACACCTCGGCCATCTTCTCGCTGTGTGTTCAGCCAATCTTCAAGAAAGACTTCAAGTTTGGGCCATCTGCTTTTATTACCTCTTAAAGCGTTTTCTTGTCTTATTGCATTGAGAGAGTTTTTCACCCTGGCGTCTGCACAGTCTCACCATTTACCAGTGCTTCTAGTACGTGAAGCTGCTGCCGCTCTATTTCCTTCTTCAAAAGCCATATCAACTGCCTTTAACTTAAAAGCAGCATCACATCTATTCTTCCTTCGTTTTCCATAATGAGGGTTTGTGCATAAAAACTTGTTTTTGCAAATTGCCCCACTCTCATAATGTTTGTTTAACTTTGCTTTCTTTGTTCCGCCTCTCTCTTTTCCAGTCTTCTTAAAGGCACAATATTCTTTGGTGAAAGATGTGACTTGTACAATTCATTGAACGAGGAGGCCCTGTAGTTAGCTATAAAAATCCATTAAAAACCGCACCGGATTATTGGCCGCGTGGTTAAAAAAAAGACAAAATCAGCTTATAGTTTGGAAAAGTAATTCAGATTGTCCTGTGTGAGCTATATCATAACATAATATCATGACGGTGCATAAATATGTTTTTAAATGAAATTGGAGAAACGTGCATTAAAAAATGTATAAATCTCAAACTCAATTATTACTCGTGGAAGTTATATAGTATATTAAAATTATACACATAACTACTGTTTGTCATCATTTATTGATTGGATTCATTTCATGTTAGATTCACCAGTGAACATCAGCTGAAGATACTTACACTATAATGGCTTTTATTTGATGAGCCGTCGTGCCAATATCAATTTCATGAAGGAATGTGAAAAGGAAGATAATATAATAAATGCTGAAATAGTGGCATGTTTTTATAAAATTAATGTATTTGATTAGTTAATCATTTCCACTGTCTATTTCTGTTTTCTATAAAGAGTACCATTTAAATGGAAAAAGATTATTTTGAAAATAATTATTTCTAGGTTTTTTTTAATTACATTTTTTTACTTCATAGAAATTATCTTTTTAACTGTATTTGTTTTGTTTGTGGCACAATTGGCTCTTTCTGGCGTTCATCTCTACCAGTTGTTCACCATTATTTATTCTTTTTAATTTGACTACAAATATGCAGTGATCATCTTCAAAAGTAATTTTATGTTAAACAACTGTTTATTAGTTGCTTATAGCTTGCTGGGCTAGTCAGCTAACGAAGATTCTATCTATTTAAGTGATACACTGAATTAGCAGTGCTTTCAAACATTTACTTAGAATTACATACAGCTGGGAGCCATATGTGTTTTCCAACAATACCTGTTTGCACCTCTTCAGGTAAAAGAAAACACTCACAGAGATGTCAACCTTTTATTCATCTCCAAATGCTTTGCCCTCCGAGTAGCTGGACCTGTTCCTGAGAACTCTATAATCACATTGATGTTTCCACACTATCTCCTAGATCCTAGTTGACTGGCCCCCACCTGAAAGGTGCACATAGCCACCATCATTGCTCATATTTCAGAGAGTAAAACCAAACTGAAGTGTCTCGCAGGCTTCTTTTTAGTTTTCTGGAGGAGACTCAGGGTAGAAGCCTTATGAGTTTCTCAGATGGATTTGTGCTGAAGCCAAGTTTCAAATGCTAGAAGGCCTTTGTCTGCTCCCTTCTGAACCCGAGGGAGAGCCTGAGTCAAAGAGGCCGTCTGCCAAAACGTTTTTTCTTCTCTCTAAAACCTCAGAAAAGAAAGCGGGTAAGCTTCACACCTTGTTTCTGTGCCAGGTGTACATGTGCAGGAACTCCTCATTCTCGCTACCCCAGTAGACTGAATGCCTTCCATGCCAATCAGGCCAGTGAGTTGGCAGCATATGACCTTGCTCACCAACATTGTGAGCAGAATGAGACACAAAAGCTTCACCCACTGTGGCCTGGCTCCACAAAGAGTTTTCAGTTGAAACTGTGTCTTTTCGGATCATGGATCATGCCCTGTTCAAATGGAGGCTCTTCACAATAACTGCTGTGATGAACTCTAGACAGAAGAAAAGGCGAAAACAGGAAAGGTGCAAAGCAAGACTAGGAAACACTAATTCTATTCTACATCAACATCTTGTGCCTTTTAAAAATACATACTTTTGAATAAAAACTCAAGGCCAAATTATTCATGCACCTATAAAAGGAGACAATAATTTGCAGACCAGCACTTAGGTCTGCAGTTATGTCAGTTTAAACGTACCTTTATGGTAAGTAAATAGGCGTTAATGGTAGTCTTGTCATTGTTGAAGCACAGTAAAGGCATCATAAATTACCAAATACAAAACCTGTTTTAATAAGGATGCAGAGATCAGATTCACCTTATTTTTTGCTGATGGATATTATTCTCAATCATGACAAAGGGGAGTTGCTACCTCCAGGTTGGAGGTAAATATATGCTTCAAGTATGGAAGTTCAAGTATCGGTGTGTCTTATTTATAAGGGACAGTAAAATATAGCATGAGATAGATCGACTGTTTCCTTGTTTCTAGGAATGTGGATGCTGCTCCAATCTGGACTCGAGAGGAAAGAGTTTAGCCACTTGACTCACTGGTCCATCTAGTACGTGAAATTGATAGTTAAATGGATACTTAACAAAAATTATTGCAAATGTTAATAAAGACCATTATGCAATGTTGCTGAATCATAGCAATGTATCATGACTTGTGATAATGTGCATTACTCTGATTGTATTTGCTGGACTAGTAAAGAAAGTCTCTTTTCAGCTGAAGCAGTATTTACATACCTTGGCGGAGACGGAGATGATGAAAGCACTGCCACTGCTAATTTAAATTTGAAAGTCACTTGTCTTTAAATAGTCAAGTGTGTGTCCAGTTTAGTATGCTTACTTCACTGTACATGTTTAAAAACAAAACCCTTAAGTTTGCCTGAATTGAAGACACCTATTTTTCAACACTTATTCTAGACATGTTACTTTCAAGGATCAAATATTGTTATTTGTAGCCAATGTTATTTAGAAATGGCTATCTTTTTTAACATATTGTGTCATCTCAAAGTTTTATATGTATTTTAGTGATTAAAAGATGATGTATGACATTGAAGCACAAAGATTTTGGCACCTCATATCAGCTGTAATGGAGGAACAAGAGTGCTTTTCCGTCACTGATTACTGCAGTGACTGGCAGTGTGCCATCTAGAGGCTGAGATGTAGTCAGAATATAAAGCAAACAAGTTTTTTTTAGACTTTTTTAACTTCAGTTTTGTATGTTTTGTCAAGAAGACCCCAGAGAAGGTCCTTTGCATGCTCCAGGTTCATCTGCAGCTGAAAGATCAGCCACTCTTGCTGGTAAGATTATGCTGTTAGAATGCTCATCTCATATAATTTTATGTGAATTTTTTGCATAGTGCACTCAATGGCTTTATTTCGATATACAATTTTTTTCTAAATTATGTCAGAAATTATATATATACAGTATATTTTTAAAATATGTTTATAGCTTTTTACACTTTAAAGTGAATTATGAATTTGTTTAATATTATTTTGTTTCTAAACTGTGTCAGAAATATTATTTTTTCATAAATAAAAATTCATCACTTTGGAATTCTAAGTGTAGTCATATTTTTTATGCTATCCATAGGCCACTATTTGGCTTACAACTGGTAATACAATGGAAAAAAAAATTAGATATGAATGTAGGTATGTGATATGTGCCAGCTAACTTTGAAAGTGCTTTATAAATTCTTATTACTTTAATATGTTGTATATGAGTTATGAACAGCTTAATGCATATATTGTGTTATACTTTGACATTGATGTAGAATATCGCAAACATAAACACAAATGCAGTATGTTTGCACAAAGTATTGCAGCAATTTCCTAATATTGTAAATCTGCCCTACATATGGCAATAAACCCTTTCTGATTCTAATAAGCTTCATGGGGGGAAACCAGGAGCTAGATCGTAAGATGATGTATTAGAAAATTCCAGGAGAGAGTGTGTCGAAGTAGGGGAAGACCAGTGTGGTGGCTATCTGGAGGAGCGAGGTGTTCGAGAGCAGACAGGAGGCACACTGATGAGGATGAGGACAACTGAATCCAGAGGGATGACAGAGAAGATGAGTGATGTGATCTGCAACAGGGGTGGGGTTGGATGGATGGAATGAGTAAGATGAAACCAGTCGTGGAGAAGGAGCCAGGTAAATCCTTTAAAGGAGGTATGATTCTGAAGACAAGGGATCAGGAGTGAGAGGACTTGAAATGGGTACCGGGCAAACACTAGGGCAGTAAGTGACTTGATTCCAGCTCCCTTTATCCTTCTGCTGATTTATGAAGTCTCCATCAGATTGTCTCCTCCCACCCGAGAGTAGAAACGGGTTCCTCTGCTGTGCCCTCTAGTGCGTCACCTGTGGATCAAATGATAATGCACAAACCAACTTTCAGAACGAATACAATTCGACCTGCATAGGTATCCTAGGTGTCCAATACTTGAATACAGGGGTAAGTTGAGGGCATAGATTATTTATATAATGTTCCAAACATATCAAGACTTGAATGTTTTTCTATCTCATATCCAAACACAAGTGTTTGACCCTTTCTAAAAAATTTTTTCTGTTCTATTAGTAATTTGACTTTGAAGGCAGAATTGAGTGATCCTCCTGTATCGAAACAGCAGGAAGGCCTGAATTTACGAAGTCTACTATCATGATACATTCAGTAAAGGTAATTCATACATACTTTAATTCTACTCATACATACTCTAATTCCATGCCAGTTCTATTGTCACTGCATGACCTGGGACTTGTAAGTTTGTTTGTTGTGTCTCTAAAATGCTGTTATTTATTGTTTGTTTGTTTGTTGTTATAGTACTAATTTTGCTTCTACGCTGGAGAACTGTTTAAACGGAATTGCCCCTTGGGGACTAATAAAGCTATCTATCTGTCTGTCTGTCTGTCTGTCTGTCTGTTCCATCCATCCATATAACACTTGCTCTGTATGTTCATATAGATTATTTCAATGTGGGAGATCTAATTGACCCAGATGCAAAGCCCTTGAAGTGATGGAGACACTGCGATTGGGTAAAAGAGGCCATTTTGGAAAATGGCTAAATTGGTTATTTTCAATTCATGATTCCATTACAATAATCAACACTGGTTTAAGAGCCTCTGCACCCCCTACTGCTCACTGTCTTAATCATTGATTGCTCTAGTCTCCAATCCCAGTCACCACCTCCAGTTTCTGGGAGAATTGATGCAACTGTCCAACAGGGCATTTAAGTTAAACAGGATACCAGACCAGGTGTAGCTTCTAAGGAGAGAGCAATACAGAGAAAAACACAGTTAACAGTCAAAATAACAGAAAGAAAAATAGTAAATAAATAATAATAAAATACAACTGGAGAGTTATAAAAGAGAAGAGTGGCAGAGTGAAAAAAACATTTTCAGTCTTTCCTTCAATAGTCTAAGCCTATAGCAGCATTACTACAAAGATAGCTAAGGAAAACCTAAGCAACTCTAACTATAGGCTTCATTTAAAATGACAGTTCTAAGCCTGGTCTTAAAAGTAGACAGATTGTCTGCTGCACAGACTAAAACTGTGAGCTGGTTCCACAGGAGAGGAGTCTGATAACTAAAAGTTCTGCCTCTTATTTTATTTTAAAAATTCTAGAACCACCAGTAAACCTGACATCTGAGAGTGATGTGCTCAGTTACGCACATATGAAACAATCAGATCTCTGATGTATGTTGGAGCTTGATTATTAATATCTTTATATGTAAGAAGGGGGTCTTAAAATCTATTTATTTATATCTATTTTTCTTATATTTAACAGGGAGCCAGTGAAGAGAAGCTAAAACAGGAGAAATGGGATATCTCTTTTCATCAGAACTCTTGCTGCAACATTTCGGATTAACCGAAGACTTCTAAATGCATTTTGTGGACTTCCTGATCGTAATGAATTATGGTAGTCCAGCCTTGAAGTGACAAATGCATGGACTCATTTCTCAGCATCATTCCAAGACAAAATGTTTCAGATTTTTACAATATTCTGGAGGTGAAGGAAGGAAATCCTAGAAACCAGTTTAATATGGGATTTGAATATCATGTCTTGGTCAAAAATAACACAGAGGTTCTTTACATTGTTAACAGAGGCCAAATGATTGCCATCCAGATTAGCAGATTGAGTGGTGACAATTTTTGTTTTTTCCAGAGCTTCTGGTCCAAAGAGAACACCTGTCTTGTCTATATTTAAAATCATGATGTTTAGAGTCACGTTTTTGTCTTCAAGAATCCTCACATAAACGTTCAAGCGGTGCAATTTTGTTTCACATTTCTAGCACTTTGTCTGGGTGCAGTCATATTTAAAACATAAAATATTATCAAACCTCATTAACACTCAAACTTTGATTTATTTATTTTTTGTGGCGGGGAGGGGGAGTTTTTGTTTTTTTCTCTTTGGTGATCTTTAACAATTTTATGTTCTACAAGCTAAATTCTTTAGTTTACTCAAGCTTTTTTCTGTTATCCTTCTTTGAAAAACAGTCTTGATTTATTCATTCCACCAGACCCATAAACCTGGTTAATTTCAAAACGTGAGTCCTCTAAACTATTAATGTAAAACAATCCAGAAATTTGCCGAGGATATGTTATAATTACCTGTGTATTACTCTCTGCAAATTTATAATATAAACTAAAATGCATCTGAAGAACGGATTTTTTTTAAATCAAAAGTTTCATGACATATTTTGAAAACAAAGTAAAACAAATAAATAAATAAATAAATGAGCAAGTAACTTTTTAAGTTGACAGAGTTTAAGTTTGCACAGAGTGCAAAGAGCGCACATATGTGATTGATCTTTTTACCAGAATGGTGCTGTATAGTTGATGTAATTGGTAATGAATGCAGCTTTTGGGCACTAGATTTTTTAATATTGCAATCTCAATTTATCTAATATGGTCTTTTGGCCACTTTGAACACATGGGGCCTGTACCATGAAGCCGGACTAGGTGGCTAGCCTGCTATGTTTCAGTTTAGTTTCCGACAACCCTGGGTTTTAGGTACTATGAAAGTAGCTCTGCTTTAATCGTTTTTTTTTTTATGCCATGATGTCTTACGCTGCACGGCTAACCTGCTCCGCGGCAGGTTATGTTCTGGATTCGAGATCTCAGACTGACGTTTGACCAATCAGCTGTGAGCAAAGAATTATATAGGTGACGTAACTAATTCCCAGCGTCTGTTATCTCTGTTGCAATGCCTTCACCTTTTCTCCCAAATCCTGTGGACATCTCCGCGCAAATTGTTAGACAAGCACTTCGTAGAGAAAGAGTTTTTATGGACAGACAAAATCCATTTGACTTTCCTGATGCTTACTTGTATGAAAGATACAAATTTTCCGCGGAAGGAATGTCTTATCATTGTGAACTTCTTGAACCGCACATTAAATGTGACTCGTCGAAGCCATGCCCTTACTGTACTGCAAATGGTATGTGTACGTTGCGTTTTTTTGCAAGTGTTACATACTTGTATGCGGTGGGGGATGCAGAGAATCTAAGGAAACAGTCTGTCACAGTCTGTCGAACCATTCGAAAGGTGGTCCTCGCTCTGCAGGGGTACATAAATATCTTCATTGTTTTCCCTGGACATTTATCGACCATGTCCATAAAAGAGGGCTTTTATAAAATTGCCGGTAAGATATCTTGATAGGGTGACATCACATGAAGTAATTTAACATTTAACACTCTTTTTTTTTTCTTCAAAAAAACATATTTCACACTTAGAAATCTATTATACAGTAGTCTGCAGAAGCTACCTATTAAGAATGATTTTAAATATTTATTTTTAATTCCTATATATCTCAAGACGAATACATTTTAATTTTAGCATTTAATATATTTTTTATTAGATTAGCCTACATAAAAGTACATTAATTGTTTAACCTATGCATTAACGCAATCAGCAATCTTCCTCCGAGATTGTTCCCTTGCTCTGGCAGCAGAAACAGTGTTACTGCGTCCTTAAGAAATACTTCTATATTCTTCATATTTCTGAAGAATTATCTCTTGCTTCTCCGCTGAAAAGCATATAGCTGTCGCTCTATCCATATCGAACGCGATTGGTTGTTCAGTGTCGACGTCACTCTTTTATAAGCACGCGCGTGTGGATTAAACATAGTTTAAGGATCAAAGCCTGAGTTGACAGAGAAAGTTGATTAGCTGCGTCATGGTACCAATAAAGCCTGATTGCATGGGTTTTGTTTTGTCGACTCAAAACTAATCCTGTAACCCAGAGTTTGATCAGCTACCTTCATGGTACAGGCCTCAGAAGGGGTAGATGACAACAAAACAGACCCATGTTTTTGTTTACATAAAGTTTTAGAGTATCCCCTTTGACTTGCACTTCAAGTAAAAAGGTTTTCCAGCTCAATCAAAACTCACCTTCTCTCAGCCATTGCTCCCTTGAGTGGAACTGCATTTACAAGCTGAAATAAAAAAATAAAAAAAGAGAGATGTCACTGCAATGGTAGGCAGACCCACTAGAAAACATCTGCAACCCCTGCTGTCCAGGTGGGGAATTGCTTTGAAACATTCAATATGTTTACATACTGTAAGAGAAAGTTAAATTATTACCTTGCAATCTGAATTTTGAAAAGCATGTATACACCTTAGTCCAACTTGAATCGAACTGAACTGGAGTTACACAAATCTGACTTTTCTGCCCGATAATGTAATTGGGGATCCCACTTCTCTTCCAACTGGTGCAAAGAAGACAACTTCTGTTTTGTCAGAATTTAAAAGCAAGTGTAGAGTCGTCTATGTTTATGACTTTCGGACATACCTGTAATCTACCTAACTGATGGGAATCATCAGGATTTATGGAAAAATGTAGTTGCTTGTCATCAGCATAACTGTGGAGATTTATGTCATGATGTATGATGATTTTAGCATTTGGAAGCATATTATATGTAGGAAAAAGAATTGCTCAAAGTACAGAACCATTTAGAACTCAAAAAGTAACCCTTGAGTGTGAAGATTGATGATTTGTCCGACAGATTCAAGTTCGTTAGTGTAAATGTGCTGTTGCTTCAGTCCCTGCAACATTTTCAGGCATTTCTAAGAGAACTAAATACGAAAAATAGTTGATATAGTAGATATTGCTCTCAGTTAGGGATACATTTGTAATAAAAAATATCACCAACACATCTAGGAATATTTTGGGACTCTTTTTATCACCTACAACTGTCCTAAGTGAAACCTGACGACAACATTTAAATTGGGGTCATTATTTAACGTTAGGACATTCCAATCTTCTCCCTTTTTTCAGCCCATTTCCTACCCATGTATATGGGCACTAAATGCATTTTTGTCTTTTATTAAAGGTGGTACTTATCCTTACATTTTTACGTTTTATTTTGTCCCAAATCCAGGTACCAGCCTAAAGTGAACAAAGTGTATATACAGTATGACAGCAAACCTAATATATGATTATTATTACCACCAAAAGACCCTCAACTTGCAGATTAGTTTAATTAGAGGAAGCAGAGTAATTAAATTAAGCTCAATTTGTGGTTCTGTGTGTTTGTGAGACAACTGACGAATCTCCCATGCTGGCTTGTCCTTTGAGTGGGAACTTCCGTGTAATTAAGTACCTCTCTGATAAAGATGTACAGAGGAGCTTTGAATCACATCATGTTAGCTGTCATTGATGAGGCACTAGGTGAAGCATGCCGAAGCATCAAATGCTCATTTATAAAAATTAAAGTAAATAGGCATAGAAAGGCCAGGTTGATTGTATGAGTTTTGAATGAGTGGTGCATACCTAATAGAATCCTAATCAAATGTAAATCTTTCCATGTATTCATATAATCATCCATCAATCTACTTGTTTCCAGCAGTTGTTTACCCTTGTTCTTTTTTTAGTTTCTGCATTATGAGAGATTAATAAAACAACCATCATAAATGTTGTATATTTCTACCTCATTTTTCACTCATTTCAGATTATAACAAAAAGCATATTGAACACATACTTTTTTTAAAAAAAATTAATGGATAACGAAAACCAGACATTGAATGGTGTTTTGGTTTCAATATCATAAAATATACGACTAAAAACTATCATTAATTATTAACAATTTGCAAGGGCTTATCTAAATGGATGCTTTTGAAATATGAATTAGCAGATCATGAATGTTTAGAGGGAGATATATGAAGCAGGTGGTAATCAATATGCACATCTTCCTGGCACCTAAAGCTAATAAAGATCTGTCAGCAGGAGCCAGACAGTGTGGCGCAGAGCCTGTGTTTAGGTTGGGATTCTACACTAATTGTTGATGTGATTTTGCAATTAGATTTATTGTGTGTGCGGTTTGTGTTAAAGCCATATTGGTGCTATCCACAAATGATTTATCAGACTGTTATGTGGATGCTTTTTTAACAGCTTTTGAACAATTATCACACAACATAAAATCTTCATCCAAAATATTACTTTATGATTGAATTACAAGGCATCCGATTAGCTGGCAAAAAGCATGACATCCTGTTGAAATATAGGCAAGAACAAAATAAACCTCAGAAGTATACTGATGAACTGTCTACTCTATTGCTCTAAGAATTTTCTAAAGAAAATAATCGTAATTGACTGTTTCATTTTTTTTTTCATCATATATGCTGGCTCAAGCACCCTATTTTAACTTGGCCTCACAGACTGCAGTGACTGTCAGTGCGATCACACCGAAACTGCAGCAGCAGACATTTCACTTTGAAAGGATTATTAATGAAATCTTGGTCTTTACACAGTGTTTCACTCTGACACTGGAAGAAGTTCTCTCTCCCACCAAGTGACTGTTAGAGCAGCTGAGTGGACTTGGAGAGAGTGTAATTGTCACAAGAGCTTTCCAGCTTTAGGAGTCATCTTAAACAGCCTCGGTCACGCTTTAAATCCTCTGGGATTATTGTGTGTTTGGTTGAGGCATAGACTTGGATTTCTGGCAAGCATATCACATGAAATCAAAGCTGAACTTTGTTGCTCTTCAAATCCTGGATGTAGAGATGGAGAGTTAAATAACCAAGAAATTAAAAAGGGCAAGAAATGTGCTTCAGTCATGGTCATAATTTGAACAACTGGAGGAAAACAGCGACTAATCAAAAAAAACTGTTTCATGAAAATTCAGACATTAAAGTGATTATAAAGTCCACCATACATAACTAATCATTTAAATCTCAATACTAAAGTGTCTTTACTAACTAGGAAGTTATATATTACCATGTCATATAAAACTTACCATGGCAATGCCCAACTACAAAACAACAACTTGAACCAAGCTTGGCTTACCTTGACAGAGATGACCGTGTTGTTTCAGTCCTGCAGTCGAAATGTGAACAGATCTTGTACTAGGGCTGTGCTTAATCCTGGTACAAGAAAATGGTTGACCCTTATAAAGTGGATGATGAATGTATAATGGTCTACAAAAGATTCACCAAGCAGCATACAGATTTGCCAAACAAACCAGGGCAGCAACTGTGTCCTCAATCTCTTTACACCAGCCTTTGCTAATTTTTTATTGTAACCAACTGTGATTCTGATAATTTTCCTTTCTACTTATGGTTTTAACACAGATTTTCACCACAGGATCAGGCTATAGGTTTCACAGCTGACAACCTGCTTTGGGTTGTTTGAAAAAAAGATGTTAACTGTCAGCACCACTGGTATGTTCAGCTCGAATTAGAAATATTGTCATAGAGTCAGAAAAGAAATATGTCTACAAGTGTTAATATACTTGTAGACATATTTATTCCAATGTATCTTTCAAAGGATAATCATGAACAGCAAAAATCAGTGGTCTAGCTCATGCTAATGATGCCAACTTTTTTTTTCTCAAAATCTGCCAATCCCTCCAGCAGCACAACCCTCAAACAATATGTTGGTGTCAACCCTATGCTTTACATGTGTGATGATGTTCTCAGATTTGCAAGTTTCGCTCTCTTACCTACGTATTATGGATTATCGCTGATATTTTTCAGTTTAACAGACTCAGTTTTCTCCAGAACCTAAAGTGAGGTGCATTTATAAACTATAAAATGTTTATGTTCATTTTGACTGATAACTTTAAATGCTTTTGAGCGGTCTTTCAGTCCATGTTGATGTCTTTAATGATTGATAAAGACGGATGTTAGGTTGCGTGAACATTACAATATTGCTGATATGTACTTGTGAATAATTTCCTGAAAAGTTGAATGTAGCAACTTAAGGCATCTGTAAATCTTACACAGGGATGAATCAGACCTTTGGAACTCCACAGTGCTCTTCCCTATATTTTGGCTGATTTAGTTTGGTTTTCCCATCACGTTATACAAGGAAGAAATGGGCTTGAGGTATCCTTCAAAATATGTCTACAGGTGTACGTCTGGTTAAATTTTAGATATGGAATACAAACCCAATAGCAACATGTAGTGAATCAAACCTGCAGTTGCAAGGACAAAAAAACAAGCATTGCCAGACTCACTACGACATGCCAAGTGACCAGCCGGTTATATATCCAGTGACAAATGTATTGTATTGGAGTTTATACCATGGTCTGTGTGATTACTTGATTCAGATTGGCTTCAGGGTGTCCGTTAAAATGTGTTGTAGGACGCCTATAAAAAAGAAGTTCTGATCAAATAGCCTGATTGTTCTATATTGTTATCTGTGGTCATCTTTTTAAAAATCCACGATGCACAAGTTACAGGTTGCTTACAATTATGTTATCACAATACCACTTAAGATTCCAAGTGGAGGGAGTGCCAGTCAGATGTTTGTCACCTTTATTAATTCAGCTGCACTGGCTCCCCATTTATTACAGAGTACATTTTTAAATTCTGGTTTTAACATATAGAGCTCTGAAAGTCCCTGAGATCCAGTGATCAGGGCCTGCTGGTTACAAAGTGTACATCGCTAAAAAAAAAAAAATGACAGAGCCTTTGCAGCAGTGGCCCCATCCTTAAGCTTGGTTTATGCTTGAAGCATCCGTGAGGTCCGCACGGCTTCACAAGGCCAAATTAGGTCATTTCAACATCCACGCCCCTCCGCACGGCATCTAAGAAGCCCAAATTTTCCACACTGCGCACCTAGGATATTTTCTAACCACGCAGACAGTTCCGCACAGAAAAACATGACAGACTGGCAAGAGCTCCTACTGGCGGAAGTTTGTAAATAAAAACATCTTTATGATTCGCCCTATTCACCTAATGTGATCAAAATATGGTTTGAAGAGTGGACCATCTCCTTATTTCCCTTTTTCGCTAACAGTAGGAAAAGTTTATGCAATGCCTTGATGAATCTACAAATACTATTATTGTAGCGCTCTCAAATCCTTGTAAGAGTTGCACCAGTTACTTATCTGTGTGTAAGACTGAGAAAGAGGAGCGGGTGTGTGGATGTGTGAACACCTGGGGAGCAGGTAGAGAGCAGTAACTTGTAATAGAACTGTGCCTCACAATAAAGCTGCTTCTTTTCAGCATGACACCTTGTTATTTGTGTTCAACCATATCAACGATTGCAGAGCTACAGTAAGTCTGGGGAAATAGCCCAGAAGGGAATGATACTTCGGACGGATCTCCCTGTCTCCCAACCACATTTAAGGAAAAGAACCGGAAAGGCTAACACAGTCATCTCACTTCCCTCCACTGATTAGGCATTATATAACAGCTGCGGCCGACCAAGCTGTTATGTAGCCATAGCCGGTTACCTTGGCAACGTGTCACAACAAGAGCTATCAAATTGTCCACTCAGCCGCTTATGTGAAAATCGTACAATTTTAACAGTAAAAAAAAACAGATGTATTAATAATTAATGAAAATGGACCAATCCAGGAGGAAACTCAACGTTTACGCATGTGTTTTGATGCCGTGGAAATGTTTTATGTGGGTCTGTCTAGTGTAGGCTTCCCCTATTTACTCAAACTTCTCTAGTCACTCCGCTTCTGAGATGGATAACAATATCACCAGGGCTCTGAAACAGCTGCTTGACCTGCCGACTCCACCATTTTCCCCAGTGCCAGCCACTGTGCTTGGAACATCGACCATATTTGGCTAAATGCAATAGCGGCCTCTATTGGCTGGTAGTTGTAAACATCAGAGCATTGTCGTGCCCATATAATTTTGACCTAAAACAGGAAACTGCTAGTCAGATATATTTTCAGAAAGACAAATACACTGAAAAAAATTGTGGTGCACATGTGATTTTCTTATCTTTGCAAACAGAGACATAATGTAGCTAATATGGTTCTAATCTTACCATAACAGATGCATATAAAGGGTTCTTTAAGCTCAAACAATGAAAGACACACCTTTATCTGACCAAATATGTCAACCAGCATGCTCTAACCTCCTATCACGGTGAGACAGCACTGGAGTGTTGAGAGGTATCACCCATAATTCATCACCTCACACCTTTGACCATCTGGTGCTGAGTACAACCTGAGTGAAGTGACGTTTGTTATAACCATCATAGCACATGGGTATCAGTCTCTCCTGGCTCTCTAAGAAAGTAACTCATTAAATCATTTCTCAGTGGCTGAGTATACATTATTCATGTGGTGGAAGGGTGGGGCTGTGTCTGTATGTCTGAGTGGTTGAAAGGAGATGTCACAGGTGGCTAGAGGTCCTCTTGAGATGTTGATGTGTGACGGACAAGGGAAAAGATGGTCTCTTCACTAAGACATCCAACAGATGTTGGGTCGATTTAGTGCAGCCAGACACACTTGTGTGGAAAGTTGTGGGTGGCTGAGCATGCAAAAACTTCAGCTGCTGCTTAAAGTTTCAGTTACAGGTGCACTGGCTAGATAAGAAAGAAAATAACACGAAGAAAAAGCTTTTAGAAATTTAACCCGTACAAAGTCAAAGTTATCAAGCCCTAGAGAGAATCTTTTTCCTTTTAAGCCTTTCTCTCCTAATCTGTATTCCACCCCGTTTAAACAAATATTTCCATAGTTTGAGGAATTGTTTTGATCTCTTTCCAAGGGTCAGATTATAAAATCAATACCACTCTCATATTCATTGCTTCAACATGATCTGAATTTAAAACCACAGGCTTTAGTCCATCCAAACATAACATTTCTGTACTACAACCTCTAAAGCTTACATCTTAATTTGTCGTACCGTTAGTTTAATCTATGAGTGGAGCATGAAAAAGATTATGCAATTTGTTAGATGGGGTTATGTGTCAGACCATTTCTTGGCCAGCAGAGACAAACATTTGTTAAATCAGTAAGTAGGATCATTGTTATCCATTTTATCTTGGACTAGGCAGAAATCTGGATACATTTCATTGTTTTGGCAAGGAGGATATTGGGGTGTGCCTGAAGTCAGGAGGAAGCAATGACAGATGATAATGCGGCACTCTAGTGATTGAATCTGGCATAAAAAATTGAACACAACACTATGATCTGAACAATATGCACTTTTAAAAGCAACAATTCACAAACATTAAGTACTTGGTGTCTTGCCAGTGGACGTTGGAAATGGTTGAATTTATCAGTTATTGTCCCTCTGGTGAAGGTTGCTATAAATAACAACAGTACTGTCATACAAAAAATGTAGAACAGAAGAGTTTAGAAATTGAAAACAATACAGCCATTTTTAATTTTGAATACCTGCCTTGTGTTTCAATGCTATAGGACAATAGATAGTTTAAGGTAAAAAGAACATTAAAGCATAGCTTGTTTTTTGAAGATTATTTTCGCACTGTTGGTCACAGTGTAAACAGTGAGAGTGGAGCGAGTAGTGGAAGGCATGCATGTAGCAAATGGTCCGAGACTATAAGTATCTTGGACAAACACGTCGAGGCCCATCATCTTTGCACATGGTGCGCCTGCTCTACCAATTGAGCATCTTTGACACGTTTGCCCTTTTCCATGAAGTTGTCCACTCAAACAAAAAACATTGTACACATGGATATATAAAAGCACAACCCGGATTACAAACACAAGACATTCATTTTTTTGTCTGGTCATTTCACCTAGTGTGTATTTATATATATATATATTTTCAGAACTAGACACATTTTGATTAAAAGGTGTAGTTGTGTAGATGTGTAAATTGTAATTTGATATCTTCTAGATTTAATACATCTTCCCTTCTCTCGACAATATACTTCAGGAAAAAATTATTTAACATTATTCCACAGTTTCCAGTAACATGTTTTCCCTGTTTAAATGTTTTATTTAACCCTGTTTTATTTAATCCTAATCTAGATATAAATATAGATATAAATAAAGCCACATACTAGTTTTTTATTCTTGCCATCTTTTCTTGACTTGAGGCTGCCTTTTTCTGTTCTATTAATTCTCTTACCCCTCCTTTCCACCGGACAGCATTACGTTACAGCAGCAGCACATCAAAAGTAGCCGATAGCCACCGCTGTAGCCAATAGAATCCTTTCCACCGGGTGCGAAAGGAGCACGACTTTGCCCCATCACAGGAACGCCATGTCGCAGCACTTTTCTAAATATACGCAGTCCTATTTTCTACGAGTTACGCCTCTGAAACATGTTAATTTCTATATTTTGGACAGGGGAAGATAGGAAATCCACTATCGAGACACACACAGCCAGAGAGAGAGAGAGACTGTGAGGTAGTAAAGAGCAGTAGTGTATCTACACTACTACTGTACTACAGCAGTAGATATACTGTTGAAATATACATTTGTTTACCCACTCTTCAGATTAAATATATTTTCTCTCCCTGTTTCCTTGTGCATGCAACTGGAGGAGAGCTCTCTATATCATCTCTATGGGGAGCCTAAGTCACACCCTTCTACTTCCGGTCCATGGGTCCCCTACAGCCAAAAGAAAGGAATGAGAGTCAATTGAGCGATAAACGTTTTCTGGTCCAGTTTGAAATGCGCGCTGGATTGAGGTTTGTGAATTTTAAAAACAAATTTTTATGCAGAGAAAACGCTGATTTTCGACCGGCGCCAAAAGTTACTTTTCGTTTTGTGTAAAAACGTTTAGCGGACTACAACGCAGAAGAAGAAGGAGAGCGAGGGTCGTAGCCTCCAGGCCGAAGAAAGGAGAATTGAACACAGAGAAAACAACAATACATCTGACCATGTGGAAAGTAGTAGCTATTTCGGGGGTTAAGCAGTAGGTTGAGTGAGAGCCAGCATGAAGGAGAAGCTCTACAAACTCTTGGTGAGTGTTTTACATGCTATAGCTAGTGTTAACTCCCGTTAGCCAAATTACGTCATATATGCGACTTCTGATTTGTAGGCATTTTAAATGCGAAGTTTGACAATCAAATAAATCCCAAATCACTTGACAAACACAGACGTAATGTACATCATTAGTTATCATTTAAATTGAGGTACAACTTATGTGTGATTCAGGACGTAAGACCAGACCAAAGCAGACCAGAAAAAACTTGTATTGCTCCATTGACTTCCATTCATTATTTTTTCAGCCATGGGACTGAAATATATTAAATGTCTCTTAATGTTTGATTAAGGTGTTTTAGTTACCATACTTTGTAATTATACTTTAAAGATTGTTTTAGAGGTATTTTGCAGAGTCAGCTCTTTTTTGGGGTCACAGAAAAACAGGACATTGAGCAGGAAAGCACAGGCAGAAAGCATCACCATACAATTGACAATGAAAGGGTGTGAGAAAGAATTGTGAGCAAACAATCTAGTTAGAGCTGGTTTGTAAAGTCACGATTTAAGTAGATTATCAGGAAGATAATTAATTATGCATGCATGGTTGTAAGGAGGTTGGTCTTGGCAAAAGTTTGAATGACCCAATCATGTTTTGTGTACCATATGTAAAGTTAAAGGGAAGTTTCTCTAACTTTGTGTTAAAATATTAAACTTAATGTTTCTGTTTAAAACGTTGTCACACATGATGGGCTGGCCCAGGGTTTGTGAGGAAACCCTGCAAACCAAATAACTAATCTGTTTTAAGGAACTCTATGAACCAGTATTTGATTTCTTGTATTAAAATTAGGGCCGGGACTTTAATGCGTTAATTAAGATTAATTAATTACACAACATTTTTTGAACACATTTTAATCGCACCTATTTATGCACCGCAGCCTTTCAGCGCTGGTGCGCAGAGAAAGACGCAGATCCCGTTTCATGTCCGCTAAGCTGCGTGCTGTCATTCCTCTAGCTGCTGATGGACAGAAATATAGCTTTCACTACAGTTAAAACTTATGATTAAGCTATTTCTTCCTGTCATGAAGGTTTTGGTGACAGAACGGTCTCATCTACTCTGTCACTGCGTGCACTCTAGTGTTACGTAGCGCACATGGCTGGAATGCGCTGCTTCCAGCGTCTATTTGTGCATTACAGAGGAAACTTATTTTTCATCTGGGCTCGAGGAAATATAAGTTTCCTCTGAAATCAATGTTTTAATAGTGGGCGTGTTCCGTGCGCGTTGTCCGTCCGTGCTCCTGTAGAAGTAAAGATGTCATCAAATATGACTTTCGCCTGAAAATGTATGTGGATCCACTATGTATTTTAAAACTGAATTTTAAAGTCATATTTAACAATGTCGCCCATATTTTGTAATTAATGTGCTTTATGCAATTATTATTACATAATATTTTAATGGCTATTTTTAAAGATGTAATGCAAAAACTACACACTGTCACTTTAAGCATTTGTTCAACAGGCATTTGTGAGATACATCTGCCACCTTGGTTGTGTTGTGTTTTGAGGGGAGTTGATGACATCAGTCTACATGGGACTTAAAGTTACAAAACAGCAAAACACACCTAAGATGATTCAAAGTTAGTTTAATGTCTTCCAACACTGAGTAAAGTTTTATAAGCAAACAGAGGTGTAATTTTAAGTTTGGGACAAACATTTGTAAAAGACTGAACAAAATTATTCTACGGACAATTTAATCAACTGTTCCTACAAGACTCACCACAAAGTCTTCAAAAGGAATTTTAATACTTAGGAAAGATTTTTAAAAACATCTCCCAATTATGTATAAGCAGTATCATTTAATAAAACCAACAGTGAGATGCCATTACATAGTGCTGATTACAGAGTACTGCTCAGATTAAAGCCAGGCCCAATCACAGAAAATCTACATTTAAATACTGCTCTCTAACGAAAGAAGAGTGGTAGTCTTAAATTTGAAAAACCTTTGTCCAATTTAGGTACTTTGTTGCTATGTGTAACGACTTTTCAGACCCACTTAACGACTTTTTTTCCAAAAAGTGCCTTGCGACAAATTTTGCGACATTTCTGACCACCCTCAGATACTTTCTGTTAAATTTCAGTAAGGGAATGTTCACACAACATAGGGTTGGGCAATATGGCCTCAGATCAATATCACCATATGAACTGTTCACCTTGACAATGATGTATGTACAATAACTACCCCACTGCCAAAAATGCATGTTTTTTTTCTCTATATGGGGATGTGGCTTCTCCTCTTCCTCCTCGATCAGCTCTACTCCCCCCTCCTACCTTCAATATTTATTTCGCCTCAAGTGCATAATATGCATTTATGGCTGGGCGACATAGCTTAACAATAAAATCTCTGATATTTTTCATACCAAATCCAAATTCTGATTTTAATTTTTTTAACCTTTGTTTTCTTAAAATGAAATTGTATGTGACAAAAACTATTCTCAAAAACATGCTTTTTTTCAATCGTCCCATCCTGATCCTGAACTGAATTGAAAGTCCAACTGAAAACAAGCTTCAAAGTAAAACAATATGGCAGGTTCTGGGTGGATTGACATCAGTGTGAGTTATTAAACTCCAAGTTGTGCATTTGCTAAAACAAAATAAAAAAACAGCATACACAAACATTTTCATACACAGAAAATCTGATTCGTCATTAAAATCGATTTATCGCCCAGCTCTAGTGCATGAAATTGTAATGGATGCTGCAGGGGAGGGGAATATATATTTTTTTTAATAACAGATTTTCCAGAATAATAATTATTATTTTTTTATTCCAGCATGGTCTGGGTGGAACTAATATAATGTTTTGCCTTTTTAATATTATAGTTAGTTTAATATATAGTTGAGTTTTTATAGCACCAAATTTCACATAAAACAGCCTGACAATGCAGGCATTAGCAAGGATATTATCGTTGACAAAAACGAACGAAATAACAAAAACTAGAAGTATTAAACAAATGTTTGTTAACTGAAATAAAAATAACGAGAATTTGCAACAAAACAAAAACAAACTGAAACTATGATGAGCGTTCACAAAACTAACTAAAACAAACTTTATTGAGACAATAAGCTCAGTTTTTGTTTCATAAAGTGTCTCAAAGTCTAGAAGAATTATTTTTCTATGTTGCTTCCTTCCTACTGCGCATATCACCAGAAACAGATAGAATCAATGTTATGCCTTTTTGGTTGCACATATTGCTTTGATAAAACAAACACTTTGATAAAAACAACACAATGGAAAGTTAAAATTCCATCGACTCACCCCCTTTCAAGACAAATAAAAGGCGTTTTTGGATTGCAAGCTATCATATGGAGCCTGGCAGGGGTCAGGTGCAGAAATAATTTTTGAGGGGTAAGAATCCATACCCTCAGTTTATTAAACCGTGCACACAGATTCGTAATCCGTTCCCTCGGTTAATGAAATGAACAGGCAGCCAGTGCAGTGAGGCTAAAACTCGAGTGATGTGTTCTCGCTTCTTTGTAACAGTTAAGACATACAGCTGCATTCTGCACCAGTTGGAGACGAGATAGGTTGCACTGGGAGACACCAAGGTAGAATGAATTAGAGTAATCAAGGCATGATATAGTAAAAGCATGAATTACCATTTCAAAATCTTGTTTTAAAAGATGCTTCATCTTTGCGATCTTCCTCAAATATTTTAAATGCCAACAAAGTAAGGTTGAGGTAAGTTCATTTCTTGACTTTGGTATACAGAAATTGTCATTATCAAGCCTACAGAAAGAGTCCAGGATTATTCGAACAATTTCATTAGGTCACTGTGTTTAGTATATAGCTATAGAAGCTCTGTAGGGTTTGTTTTTCTATCATATGTAGCACCTAAATGGCCATTTCTTTTCTTCGTACAACCTAGGCTAAACTTTAATGTGAGTCTTTCTGGAATTATGTAATTTTTTGGAACCACTGCACACTTCTTACTGGAATGAAACATCAATTCTAGGCGTAGACAACCTTGATGTTGCAGTAGAGGATTTACCTAAATGTTTCCTTGCTTTTAGAAACCCACTTGAATATTGAGGACAATATTTACAACTTTAGTGGTAAGAATTCATTTGTGTGTATGACAATAATCAATACAGGATTATTAGAATTCAAGAATGGCTCCACAAATCCATCTATTCTTCTCCATTAACCAGAGTTGAACTTAGTAGCTCTCAGTCATTATAATCATTCCCAAAAGATTTTTTAACCCTGCTGTACTAAAAGCCTGTCAAACTCATTCAGTTCAATAACCACTCCATACTCCTCCATCATCTATTTGTTAGTCATTTGTTAAAAAGGGCTTTCTGAATCAATGCAATGCAGCCTATTGAATCATGTCTGTGTGTCACCACAGCTGTGTAAAAAGCTGTAAAAAGTTTTATTTATTTATTTAAAAAATATATATACACTCAAAAAAAATATAAACGCAACACCTTTGTTTCTGCTACCATTTTTCATGAGATGGACTTAAAGATCTAAAATTCATTCCAGATAAACAATATTACCATTTCTCTCAAAGATTGTTCACAAATCAGTCTAAATGTGTGATAGTGAGCACTTCTGCTTTGCTGAGATAATCCATCCCACCTCACAGGTGTGCCACATCAAGATGCTGATCTGACATCATGATTAGTGCACAGGTGTACCTTATACTGCCCACAATAAAAGGCCACCCTGGAATGTGCAGTTTTTTGCTTTATTGGGGGTCTGGGGACTCAGAACCGGTCAGTATCTGGTGTGACCACCATTTGCCTCATGCAGTGCAACACATCTTCTTCGCATAGAGTTTATCAGATTGTCAATTGTGGCCTGTGGAATGTTGGTCCACTCCTCTTCAATGGCTGTTTGAAGTTGTTGGATATTAGTGGGAACTGGCACACGCTGTCGTATACACCGGTCAAGCACATCCCAAACATGCTCAATGGGTGACATGTCTGCTGAGTATGCTGACCATGCAAGAACTGGGACATTTTCAGCTTCCAAGAATTGTGTACAGATCCTTGCAACATGGGGTCGTGCATTATATTGCTGAAACATGAGGTGATGTTCATGGATGTATGGCACAACATTGGGCCTCAGGATCTCATCACGGTATCTCTGTGCATTCAAAATGCCATCAACAAAATGCACCTGTGTTCTTCGTCCATAACAGATGGCTGCCCATACCATAACCCCACCACCATCATGGGCCACTCGATCCACAACATTGAGATCACCAAAGCACTCACCCACACGACGCCACACATGCTGTCTGCCATCTGCCCTGAACAATGTAAACCGAGATTCATCCATGAAGAGAACACCTCTCCAACGTGCCAGATACCATCAAATGTGAGCATTTACCCACTAAAGTCTGTTACGGTGACGAGCTGGATTCAGGTCAAGACCCTGATGAGGACGACGAGCATGCAGTTGAGCTTCCCTGAGATGGCTTCTGACAGTTTGTGCAGAAATTGTTTGGTGATGCATACCAATTGTTTCAGCAGCTGTCTGAGTGGCTGGTCTCAGATGATCTTGGAGGTGAACCTGCTGGATGTGGAGGTCCTGGGCTGGTGTGGTTACACGTGGTCTGCAGTTGTGAGGCCTGTTGGATGTACTACCATATTCTCTGAAACGCCTTTGGAGACGGCTTATGGTGGAGAAATTAACATTCAATGCAAAGCAACAGATCTGGTTGACATTCCTGCTGTCGGCATGCCAATTGCACGCTCCCTCAATGCTTGTGGCATCTGTGGCATTTTGCTGTGAGACAAAACTGCACATTCCAGGGTGGCCTTTTATTGTGGGCAGTATAAGGTACACGGTACAAGGTATAAGGTATACACACACCTCACACAGTGTCTTCCAATATTATGAAAACTCCTTGAACTTTTTCACACTGTTCATGTTTTAGCCAGATAAAATATTTTTTCTTGGTCTGAGACTAACAAATAGGATTGTATTATTATGAGGTGAAAGGGAAAAGACACATGATTGTTATGATGCTGGCAGTATCATGCTGCGGGCATGCTTCCGTTCATCTGGGACATGTTGAATTAAATATTATCAAAATTAATTCAGTGCATGTTCAAGCAGAGACAAAATGGAGCCAATTTCCAGCTCTTAACATTTATTTTGAACAGATTAACAAATTGCAGTTTACAGAGAAAGATGCCCTAGTTTCTCTGGGCCAGATTTTAAATACATCTGACAATTGAATGATTTTCATGTCATCACTTTTATAGACACCAGACTTTTGCCAGGATTGTAGGCGTTTCTTCTCCCTCGAGTCTGCTCCAATCAGAACAGATTTAAACAGTGTCTTAACGATGATTGGCTGTCAGAGAATTATGCAGTCATAAGATGAGACGTGTCCCTGTTCTTGGTCAAAAGTTCATTCTGAGAATTATGGTTTTATGGCAACACTCCCAGCTTCATGGCCTTGGTCCCGGCATACTAAATCTACAGACATCCTGTTTTTACTGCAATAAAACTTACCCAAGAGTTTTATGACTTATAAGCTTATCCCAATAACAAATACTGACAGACAATATATTTTTTACAACCATGCAAACTATATAAAACAGACTTTTACCTTCTGAATAATAGATGTTTAAAACATATGTAGAAATAATACCACAACTCCCTCTTTTCAATCTTTTTTTTTTTGAAAATAGATTGATATCTTCTCTGTACTCTCCTTCAGGGTTAGTGTTTAGAACTTAAGATCAAAACCTGTAAAGCATTTTGAGAATGCAAAAAACTCAAACCCAAGAAATTTCATCAGTTTAAAACATGAAGTCTTTCATATGATACCACAACAAGACTTCCAGATTAAAATTCAAAACACAACCTGTTACAATACCTTTTTTAACCTTAACTCCTATTACTCAAAAATGTCAATCTGTTAATTATAAATTCACCCTCTTTTGGCATTATACAAAAAAATATTATTTTAACAATTCCCAAAAACTAATTCAAAAACCCAAAAATGTATAAGAATGTCTTACATGTGAAAAGTTAACTAAGTCTAGCTTTAATGTATGTGAATACTGTGGAGGAGGCCCCAAAGAAATACAATACAATTTAATACCCACAAGATAATGAGAAAACACAATTGACTATCTGTTCTGAAACGGATCAAACTTAGTGTTAAGAAACCTGTGAAATAGAAGGTATTAAGAAACCTTTAAGAATGTAATCCTCGAGTCTATTTAGTCTTTCCTTTCCCTAATTCTGCTCAGCTATTCCATCTTTCTATCTAGCAGACCCTCTTTTTTATTAATGCAAACCTTAATACAACCTTAAAAACAACTGGAAATTAAGAAATCCTGAAAATTAACTGATTAAAAATTCTTTAAGAAACCCTCTTAGGCAGTGTTAACAATCTGCACTTGTGAATAAAATAGTTAAACAACCTGTAAAATGCAAGAAAATAATTAAAAAGTCTATTCAGTCTTTTATATATTTTTATCTTCTGTTCTTCTTTCTTCACTCTCGTGGTTAACCCCCCAATGGCACCTGGCAGCTGGAGAGCGATGTACAGAGCTGATCAGTGTTCCAGTTTTACTCCCATATATGCAGATAACCACTCTCTGAAATGCCAATTACTTCATTAATTGAGCATTTCCCCCAATATACACAAATCCACAGCTGGCCCCGCTTCCAATAGCTTCAGCTTCTGTTTCAGCTTGGTCAAAACCTTCTTGACCCTCTTTAGGTAGATTCCTGCTGATCCTCGACCAGGTTCGTCGTCGCCGTGGAGCTGCATTCAGTAAATGTCTATAAAGGAATTGTCTTTTCCAAATGAACTCACAATCAGATGATTACAATAATAATCCCTCTTTAATGGTAAATTACTCCCGTAATTGACCATTTCCCAAACACAGCCAATTCATTCAGGTGCAGGAAGATGCGATCTGATGCCATTAAGAAAACCTGGTATGGAATCAAATGATTAATTTAACATTTACATTACACGCATTGTTTCTGAATTCTTCCTTACAGCTTAAAAAACCCATAACATGTGTCAGAAATAGCCAGAAATATATCCCATAAAATACGCAAAAACTAACCTAGTTAGCCTGAGTTTTTCCCACTTTAGCTGTCAGACCCTGTAAATTTTCCAAGTATAAATTAACAAAAACTAAAGCTATAAATTTAAAGTATCCAATTATCTTCAAATTCACCAAACCTGAGCATGGGAACAGAGCCATGTTTTCCTCATCCAGCACCCGACAGGCCTGTCCTACTGGGGCAGCAGCTTTGTGCTCTCCCCATTTCCTCAGGTGCTTGCTGTGGATAAAGCCAAGAACGTTTGTTAATCTCAGCAAATTGTCTCCTGCATTGTTGTGAAAGGCAGTTATGACAAGACATTCCACAGATAAGCAGACCAGACATTCCATCCAGCCGCAACACAAAGCACCGAGCTCCCTTGCCGCCTTTGGAGCGCGTCAACAGTGGACAAACAGCCATTCACGTCCCATGCCCTAATTTGGCAAATCAATATAATCTTATTTAGTTTTACCAAACATGCCCAGACAAGTAGATCTATGGTCTGATCACAAATACAATCAAAAGTATAGAAAAACGCAGGTTAACCTCTATCAGTCAGTCTTACCCACTCTGCAAATTCTTTCATCACCCCCATAACTTCCTTCCTGGGCAATACATTTCAGTCTCAGCAGTCTCCCAAATCCTTGAGGTGAGTAAAATATCTGAAAATTAATCAGTAAGATCAGTAGGCTCTATGTTGATGTCCTGCAAAATGGTGTCTGAGAGCAAACATAACTTTTATGACATAATGTCTATTCCTCAGATATAAACTGCATTGATACCATTCACTAATTCTTTTCTTCAAAGTTCAGTGGTCTGTTCACAAAGTAAATAGATAAATAAAATAAAATTAAAAAAACAAAAAAACAAAAAGGCTGGATTTTTCTGTTAGATATTGCTAAAGCACCACTAAAACATTGCAATAACAAAAATAAAGTCAATAACCATTTGCAAAGGTTCTATCCCCTTTTTTTTTCTGTCCCTATTATAAACAGTCTCTATGGAAAAGTGGCTCTCCTGGTTCCGCTTCACTGAAATTGAGACGAATAGCTCATATTGAACTAAACCCCTTTGAAATTCAGACTTCACACCACTTTTCCCAGACTCTGTCCCTTCAATCAATTAATAATTTCTGCTAATATCAGTATGCTACTTACAGTGAGATAAAGATGTCCAACTAGGTTCCCCTCCAATTATAACTGTTGTTGGTGTTATCAAGGTTACCTGTGAAGCTCCTCCCATCTGAGCAATTACCAATAACGATCCAGTCTCCAAACTCCCCATCACTTAAGTGTACTGGATCTCTATCAAGCTGGCTCAGACAAAAAATATCAAAATTAAAAACATCAAATGTTTAAAACAAAATCAGAGAACAGTACTAACTGATAAACACAACATAGTTTACAAAAACAGTCTTCAGTTTGCTATACTTCAAATTCTATCCATATTTCTAAAGAAAAATCCAAGATTTAAATCACTGACAAAACAGCTTCCCTATAAATATTTCTGTGGGACTTTAAGACCGTAGTGCAAAACATGCACGTCTCATTCCCTGATCAAATTGATGTGAAAGTAACCAGGTGGTTGCTTATTGTTAGAAATTGCCAAACCTAAAGTACTTTTTTTTTTTAACACAATCCAATATAAATTCAAAGTACTTTTGCTTATATGATTCCTCTTTAAACAAACCCAAATGTGCTAACTTGCCCAAATATTCTGATTGTAAATAATGAAAACATTTCATACTTCAAAAACATCTGTCCGATTCTGTGAAGTGAATCAAACATAGTCAAACTGATTTTTTCAACTAAAAGTCCTCTTAAATTTTTGTAGGATACATAGTAGTCTAATTCCCCTTAGCAGTAGAACAAAAAAACAAAAAATTCAATACAGGAGGTTCAAGAGATAAGATTTCTCTAAACAAAAACTAGTAGCATTAAAAAAAAAAAAAAACTAGCATTTTTCAGTATCCCAATTATCCTCTCAGGCTTCTTTTTTTCTTTTCTCCAATGATAAACACCAAATTGAATTGAAGCTTCTAGAAATGTCAAATAAATTACCACTGAATCATGTTTTCTTTAATCCAGCTTCTCAAATTAACATTTTTCCAAAGTTCTAATTAATAAGCAGACCGCAGTTCAGAAATCTGGGTCAGAATCCAAGTCGAACCAAATATATAAAGGTTGAGAGAGAAAAAGAAAGAACAAAAAATAAGAAAAAATAAAGAAAATAAAATCAAAAAATCTAAATAAATTGTAAGTTACAGAGTCCCCACTAATCAAATGATATATTATGCCATTATTCTATGATCAGAACTGTTCTAAAATGTTTTAGGACCTGTAAATTTACGCTCAGCATCAAGTGGACTAGCTAACAATCAATAAATAACATCTGAAAGATTAATCTTAAACTTTAAAACTAAAACCAATCCTTATTTTTCAAAACAAAATGTGCATTCAAATATATGGTAAAAATTATTTCAATGTAGCTGGTCCAATCACATTTTGCTTCTAGACGATCAGAATAAATGAATTAGAATTTACTTCTTACTTCTAAATTAAACCATCATTTTCGATCACCGCTCATATTCATTATTTGTTCTTAAATAAATCTACCAAAGACTTTAATTGTTACTTTCAATCCTTAGACCAATTCCAAATTTATCCCCAGTCTGTTTAAAAACAAATTGATGCCTTAAAAATGACTCTGTCTTTTAATGTTTTCTTTTTTTCAAACTCAAACATTCAAATCCCACTAGTTTAGAAAATATCACTATGATAAGTATTGTTTTGCATGGTAAAAACATTCAATTTTTAACGGAATTGAAATATGCTGGGTTACTCCTTGAGCCCCAGTTGAAATTTGATAAATCCAATAAGCATTTAGTATCCAGAAAAATCCTTAAGAATGTTTAATTGTTTAAATAATTTAACATCAGTCTCCTTTAGATCATTTATTCAGAGACCAAGCTATATTTCTAAAGTCTATAGAGCCATCAGTAATAAGCCAAACATAATTTTAGCATAAATGATACTTATTTAAATCACAGAAAGAATTCATTCTCTGTACCATTCAACACGGTGCTTAAAAAAAAAAAATTTAAACCAGTTTGTTGCTTTCCAATTAACACCGTTTGCTTTTCGTTCAATTCTTATAATTACTACTTATAGCTTTATCTTTATTTAGGCCAACTTAACAAATCCTGCTTAGATCAATCAAAAAAGCAAAAAATCCACCTACTTAAAGATTCAAAAAATGCAACTTTTATTTTGACTATACACTCCCCTCTTTTTAATTTTAAAAATGAAATCAAAAATTAAAACTTCACCAAGTCAGAATCGACTCATGAGTAATTGTTCTTAGCCATTTGCGTTTAATTATAACATGCATAATTATCACAACAACTGTACATGCCCTCCTCATGTGATAAATTGAGCCGTCTCCGGCAAAACCAGTTAACTAAATTCAGCATGTACTTCTCAATCTTTAATCTCCGTACCGTAACAGGTCAGTTAAATGTGAAACACCTTAAATTGCCCTTCGTAGAAAATGTGCTAAAACATTGCCGAAAAAGAGTTGCAAACAAAATTTATGTGAACAGTTATCTTGAGGCCGTTTTCTAACAAACATCCAGTCATGTCATAAAATATTACATCCTAATTAATTAAAAAAATGTAACAAAATCCCAATTTGTTTAAGTCTTAACAAGGCAATCGGCTGCAGGAGTCTGTAATCACTTTCTATCCAAAATCAACTTTTAGCTTGCAACACACAGAACATGCAGTTAGGATTAAAGCACAAAACACATTGACACACAACAGCAAAAACGCCAGCATAGCACAGCAGCCTGCAGCAACGTGGTACCGTAAACTCTCTTTGTGCAACGAAACCTAAAACAGTACAAAACGTACGGCGAAAACACTCAAGAAAATCGCAACACACACTTTAGAAAATGACTTACCGCAATACCAGGACTTTATCCGCACAATTTATACCACCTTACCAAACTTTAATTCGGCATGAACAAAAACAAGCTCCTGTTCGTCCACGCGGACTGAAACATATGCTTCCTAACAGCCGTTCCGCACAGAAAACACCGATTCTACTACGTCCGTTACAGCCCAAAACCATTAACAAAAAACACAACATTATAAGCGGTGACTTTTAGACCTTATTAATTATTTTATCGCGGAGGTTTAGACCAATCTGTTACAATTTGTCGTAGTCTGCTTTGAGAAATTTCCCGGCGCCGGCCTCCAGAAAACCACTCAAAAGACTCGAACAGATGGCAGAAAACCGCCTATTACCACTAATTTATTTATCAAAACATATAGTCAAAGCTGTCGCATGTTAGCCGTTCTATTAAGCCGAAAATCACACAGAATTAGCTCCGCCATGTCACCACCTAGCTTGGTGTCCGCTCTGATGGCCTGTTGTAAATGTTCACAACTAATTCTTATAGATTTTTTATTTCAGTTATCCATCATATTCAGTTATATATTCATTTATCTATTTTAATTTATTTATTATACTCGAGTTCATTATTTATACTATAACATTTTAACACAAACGCAACATCTCCAGCACGTCTCGCAAAGCGCCTGCGTAAAAAACCATCACACACACACATATACAGACATGCGCAGCTCGTCACATCAAAACACCAACACAGTACTTTTATAACATTATTAGAAACTAACACCAACAACACTAACCTTAATCGGACCACACCAAAAGTCGGACCATCACTCACAACCCAATTTGCTTGGCTCATTCGCGCGTTTGGGGGACGCCGGCCGTTCAAGGTAATCCGTCCCAGATTAACAGAGAGCAACCCAGGCCCTCTTTAATCTATTTTCGTTTGCCAGCCTCGAACACTTCTCGACAGCGTCCTGTCGAAATTGAGATTGCCAAATCTCAAGCCCCGATCCGCACTTTGGTTCCGATTTCATTCGTTGAAGGGACCTTCATCCGGTCCGTCTGTAATCACTGTCCTCCGGAGAAAGACCAGCCCCCCTGGGCCCGCAGAGTAACAAACTCCATCTCCCAGCAGGCACCGGTGTTTCTCTGCGGAGCGCAAAGCAGGTCGCAGTCCTGCTCAGAACAGAGAGACAGACAGATGAGCAGCTTCAACACTACGGGCCCGCCACAGTCAATCTGCTCAAAACAAAAAAACATATGTAACTTGCATGACAACATTACCCAATGTTAGATTAACCAATCAACAGAATTAAAAACTACGCAACTCAGCGCAAATTGTCAATAGAGCAAATACATGTCCGTTAATTAACTTAAAAAAATAACTGGATCCTGGTCCAAAACTCTGCACACGGTCGAGGTCACCATTTGTTGAATTAAATATTATCAAAATTAATTCAGTGCATGTTCAAGCAGAGACAAAATGGAGCCAATTTCCAGTTCTTAACATTTATTTTGAACAGATTAACAAATTGCAGTTTACAGAGAAAGATGCCCTAGTTTCTCTGGGCCAGATTTAAATACATCTGACAATTGAATGATTTTCATGTCATAACTTTTATAGACACCAGACTTTTGCCAGGATTGTAGGCGTTTCTTCTCCCTCGAGTCTGCTCCAATCAGAACAGATTTAAACAGTGTCTTAACGATGATTGGCTGTCAGAGAATTATGCAGTCATAAGATGAGACGTGTCCCTGTTCTTGGTCAAAAGTTCATTCTGAGAATTATGGTTTTATGGCAACACTCCCAGCTTCATGGCCTTGGTCCCGGCATACTAAATCTACAGACATCCTGTTTTTACAGCCTGCAATAAAACTTACCCAAGAGTTTTATGACTTAAAAGCTTATCCCAATAACAAATACTGACAGACAATATATTTTTTACAACCATGCAAACTATATAAAACAGACTTTTACCTTCTGAATAATAGATGTTTAAAACATATGTAGAAATAATACCACAGACAGTAAAACTGGTTGAAATTGATCAGAGGTCAAAAGTAATTGAGAAAAAGTTGGAAGTCCCATTTGAATGGCATCAAATCAAACTGTGAAAGTTAATTATATTAATGTGCAGAGTGGAAGCTATAATAACTCAAGATTTATTTTCTATCTTCTAGTGCTTCTTTTTATATTGCCATATGAGGGGGGGTCAGTGTCTCAGGTGGTATAGCAGATGACTGCAGCACCCCAGAACTTCCTGGTTTCCCTTCCTGAGCTGGGTGAATGAGAGTGGCTGTGACAGACTTGTGTAAATCAGTTAAGGTTGATGATTTTTCTGGTGAAATGTAACATGGAATTTACACCAAAGCGTCATGTGAGCATAACGCAAGCGTACCCGTCATGTATGCGGGTTCTCAGCTGCAGACTTTTCTACTGCTGCTCCTCTTTGGTTATAAAATGGGTAAGTTCTCAATAAACCCAACGTATTGAGTTTTCGAATTAAAATGTATACATGTGTAGGAAATAGCCTACTAATGTTTGTTTGTTTTTGTTGGGAACATACCCAGCTATTTCTTGTGAACACACTTCATCACAGTTGTGTTGTAAGGGAATTTCTAAACAATCATCAATATTTTTATACACAGTGACAAGTAGAAGACAAATCCCGGCCTTTCTTCTCCTTGTTGACGAGGTGCTGAAAGAAGAAGGCAGAGGAAGAGGGAAACTATGGGTTCAGGACTTTTATTTTGTTTTATTTTTTGTTTTATTTTTTATTTTTAGCTCAATCGTGGTTGTTTCCTGTGTTGGGGCATTCGTAGCTCGCACGATTTTTGCAAATATGCTTCAAACATAGAACTCCAACCTATTTTGAGCGTTGCGTATTTTGGTGACACTTGTAATATGTGCGTATAGCACGGCCAGTATGGCTTGTTCCATTGATAAAAACGAAAGCGTTTATGCTGAGCTCTACGGACTTGTTCAGTTAGCTCACGTTATGCTGGCATGACGCTTTAGTATAATATTGGGGTAACACTGAAACCGCTGTTACTTGATCCTTTGTTCCGTAAAACAAACAAATAGTTATGATGAAGAAACCTTAATATATGCTTTTAGTTTAAACAACAGACCAAAGTTTAAATGTTTTGACAATTCTTAAAACCTTAACATGTTGTCTTATAATACTTTATTCTCTATGATTACATGTACTAATGAATCATCAGGGTAGGCAGGTATGACAGTACTTGTATTGAATTGTGGCAATACTACTGTACTCACCTGGATTTAAATTTTTAATCTGCATTTCACTTGCCAGAATGCTGCTTCTTGCTGCAATGCTAGCTGCTGCTGTTAAAAAACAAAAAAATTCAGTCAATTTTTATGTTTGAATCAGAATTTTGAGACAAATCCACCTTTTAGAATTGCATGTCTGATGATTTTTAAGTTTATACTTTGTTTCAAATATTCAACAACTCTAATATTTATCCCTCCTATGTGTTTTATTAAATCAAATCAAATCAAACTTTATTTATAAAGCGCTTTTCAAACAAAGAAAGTTACTCAAAGTGCTTTACAGATTTAAAATAACCCCCCCCCCTTCAAAAATAAAATCATCAATGCAAATACAACCCCCTCCCAACCCAACCCATCAGCCATACTCACTCACACACACACATAGAAGCTACAAAAAGCGGGCTGAGTACAGATGAGCCAGGAAATGCCATCATGGGAGCCATCCACATCAGCAGCAGCAGATCAACAGCAGCAACCAAGGCTCCGACCCAGGGCGCCCAGAGGAGGGAGGGCTGGTACCCCCACCTCCACCAAAGCGGTACCTGGGGGGCACCCAGGCAGCCACAGCCGACCAACGCCCCCGATGCAGGGGGCCCCCCCAGAGAGGAAACACTGGCAAGAAAGATTAAAATACATTAAAATATAAAGTTAATAAAATATAAAGTATATAAAGTATAAAACAATAAGTGTAAAACAAATAATAAAAATGCAAAGCAGATTAATAAATAAACAGTTAAAAGCTAAACTAAAAATTAAATCAGGTAAAACATGCTGAGCGATTAAAAATATATTAATAAATAATAATTAGTTAAAGGCTAAGTTAAAAAGGTGAGTCTTGAGCCTGCTCTTAAAAACATTAATTAAATATTACATCTTTTGGGTGAAGTAGAGTGTTGTTCCATGACATTGCTGATGAAATTTGCGGTTTAAATTTAATTATTGTATTAAAATACATCATACAAGGTAATAGGAATGCATTGATTTAATAAACTTGTCCTTTGTTAAAAATAAAATAAAAATCACCCAACCACAGTCAGCAAAACTGTTCTGGTGGTAGGATCTAAAGGGACCGCAAATTGTTTGTGTGTGTGTGTTGTGCGCTCAAGATTGATCAGATAGACACACACAAATCACACTGGCGCTTCACACGTAGCACCTTTAAAAATGTCCCAAAACCGCTTACAGAGATATAAATGAGTGGGAATAGGCCCATCCTCGGCTGGACAAGATCAGTATAGAAAAAGACAAGGCAAATTGTAAACCATGCAGTGAGTGTTCTCAGTCGCACACTGAGAACACTCACTGCACGGCACGGCAGGCACACAAGAATGCAGAAAACATGTCTGTGAGGCTTATGCGACATGCAGGCTAAACTATTCAGAATAGATTAAATTTAGTGTGCATTTTACAATATATCTCTTCCATGGGTATTTTTTTTTTCTTGGATTAATAGTGGAGGATTTTGTTGTTTTTTTAAAGCCTGTAAGTTTAGGCATAGTCTATTATCTAGTCCATATAAATAACAATTTAAAGAACAAATTGTGGCAAATGATTAAACTTTATGCCAATAAATAAAATAAAAAAATGTTTGGATAGGTTTCTGGCTGTTGAAATTTTATATTTAAGAGAAATAGCCAATACATTTTAAGTGAACATTGCATTAAATTTCTTAGTGTGGTTTGATTGTTGTTCGGACAAGCGATGTAAGCCAATTTAATTAACTATTTGTCATCCTACTCCTGTATTTAATGAGCAGAAAAACAAGTTAAAGGTCTTTGGGGTTCACCTGCAATATCCCCATACAGTAACTTTAGAAAGAAAATATTGAAAATACATTGTTGGAAGCTCAACAAACAGACCTCATGTTGTTCGCAGTATCGTCATGTGTTAGATCACACTGCATCCTGTTGACATAAGTTGTATACACTTTATTTCCTTTTTATGTGAATGCATTTCATTGCAGCTTTTTGTAGCTTAACTTACAGAACTGATGCAGTAATGTGTTTACTGTGAATAAAGCATTTTAAGCTTAACGTATGACCATTCTGGATGACGCCTAAGCACCACACCTCCCCACGAGTCGGACATCTCTACTACTACTAAAATTAGCTGTTACAAAAGTTTTTAGAGGGAGTCTCAAATATTTGTGGATTTGAACTATTTCTGGATTGCTATGGTCCCTATCCCAACTCATTTAATTTTATTACACACTTAAGCAAACAAAGTTTTAGGCAATGTGCCCTACATCAAAACTAAATAACAGGAAAAAAAGGAAACACTTGATTAAAAGCAAAAGGTAAAGCCTTGCATATGAATACATAATAAAAAAAAAGAACATACCAAATGACTGATCAGCTTTCATTGTAAGCTTTTAAAAATAAATGTGTTTTGATTTCAAAACTGAAAAAAATGCCTAATATTTTGGGCAAGGTAGTTCAACAGTCCTGGAGTTGTGGCAGAGAAAGCCCAATCACCTCTAAGCTTCACCCTTGATTTTGGTACCTCAGTTGGTCAGCTGATCTGAGAGAATGAGATGGAACAAGCAGCTGGATCAAATCTGACAGATAAGTGGGTGCCAACGCATTTAAACATTTATAAGTTAAAACCAATAGTTTGAACTAAATTCTTGGTCTTACAGGCAACCAATAAAGAGAAATCAGTACCATCGTGATGTGGTGTGATTTACACATGCCAGTCAAGAGGTGAGCTGCAGCATTCTGTATAAGGAGTAGGAGTGTAAGAGCAGTCTGACTCATACCTTCATATAGCGAGTTACAGTATTCAAGTTGTATAGTGATAAATGCATGAATAACAGTTTCCAAATCTGGCATAGAAATTATGGGTCCCTAACCCTTGCAAATAGGGGGGGTGGGGGGGGGGGGGTCCACTGTAAATTATATTCTGCTGGAAGCCAGGGTAAAATCGTTTAAAATATATATATTTTTTTTACAAACATCCCTTTACAAAGGGAGCTACTTTAAAATAATGCTTCAGATTAAAGTTAGCATGGCACAGTCCTAAATCTTATCTTACACATGAAACTTGAAAAATTAGACGATTGTGCAAAAGTTCATTTCTTTAATCCAGTTCAGGAGGTTAAACTAATATATGATAAACACTCATTACATGCAAACTGAGATATTTCAAGCCTTCATTTGTTAGATTTTTCATGATATTGTCTTACAGTTTATGGAAACGACACATTCTAAATCTCAGAAAGTTAGAATACTGTGAAATCTTTCAACATGTTAGGCTAAAAGTGTCACACTCTAATAGTTTTATTAATTAATCCAAAACACCTGCAAAGGGTTCCTGAGCCTTTAAATGGTATGTCAGTCTGGTTCAGAAGGAATCACAATCATAGGGAAGACTGTTGACCTGACAGTTGTGCAGAAAACCATCAATGACCCCCTTCATAAGGAGGGAAAGCCTTGAAAGGTAATTGTAAAATAAGTTAGATGGTCCAAAAGTGCTGTATCAAAGCACATTAACAGAAAGTTATGTGGAAGGGAAAAGTGTGGAAGAAATAGGTGCACAAGCTGCAGGGATGACTGCAGCCTGTAGAGGATTGTCCTTAAAAGGCAATTCAAAAGTGTTAGTGCATCAAGTGCCACCACTGTCGGATCCTGGACATGGGCTTCAAATGTTAAGCCATTGCTGTTCTGTTGATAAGAGAAAATTTTGCAGCTTATGGGGAAACCAAGGTCCCAAAATCTTGATGAAGAATTGAGAGCCACAAAATCGAAGATGCTTGAAGATCAGTGTGAGAAGTTTCCACATGCTGTGCTGAATTGGGGAGCCATGTCATCTGCTAGTATTGGTCAACTGAGCTTTATTATGTATAAAATCGACACAGGCACTTACCTGGACATTTTGGAGCACTAAATGCTTTTTTCTGCGGGTGAGCTTTATTGAGATGCTGACTTCATTTTCCAGCAGGACTTGGCACCTGCCCAGATTGCCAAAAGTCCCAAAACCTGGTTCAATAACCGTGGAATTACTGTGCTTGACTGGCCATCAAACTGGCCTGACCTAGAGCTATGGTGCATTTCCATAAGAGAGACCGAACAATGCAGAAAAGCTGAAGGCATGAAGCATCCTGGTCTTCCATAACACCTCAGCAGTGCCACAGGCTGATGGCATGCCACGCCGTACTGAGGCAGTTATTGATTCAAAAGGGACCCAAACCAAATACTAAGTACATATACATGATTATACTTTTCAGGAGACTGACATTTCTCTATTTAAAAATCCTTGCTTTTTGTATTAATTGTATGTAATTTTCACATTTCTGAGAAGTTTAATTTGTTTTCATAAGCTGTGAGTCATAATCATCAAAATGATAACAAAGACTTGATATTTCTAATATTTGTATGATACCAAAAAAGTGCAGAAATGTGAAAATGTGTTTTCAATGGCACAATGAATATGATATTTCGGGGAATATTTCTTTACAATTTAAACCTTTTCTCTATGAAATACCTGAATATGACAGGCGTTTAAGATATTTAATTCAACATGTCTCACCAGAACATGGAGGGAACCGAGCTCTGTCATGCATTATCTGGGTAGAATAGTCAAATATGTAAAAAATAAAGTTTGGTTCGACTCAAGTCAGACTCTGGTGTATACATGCATTTCAAAAGTACGACTAAGGTAATAATTCAATTGTCTTTTGCTGCATGTAAAAACATTGAGTGTGTTTTAACCAATCTTCTTATTCAGTTATTCTTTAAATGAGGTATCCAACTCTTAGCGAGGGAGCATCACCTCACCCTGATAGTAGGATGCAGCTCAGGCTTCTTGGATCAGTTTGTCTGCAGATTTCCAGTAGTTCTGACGTTTATATCGTTTCGTAGCGTGTAGCATACTGCCGTAAACGGAAAATCAGTCAGTACTTCCATGCAGGCGACCTGCAGGTGAAAGGTCGTATATTCTCCAGATACAAATGGTTACATGAAGCCAACACCAGACTGTATTAACTTTATAATGCTTTATTTATTCCTTACCGGGACCTTTAGGTGTATATCAGTGCAGACAGAAACAGCTACTTCGTGTCAGAAAAGTTGTAATTTAAGATAAAGAAAATGCTTAAGCCAGTATCACTTTTAGAGAGGCAATATTAAAAAATACAACCACGTGTTTAAACTTTTACATTTTATCTGTCAATTTTTGTGGTATATCTTTGTAATGTAAGGCCAAAGGCTTTGGGAACTCTGGTTTTTTGCAAGTTTTAAAATTCTTCAGTCTGACAAAAGCAATTAATTGATCAGACAGTATTCAAATAATATTAAAGTTAAAGTTAATCAATATTAACCAAATAATATTTTTTTTAAATTACACAGTGTTAGCGCTGTCTCAATATAATCTGTTAAGACTCGTTATATGGTCCTATCCTTAACTCAGCGGACGGATCAAGTAGAATGTTGATTGATAAAGGCATTTATATTGCAGCTCATAGATGTTAACTGCTTTGTATATAGCCCAGCATCATCACACTTTTACCTCCATACTTCATGGAAAAGATTGTTATTGCATATACGGGATGACAAATTGCCAGGAAAAGAAATTGTTGCTGCTCAGTCTGCACCCACATCAACTAATAAATCATGAAGAACATTGATAAAATTTGTTCAGTTGTTGGGAAGAAAGCGTCACGGTGGCCAAGGAAGGCAAGTAAATGGAACACCAGTCTCCGGAGGAGGATTCAGTTGAGGGAACAGGGTGTTTTGGCATCTGAATAAAATGATTGCCTGTAGAAGAAAAGGTGAATACTACCATATGTCATGTGTCCTGTTCAAGCTGGAGCCACCTGAAATGGCCTCCAAACCAAGGGAGTGGGCCCACTTACAATTATACCTAAAAATGCCTCCAAATACAGAATGGGGGTGAAACCTCCCCCCAATCATAATCCAATTTAGTGCACACTGAGATGAGAAATGTGTTAAATGGCTACTACAGAAGTTCTTGAATTAAACTAAAACCTAACAACACAGAATAAAGTAAATAATAATAGTAATTTAAGCATATTACCTAGCTGGATGCAGAATGGCGCCCTTATTATCAGTGTTGCCTTGCGGCAAGAAAATCTTGAGTTCAAATCCCTGCCAGGACCTTTATTTATTGATTAAGAAAATTCTGCCTATTTGTGCATGAGTTTTCTTGGTACTAAAACTATAATCGTCCAAAAACAAGAATGCTAAATTGTTTTGCTAATGCTTTAATTTTGGACTCACTGTCTTGTTTGCTGTTGACCAACTGACAGTCCCGTTTAGATTGTGCAACCATGCAAAGCCTCAGAGAAAATGGACAAATGGATGTCAGACAACATCCATTGTGTCTCTTCCTACTTAAAATATATTTTAGGTGTACAACAAATTTTCACTTTAGTAAAGTGATGCAATAATCAACCCATCATCACCTGCTGATAAAACCAATAATCCTCCTGCAGTTTATCAAGATTAAAACCACATAAATGAAAAGTATCTAAAAACATATTTTTTATGAAACTGCATTCTAAAAGTTCATTTCAAATTTGTTCTACAAAGGGTACCTGAAGATAACTAAAATGATGCATGAAACAAGAAAATAATTGTCTGTGAAAGCCGGTTAAGCTTCAGATGTCGGCTGTAGTCACGGTCAGTTTAGCCATGTCCTCATTCTTTAGCAGGTTTTATGCCGGGTCTGCCGCCAGAGTATAATTGCTAATCAATGTATTGATTGATAAAAATTTATATAGTCCCATTACAATTTCAACACTACAGAAATTTTATTTGCTTTTAGAAAGACACCGTAGTGTGACCAATCTACTTTTATTGCGGTGATAAAATCTGCCATTATATATTGAAAGCCACGTCACAACAGAGAAGGTTTAGGAGTTCAGTTTTGGTCTTCAATAGTGTGCTGGAAAAATACAACCCTCTTGTGAATGCACAGCCAATTAAGATATCCCGACTGTGTGTTGTCGTTGTGTGTGTGTGTGAGTATTTTACAGTGCATCTGTACAATAATTGTACCCTTGGGGGGGCGGGGGCTGTCTTAATAACACAACAATGTAATCTCCAGTAGATGCTGCCTGAAATACAATCGCTTTTCTGTGTGTTTGTGTGTAAATGCTTTTCAACATTCTAGCGAATCATAGTGAGTGAAAATCTAAAAACCAAACATAATTACCTCAGAATTAAGAGCAGTTTTCTTTGAGGAGTAATTACAAAAGCCTAAAACTGTAAATCTCATTCATGTTGACATACTGTACCTGTCACTTGTTGACAAACATTCAGGTCTCCCCATGCATGGCTCACACAGAGATGCTGGTAGGAGGAGGAGATTTAGCTGATTAGCAACAGCTTTCGGATTAGGGTAGATCATTCTCATTGAGTAGGTAAGAAGAATTTACTTTAAAAGACAAAGCTGAATGCCTCAAGAACCAGGATCAGCTGTCAAAGACTTTGTCCAGCCGATGACAAAATCACACTGAGAGTTATGTTTTCGCCTTATGCAACCATGGCCGGTCTTTGACATTTGCAGTATCGATTAGGCTCTGAGGGAGAACTGCATTGTCTAACTTGACAGGAGCTGACAACTTGACAAGCAAACAAAGGCTTACATAAAAGCAAAGAAATATCTCTGTTTCTCCTCAACATCCCATCCTTCTACAGAATTGTACCCTTGATTTGTGCCGGCTGGCTCAACTTAGCTCAGGGGCTTTATTAGCTTCTAATAGGTATGTCATTTGAAAGTGACAAATCTGACAGCCATTTTACCCAGAGTGTATGTCGCAGCTCCTACTGCTGCTTTAATAGAGCCATTGGTCTGTTTCCCGCAGAAAAGACAGAAGGCGCCGGAGGAGCCGTGTCTTTTCGTTGTTTTTTCCTGCTGACTCAATGTGAGCTGCAGCAGAAAGCCTTTGTCCCACCATGTGGGGGATTGCAAGGCATTCTGAACATTGTGCTGTGAGAAGGCAAGGGGTTGATGCTTTGGTTGCAAATCCCCAAAACAGACTCCACTTCTCCTGTGTTCTGCCTGCTGGCAGAGCTGAACAGAATATGCAAGTTTCTGGTGATGTGCTTTAAAGAATGAGATGATCTGATAAAGACAGCAAAATAATCTTTCTATATATAGGGGCATATGGAACAGGCTTGAATGATGAAGTTTCTTTGCATCTCCATATCTCATTCTGATGATGGCAACCTGTTTTTGCATATGGATACGTCTTATTTCTTTATTCTCTTTTTCTCAGGAAGCTTGTGTCTGCAGTTCTCCTCCAATGAGAATAAATAGTGATGTGAGCTGAAAATCTACCGCAAGCCTAAAGCTGTCACTGCAGACCATCTATGATTTTTATTTATTCCCAAAATTACATTCTGCACATTCAGCTGGTGGCGACTTGTTGAATTATTCCCAGTTCTCTTTTTTGCATTAGTATTATTATTATTATTAGCTATATCATTTTCTCCTCAGCTGAAAACTGAAACAATGCATTTTCTCCTCAGGGACCATTAAAGTTTACTCTCCACTGAATATGAAAAAAAAAATCTTCAACTTGAAATTATTCTGCCCAAGAAGTTATAACTCTGTTCAAACAACCTATATTTCTAAAGACATAAAATAACCATAGCCGCTTTATCATATAAAATATACATATATTCTGCATGAGTTTTTTTTTACACTCACTAATTGTCAAATTTATAAACTTCCGTATATTCCGTTGTGTTTTTGTCCTGACGTTCATATTAGCATTGCAAACTTTAAAGGCCATATATCATTATTTTTACAGCTTTTCCTTTTCAGCAGTATTCAGGCTAGTAATTCACATTTTTATTCATTTTATGTCAAACAAATCAAGAAATATGTAAAAGACCATTTGAAAGGAAAAGAGTGAGAGCAATGCAGTCAGTAACGCTGGTAAAAGTTACTGAAAGTGATTGTGCTTGGAATATCCAACCTAGACATTATGAATTCCACAACCTCCAGCAGAGAGAAGAGCAGCGATCACTTCAACAGATAGGAGGGCATCGGAGAAAAAAATGCTGTTGTAAGGCAGTAGCCTGGAAACGTAAAAAAATGGCAGCCAAAGATTTAACGTAGTCTCCATTTGCTAACACAGGTGTGTCACCAGAATAGCCCACAAGTGACTCTCCAAGTGTCAGTTTTCTCATGTTTAACAGTTCATTTAATTACTTGGGATTTTAACAGTGAAGCTTTAAAAAAAACACACTACTACTAAGAAACCACTTGTGCCAGTTAAACTGTCTAAGCCTGATCTAGTTTTTGTTTGGTGCTAAAAATAATTTCAAGTAAATGTTTTTTCCAGCCGTTGTGCTACTTGACCGGCGGGGCTCGAAGGTTAATTGACAATGTCAAACTAAATTACAATACAATTTCAGTTAAAACATGTAAAAATAGTATACCTTTTATCTAAAAGAGCTTTTAAATCAAAATAAATAAGGTACACAAATAAATAATGGTGAGGCTAATTACTATAATTTTTCACAGACTTTTGCAACTTTATTACTTTGCATGCAGTAAGTTTCCCATTCACTGGTTGGAAATTAATTCTTTAAAACAAATAAACAAAAAAACAATATAACCTTTATTAGCGACTGCAATATAAAAAAAAAAAGAAAACTAGACATTCTTACTGTACTGGCCACAATCTTTAAATATTTTTTTTGCCCTCCAGCTGGCATTAATAGTCTGCAAAACACGCATACCCACACACAGACTTGTTCAGAGTTCTTATTTCAACAACTGATATATATTTTCCACAGATTGACATGACTCTAAAATATCTGCACTGCACAGCAGATTTCACTATTAAACATAAAAAGAGTTCCACTTCCTTTGATTATAGATGTGTTTATACAAACTGATAGCCACAAGTTAACTGCATTGAATTATTTCATACTTATTTAATCAAAATTAAGTATTTTTATAATTTTTCTTTAAACTAAAATGGCAATTTATTTTGTATATTGCGATAGTTGTTTAAAAAAAAAAAGAAGTAATAGTTAGATTGGCTTACAGCACATCACCGAGGCTGATTTATAATTTACCTGCGGCTCCCTGGTGGCTTAAGTCCACATCATAATTGCATACTGTGCAAAATGCATGATGAGGAACTTTAGAGGGTTACACGCATGACCACACTTCTTGATATTTATTAAAAAACTTCTGACTGACATTGACCCTCTTCTTTTTGGCAGGTTTCACTTAGACTTCGGCTCAACTGTTTCCAAAGTGAAAGGAACGTTATTTGTAACAGTTCACATTTACCAAAAGCTGGTAGGTCCACTAACACACAAACGGAGTTTACCTTTTCACATAACTGCAGCAAGTCAGGAATGGAGAAGGAAGCAGAGCTGAGACAGAGTGAAGGAGGAGGAAATATGGAGGAGAAGGCAGCGCGCCGATGTTACGTTAGGTATAAGCGTTATTCACTGCTTTCCACAATGACTGCCTGAAACTGCTTCACCACGTTGCAGCATTGTGTTGTCAGACATGAGTAGGCTACCGCAAGTGCACATTTGACAAATAGCTTGCACGTGTGCAGCTTTTTTAGTTTAATTTAGAGGTGAAAGTCGTACCAGCGTACGTAGATGTAAATTTGTTTACTTGCTCAAAATGTGCACAGGTTGGCAAGCTTGTATTTTTTAGCCATAGCAGAGCACCAGGGTAACGCATATAGAAGGGAAACACTGCAGTGGGATTCAAGTTGCAGGCAGAGTTGAATGCAGAGATGTGATTAGGAGACTTTAATATACAAAAACACCCAGCTGTATAAGGGAGTAATGTAAAGCATGAGCAGCAATGGTAGTGAACCAGGCGCCAACTGGAGTATCCAGCAGAGAGTAGAAGACAGTGAGGAGCTTAAATACAGGGGAACTTAATTACTAGACAGGTAACAGGTGGTTGATTGGAAACAAGGTGCAGCTGTCAGAGGAGAGCAGGCAGGCATGCTGCTGGGAAGGAGATTAATGAATAGGAGAGGAAGCTGAGGAGAAGGTAAATAATAACCAAGCTGAAATACTGATCCAAAGAAAAAGCAAGAATACACTAAGCTAGAAGCAGAAAGAACTAAAAAGCGAGATATAGGTTAAGAATAAATAAACAAGAACTTAATCAAAAAAACAAACAGAAGAAACACAAAAACCCAAACAAGTCAGGATCATGACAAATAGTTTTATCATCAGCCTAACATGAAACACTGAGACAGTAAACACTCCCTTGTTTACCAAAGAGATGATTTGCAGCAGAACGGCTCGCTACATCATTCTTTATGTCACTAATAGGTGGCTACATGTCCATTCGTATTTTCCTAAAAAAACTGCCTTTTTTTGGCCAAGACAATCTGTTCTTTGCTTGCAGTGATGGGACTCTCGGCATATGCTGTTACATCTGTCATCACCCATATCCTCTTGTTCTGAAGGTGTGAATAAAAATTGCAAAAATATTTAGGTGCTGTGAAAACCAAATTAAAAGGCAGATAAAGTTTTGTTTCAAAGCACCACTTTCTAGACTTTGACTCCAAAATATGATGATATTTGGCCTTTTTAAGATACAATCCCTCAGACTGCAAAAGTCTCGAAGAAATCCTGCTTTGCCAAATACTCTGAAACAGTGTGTCCTCACACTGCTTTGCTCAGTGTTGTCTGTCCACTATGGCGCAGTGGAGTACATCTGCAATGCAGGGGGGCTGGACAGTCTGCCCTCTATTTCACATGTCATTGCCTAATACCTTTCCTTTTACTCTTACTCTAAGCATCTGTCAGCGAGGTTTACCACATGGAGGCAGCCATGTGTCCGAATGGTGGAACTGATTATTCCGAACCTCTTCTGCCATTTCTTTTTTTCCAGCCAGCTTTGTTCCTTTTCTTACAAACTGCAGTTTTTTTTTCCTGACAAGTGTAATACAACAAAGTCCTGCTCATCGAAGTATACTGAATTTCATTTTACAGCCTGTGAGACCCGGTTTACTTCTGCTATATCTCGAATGACCCTAAAAAAAAAAAAAAAACTTCAACAATAAAACAACAAATCTACAACAAAGCTGTGTGTAAACTTGGAAAAAAAAAATATTTGGCCATATACTTCCAACATTATTGGTAAATAAATAAATAAATAAATACAAGAGTATGCAGCAGCATACACTATTTGTGTACATTTGAGGTTGTCTGTGTGCCTGTTTCTGACATACTTTATTCCCATATCCCCGATGAATCCTCCATCTCTCATTCCTGCCACCTACCTCCCGTCCCTATTGGTGATGGATCCACATTAGAATTCATCCCTCATCATCCTGTCGAGTTATGACCCAGTAATAGTCAGCCCCTGTGGCCTCAGCAACTGAACAATAAAACCACAGCCTTGCAACAGACCTGTAGAAAAAAAAGAGAGCCAGCTGCCAAAACCTGAATGCTATCCATTCGTAATGCCACAAATTCCTGTCAAGTGCTGTAAATACATGGCAAATATGGCCGCCCAGTGGCTACTTAACCTTTGTAACATTAGAGATATCACATATAAATAACATTCAGTTTTGAGTCTAATTCAGTACATTTTCAACTCTAATGTCTATGCACAATCATGTTTTTGTTAAAACGATGATACGGCACACCACTCAAGGCATCAAGGGCTTAGGCTCCACTGATAAAATACACACAAAAAAAACTGTAAATATTATCTAAATAATGAACAAGAGAAACATGAATGGCTTACAGATATTTATCTGATGTTAAATCACGGCAGTTCCTGAGAGACAGAGTGTGTGATATTATCATGGTAAGCGGTGGCAGGCAGTGGCCCTGTCCGAGCTTGTTTGCTGCGGTTAGTGTTTTTTCCATGGAAAAGCTGGATTATTATTAACTTGGCCAAGATGCCACCACATGGGGAGTTGTTTGAAAGGCAAGAGGGAGGTTGTTGTGGTGTAGAAACCAGTTCAATTGCTGGCCACCCAGGGACTTTGCAGGGATCAATACAGGCGGAGTGACAGCGATGCACTTGATTAAAAGTGACTGCTACATCTGGCAGGGCCGGCCATTACTTTCCCACTCAGAGTCCCTGGGGGTGACAGAGCATGAGGTGACAGGCCTCAGTCAGCCCTCCATTACCACCTTTCTGTTGCTCCTCAGGTAGTGGCAGGCTAAAGCAAAAATAGGTTGACAACCACACCACAGGGAGATGAGACAGGAGAGAAAAGAATGTTCATGACTGTTCGCCTTTGTGGCTCAGATTCCATGTCTCTTGTTTTTGAATCTTCAAGTGAATGCTAGAAGGCAAAGTTATTTTAGAGCACAACATGTAGGTCACAGTTGACAATAAGAAGGAAAAGGCTAATCTAATGCTGCGTTCACACCGGTCAGCACATCCAGACATCAAATCGCTCAAACGGATGAAAGTTGATGCTTTAAAATTACAACCCAGTTTGTTGCACACTTGTCCATGTCGGCGCATCACTTCAGTACGTCAGCGCGCGGATGGGGATTCCGCTGTTGTTAGTTGTTTACAACCTCTTCTACTGGGAAAGTAGTAGTGTGAATTTAGTACCATAGTTGGCCTAACTGGGTTTGGCTAGCATTAGCGAACATAACAAGAAAGTTAAAAGAAAATATTTAACTGCTTACCTGGCACTCCAATATCTTCCTCCAAATAAGGTCCAATTTCCTTCTATCTTTAGTAAAAAAACGAAAACGCTGACTGGTTGACACCCAGCATCACTCAGCAGCTGCTCTGATAGCCTGTCAACGCATCTGAGGAACAGCTGCGTGGATGGGCTGATGCCCGGTGCGCCGACGCACATGACTTGCTGCGTGGCAGCTCAGCCCACTTGCTCCATAGGTACCATAGACTTTGCATGTAATCTTGCTGCCCTGCTCCCTGGATGTGCTGACCAGTGTGAATTTGCTATAAGGAGACCTTGGTTGAAGTTAAAGATAATACCAGAAAATTTAGATTTTAAAACAGATAAGTGGCACACAAACTTAATTAACAGAAGATGTTTTATTATTAAAAGCCATAACAGTTATTTAACTGTCTTGAAATAAATTATCCAGTTGCTATCACACAGTGACTTTTACTGGTGAAGCTATTGTTATGAACCCCAAATTTGAATATTTTAGGCCTAGGCCATACGGCAGGATTTAAAAATTGCAGCGACAGTTTCAGACCACGCACACAGCAATGTAAAAAATCAGGGATATTTCTGTTTCGGTCCTACAGTGTGTGGTGTTTGGCCATTCGGCAATAAAGACATACCAGACAGTCCCAAACATTCCATGCTCAAACAGGATATCTCACAAAACCTCAAGGTATAAAAAACATAGCTGAAGTCAAAGGAGTAAATAAATATGGATGCCGAGGATAAGGTATTGGCAATAGTTTGTGGACTAGTTTTAACTGAGAAAAACAATGAAATCCTGGTGCTGGATAAAGGAGTGGAGGCAGCAGGAGCAGGGGTTGTACTGGCTATACAAAGATATCAAGGTGAATTATTGTTTTCTTATCTAGTGGGAAATGTTACATATTTTGCTCTGACTGATCTCTGTTTTTATGTATCTGGGAACTGTGTTCAAGTAAGCCAAAACTTAGAAATAATGAAAGGTGGTTCCGAGGTGTATCACTGTTTGTCACCTCGCTACACATCAAATTAAACAAGCTGCATGATAATTTGCTCTTACAACACACCTCACCCAATGCGATATCCGGCCAAGAAATCCAAAATGTTGAATATCCATGATTTGTGATCGGAGCAGCCCAGACATCTTTCCGAGCAAACTAAAGCACTCTGAACACAACACAAACAGTAGGAATAGCTGTTAGGAATATTTTAAAGCATCCCAATAATCTGGCTTCCTTGTGATTGTCAGAGGGGGATATTCGGGGCAAAATTTGCCTAGAATTCCTGTCGTGTGACCAAGGCCTTATAGGTGGTTTAAACTTGATACATGAACTAAATATTTGTGAAAACCTATTTTAAATTGATTTGTCGTTTGTTAATGGAGTCAACTATGAAAGCCCATCATCAGGTTATCTGACAACGTAAACCATGGAAACCTCGCTATATTCAAATGGTATAGGTACGTCCATTTTAGACACTTCTGAAAATAAAAAAAGGTAAATGAAGGTCCTCAGAGAGGCTATGTGCTAAGAAAAAAACTTAACTGAACGGTCCAATGTTGTTGGTTTTTTCCACATATCCAGTTTTCCCCCTAAAGAACAGATGCAACATCATGTGTTCTCTGTTGAATAGATCACAGTCATGTGATGTCAGGAAGAGGTGTGCACACTTCGCATTCGCTATGTAAAAAACAGCATCATTCAATCATAAAGTTTTAAAAAATATTGGGTACTATTCACAAAGATATCATTAAGAGAAAGGTACACCTGAAAAAGTTTGACAAATTTTTTGAAACGTTTAAGATCATTGAGAGTGCGGCATTAATTTGTTAAAACAATATACAAGTTTAAAAACAATGAAAAATGTCCAGTCATTGGGAATGAGATGGTTTTTTTGGTTTTAGATGGACATAATTTTTTTTTAAACCCCACAACAAATTAGTGTCCATTGTAAAAAAAAAAGCTTAAGATACTCTTGCTAAGATAAGAGACTGTCCTCATTCACAGTTAAACACGTCTTGTACTTTCATGGGATGACTCAGATCAGAAGAGGACATGAGTCTAAAGACTTAGCATTCAGCGGTGGGCGTAGGGGGACTAACTCAGCTGCTCCAAACAGAAGCAGAAAAGCTTTGCTGAGGAAAAAAATAAATACTTACCTACATCACTATTTTTAAAAAGGTTTTTGTACCTTATCTATGTTTCAGAGGCAGATTATAACTTTTGGGAAGCAGAGTTTGATTGGAAGATTATTCCATTACGGCGCATTAATATTAACGTCTGGAGTCGGGTGCGCTCATGTTCGCTCGGTTTATAAAGCTCTGTTAGCTCTGTAATGAAACAGGCTCTTGATAGAAAAAAAAATGTTTTCCTTAAATTAATCATTTGTTTAAAAAGGTTCAAACAAGACTAGTGTATTTGTGTTTAATTGTCTGGAGTTGTAGGAGTTATTTGGTACGTAAGTTACTGTCTTATGCAGACAGCAAGATGTAGGCTATAGGCTAGTTATTCTTAGCATTGCTTCCTATCATTCTGAAACTCCCCACATGGCTTTGGACATGACTGTAGAAAGTTGTTGGTTTAGCCATGGATGAAATAATGGCTGTTATGCAATTTTCTTTTCAGTGATGTTCCTTGTTACATGTTCTTTGCTGGGTTTATGGAAAAGCATCAACCAACCCCCCCCCCCCCCCCCCCCCCAACAAATACAAGTACAATGTCCGGCTGCTTTGCACACCCCTACTAGGGAGGTTAACAGACATTACAGGACTACACGTCTATCTGATGAAACGTAAATGTGACATCTGCTCTTCCAATGTTTTAATACGAGTTATCCCTAACTTTCGCATTTGGCAAAACAGGGTGAATCACTTCCTACTTGTTTGGAGCCCCATGGTTTAATAGCAGGATCTGTGATTTCAGGTGTTAATTATTTAAACAAATGTTGATGGGCCAGTTTCAAGAGGATTTAGTTTACTAAGCTTGTCAGTATTTTCACAAAGACTTATATACTTATATGCAAATATTTATGACAGAATATTCTTGGTAACAGTATATGCAACCGGATTCTGTCAATCCATTAAATGGCCGTTATTAGTGGTTATCACTCCCATTAAATGCCGTCAGCCTGTGCCTTCTCTATCTCCTAGTAGGTTATCTACCATTGTTATCGCTAATAACAGCCACATGTCTGCACGTGTCAAAAAAACTTTCAGAGGAGCATACCGTAACTGGAGTTATCTAACCAATTATAACCAACCCACAAGTTTTATGTCCTAACCTTAAGGTCAAAGAAGGACAAATAACCCTAACCCTAACCCTAACCCTAACCCTTTCTTTTAAATGCCTAAACCTAAACCTAATATGAAGAGGTTTTCAACACCAAAAGGAGAAGTACGTTTTAGGAGGTAGAGAGGGCACAGTCTGACGGCATTTAATGCGAGTGATAACTGCTAAAAACGGCCATTTAATGGGCTGATCACATCTGAAACTGGTGCTATATGACATTACGCTATAAAGGACAATGTTTTACTAAATATTTTAAGCGTGCATGGAGCTCAACAAAGACATCTGGGGAGCCAGGTGCCACTAGCACCTAATGTAGAAACATTACAGGTCTATAGTCTTTCTTATTTCTGCTCTTGTGATTGCAACCAATCAGACAAAAGTAATACATGGTGCTCCTGGACTGTCTGTTTTGCAAATGCCAGCGAATACCATGCAAAGAAGCAATGCAGCTAGGTACTTTGCTTTCCAAGCTTTATTTCAAATATTTTAGATGTGCTCTATAAACATTTCTGCAAATAATTTGCGGTCCCCTATCACAGAAAAATCCACAAAAAACTGAACAGTGAATAGACAGAGCCACTGTTTTTTAAAAAAATAATCTGAATGTATTATTACATCATAAAGTCTTAATTTCTCTGCCAGAATACATAAAGCACATTTTCTACAGAGCAGCAAGAGCCCCATTGACACACACACACTGCTTTTAATAGAGCAGTAACGGACAGGCCACAAGTCGCCAATGAAGGCTTTGATGACAGCAGGAGCGCATGTGGTGCTAAACATCTAAATCTGGAGGGGGTGATAGGGTCTGTATCTGCATTTCTGATGGCTGCCGATGTCTAGTCTTTTTGGCTTGTGTGGGATACAAAGTGGTTGATAAGATTGAAGAATTTAAAGCTTAACAAGTGTATGTCAATAAAAAGTAGAATGGATTTGTCAGCGGTAGTCCAAGTTCTTGTAATAAAATATACCTTGATGGATGGCATTTGGTGTTCATGATTGATTTTGACGCCTACACCATTAGTTCAAGGATGCATCTAAGGAGAAATAAACCTTCTACAGAAAACATCCAAATCGGTTTGATGCACTGTTTGAAACTGAACCAAATCATTTTATTCTTAAATCTAGTAAGTATCATTAGGACCTAGATACCGACTCATAACTAAATCTGAAGACAGAGGAAACAGATGCCATATAAAGGTGAGCTGTGTGACAATGACACTTGATTATATATCTATGTAACCCAATTCTATAATAAAACTGTTTAATATCTAACACAATTATTTCGTTATTATTTATTTTGATTAAAAGTCAAACTTTCAACTATCGAGAGCCTAAAAATATCAATTAAATTAAGAAATAGTTCTGCACATTAGGCAACCATTGTTTTGACATATTCTTCAATATGAAATTGCAGTGATTGCCTCAAAAGGTTGTGCAACCAAATATTAAGTTGTGGGTACCATCATTTTTGTCCAGGCCTGTTTCATGCATGTATTTTTTAAATAATTCCGTTGAAGCATGGATGAAAAGCAATGTCTGACTTTCATTGGACAACATTTAAATATTTTTTATTTATTATTACTTTTGTCAGATTAAAGTTATTTCTGTGACCATTATGAGTTTTTCTTTGATTTAATGAAGGGTACCAACAATTTTGTCCATGTCTGTATATATATATGTGCTCAGCATAAATGAGTACACCCCCTTTAAGAAGTACAAATTCAATCAGTGACTCAATGAACAAAAGAACAATTTCCAAACTATTCACAAGGCTGAGTTATATTGAACACTTATTTAACTCCATAACATAAAATTAAGGTTAATAATCTAACTTAGGTCACAAAATCTTCTGTTTTGCTCAAATTTGTTGAAGCTAAAATCAATACACCCCACAACAAAAACTACTATATTTAGTATTTTGTATGAGCACCTTGGTTTTTAAGGACAGCCCCAAGTCTTCTACACATGGAATGAACAAATTGGTGAAATATTGCAATATCCATCCTTCAAGAATAGCCTCTTTTAGAGCCTGGCTGCTGGATGGAGAGTGATTCTTAACTTATCGCTTCAGGATTACCCACAGTTCGATTGGGTTCAGATCAGGAGACATACTTGTCCATTCAATCACCTTCACCCTGTTCTTCAAAAATGCAACAGTAGCTTTAGATGTGTGTTTTGGATCATTGTCGTGTTGGAAAAGTGCACAACGACGTTACACAGCGGTGGAAGACTAAAGAAAAAATATGGAATGTAGCAGGAGGCTGATAGATGTGCTTTTCTTCTAAACTAATATCACTTCTTTTTTCAAGATTTAGTTTATTCTAGAGTTTTGATTTTCTTTAAACACTTGTTCAGTGTTTGGACTGTTATAAGATTCTTTATATTTATTTAGTGTCACTTCTTAGCTACAGCTCTATGCTAAACCCCATAGCTGTCATCTGTACCAGTTTTGAATTGCAGTAATTTCCACAGCATTTAAGCCTCCAATTTTCAGCAACTTGTTTCCAGATCCTTGCGTTATAAAGTCTGACCTTTTCAGTTCTTTGTTGCTCTTTTTTGTGTTCTGTTTGTTTTCTCAGTGTGAAATATATCTGTTGCCTTCTCTTTTACATATACAGTAGGGAGAAAAAGTATTTGATACACTGCTGATTTTTGAAGTGTTCCCATTTACGAAGCATGTAGAGGTCTGTAATTTGTATCAAAGGCACTTTTCAACTAGGGCTGGGTGACGTAGTCTAGAAATAAAATCTCTGATTTTATTTATTTTAATTCAATTTAGTTTTTTTCCGATTTCCCCCCCTTCCATTTGAGAAAAGCGATCAGTCCAAATGGCAGAAAACTTGTGCAAAGGATTTGGATACAGTTAGCTGTATTTTAGCTTAGGTTTGTTGGTCACTGTGGTTTTGTTCATCTCAGAGACACTGGCGTTGCATATTCGGCTTGATACCTCTGTTTCAGGTGTTGGAATAGGTCTGTGGTGCTGCTGCCTTTGAATGAGATGGGCTTTAGGCAAATGTAACAACGTGGGTCGTCTTGCACCACGTCTCAACAGACCTATAGCAATTCCGCTGCGGAACCTCCAAGGAGCCAAAAATGTGCTATTACAAAAAATAAAAAACTCGATTTACTTTTTTTTTTTTAAACCCAGCCACTAAAAATTCTAATTAATTCAATCAATACTTTTGCCCGGGGCCTATCTTATAATGTGAGGGACAGAATCTTAAACAAAAATGCAGAAAATCACAGTGGATGATTTTTAAATAATTAATTTCCATTTTATTACATGACATAAGTATTTATCAGACAAACAGAACTCAATATTTGGTACAGAAACCTTCTTTTGCAACTACAGAGATCAGACGCTTTCTATAGTTCTTCACCAGGTTTGCACACACTGCAGCAGGGATTTTGGCCCACTCCTCAATACAGATCTTCTCCAGAGTGTGTAGATTTTTGGGCTGTTTGGGCAGGACAGACTTTCAGCTCTCTCCAAATATTTTCTATTGGATTCAGGTCTAGAGACTGGCTAGGCCACTGGCTAGGCCACTGGCTAGGCCAATAAACATTATAATGCTTCCTACAGAGCCACATCTTAGTTCCCCTGGCTGTGTGTTTCGGATCGTCATGCTGGAAGACCCAGCCAAGACCCATCTTCAATACTCTTACTGAGGGAAGGAGATTGTTGACCAAGATCTCACAATACATGGCAATACATGGCCCCATCCATCCTTCCCTCAATACAGTGCAGTCGTCCCCTTCCCTTTTGCAGAGAAGGGCCCTGAAATGTGCTGGCTTGAGCAGGGGGACCTTGAGTGCACTGCAGGATTTTAATCCATGACGACAGAGTGTGTTACTTATGTTTTTCTTTGAGACTGTGGTCCCAACTCTATTCAGATCATTGACCAGGTCCTGCCGTGTAGGTCTGGGCTCAGCCCTTACTGTCCTCATGACCATTGATGCCCCATGAGGAGAGATCTGGTATGGAGCTCCAGACCAAGGGATATTGACTGTCGTCTTCAACTTCTTTCATTTTCTAATTATTGCACCAACAGTTGTTGCCTTCTCACCAAGCTGCTTGACTATTGTTCTGTAGCCCATCCCAGTCTTGTGCAGCTCTACAATTTTATCCCTGATGTCTTTGCACAGCTCTCTGGTCTTGGCCATTGTGGAGACTTTGTAGTTTGTTTGAGTGTGTGGACAAGTGTCTTTTATACAGGTAAGGAGTTAACACAGGTGCAATTAAAATAGGTAATGCGTAGAGAACAGGAGGGCTTCTGAAAGAAAAACTAACAGGTCTGTGGGAGCCTAAATTCAGATTCGTTGATAGACGATCAAATACTTATGTCGCACAGTAAAATGGAAATGAATTCTTTAAAAATCATCCACTGTGTATTTCTGCATTTTTGTTTTAGATTCTGTCACTTACAGTTGAAGAGTACATTTGATACATACAGTATAATAGACCTCTTCATGTTTTGTAAGTGGGAAAACTTCAAAATTCAGCATTGTATCAAATACTTGTTCTCCCCAATGTATAATCTAAATCAGAAGATGTCTGCTTAGTTGAAATCCAATAAATCTATCATGGCAAAAAATGACCAATATTAAAAATATTTTGGCAGCAGTAGGAAAAGTTCTTACTTTCTGTTTTGTAATACAAGTATTTTTATCATATTACAAGTTCTCTTTAAAAGCTTTTGCGCAAATACTGTGATTTTGTGGTATTTTACACAAGTTATTTAAACATCAGAATATGTACCATTTTTTCTATTGTAGTCTCATGGATCTGTTTTTAATCTAAACAGAGGTATTTTGAGCCCATATTTGTCTTATCTGTAAGGGAATCTGTGTACGGCCTTGTTTATTATGACAAAATGGGTCTTCTTTCGGCCTTTCCCTTCAGGGGTCACCACAGCGAATCATCTGTCTCCATGTAGTCCTATCTGCATCCTCTGCCCTCACACCAACTAACTTCATGTCCTCTTTTACCACATCAATAAATCTCCCTTTTGGTCTCGGACAAAATGGGTATAGTTTCAAAACCTGAGTCTAAAATGGGACTGCATTAATTAAAACGTCTGTCCACATGAATATGCTCAAACACTGCCAGAGAAACACAAGAAAGAACACTGAGCATGCACAGCCAACCTGGTTAAAAACACGACAAATCTAGCTTCAAATGAGAGCTTTATCCAAAAGCATATGGTGTCTGTGGCTCTCCGGATCTATTTTTTGCTTCTGCTGATAGAAGAGGGACCGTAAATCATATTCTAGGATCCATAAGGTTAGTATTTGCTTTATTAGCACCAGAATACCATATGGCACCAGGTTTGTTTACTTTATTACAGAGCTGCGCATGCATGTTAAATATATGAATACCAGAGAGCCCATAATCACAGAGACCGAGTTCAACAAAATCAGAAAATAAAAACTTTACAATTAAAAATGTTAAATAAGATTTTAGTACTACGTTCTCCACTTTGGGGCCCAATTTCAAACATGATGGTTTAAGGTGTACTGAAACGGCAGCTCCTTGTGGATGAGACACAGGTTTGATTAAATACTGTATCTCTGCTGCTACCCCTGCTTTAATCTCCACGTGAACAGGACCTCAATTAATGTTTATTTATTTATTTCACATAAATAGTTTGACAAAAAAAGATAAGTTGACATTTATAGGTTTAATTAAGTTTAGAGCTTTGTTTGTTGCACAGGTATAACAAAACATACACACAACCAAAGAGGTTTTACTATTTCAAAATTAAACTATGCAGAACTATATTTATATTTAACTTATTCGTTAAATAAAAATGTCACTTCTGGTTCCCACTAACATCCACCCTTCAAGAACTTAATTTGGTCAAAGCAGTTATTTTCCCTTGATAGCTGCCTGCCTTCCATTCAGCTCGTTCCTGTTTGTGTGCGTGCCTCCTAAGCCCCCCAGTTCTGCTCAGTCTCAAGCACATAATACTGTTAAAAGCAAGCAGGACAACCTGCAGACTCAGCTGTGGTGGGTCATCAAAATGATTCAAAGGGAGCAATCCCATTTAACCCTAAACTCAAAGCAGGTGTTTCTGAGCCCCACTTTCAAACAGTCCCCTTCTTTGCCAATCTGTTACAATCAAGGAACCCAACCAAGCATGTTTGTTTGTGTGTGATGTAAATCTGTTGTGCAGACTGACTGTTGGATCTGTCCATAAAAAAATAAATAAAAATAAAATACGATCCAGCAATCTCTATCAAATGACTTGTTTTCCATTGGAGAACGAAACACAAGGAGCATCAGATTTTCATTTTCAAAGTGAAAGACATGAAGGAATTAATCATAATATCTCTGAGTGAGTCTGTGCTCTACCTGTAGGTGTGTATTATCTCCCCCATGTGTCCCTTTTGCATTCAATCATGTGGGCATTAATTAACGCCCGGTTGATGAATGTAGCTCTCGGCTCAGCACTGATTCTCAGGCAGTGCTGAATGAACAGCCCATGTTACCTATGGCTTAGTTTCTGCTCCTTTGTGATCATGTCACACAGTATCAAGCTCATCAGCCTCTCATGAGAATGACTACACTGAAACATATGCTCTCCTCTCATCAGAGGTAATGTTTTCTATGTACACATGTCACATCACTTACACTTTTAAAGCAGGTAATAGCTCTGATTTTGTAGTGAATAGTGCAGAGTTTTGTCTGATGCAAAGGTTTTGTGTGGGTGTTGTTCCTTTGTTCTTTTCCTCAATAGAACGTATTACCTCAGAAAGCACTTTGTCATTAGCGTCCATGATATACTCCTTTGAATGGGAATTGAAAAGCAACTACATCTCCTTTTCATTCACACTATCACAATAAACATATGAACTGTGGGGAAATATCACATTTGTAACACTAATTTATAGTCATTAAAAGCAAATCTTTTTTTTAGAGATGAAATGTAAGAAAATCATATACCTGATGTACTGTCACCATGGGACTTTGTAGCACTTTCAAAATGAAATACCACCAAAATGAATTTACAGAGAGATTAATTTAGTATGTTGGTAAAAGATTAAACCAGACTCTTAACCAAGGAGCTGATTTTATAACCCTTGGGGGCAAGATCAGGTTGGGTACGCCGCATACCAGACCTTTATTTTGGTCAATATGACTTTGCTCTTGGCTATTCCTGATGTTTGCATATGAATGTTAATTCATATGCAAAGAAAGAAGGATTAAATGAGACACATTTAGAGCTGGCAGGTAGAGCTGGGGAAAATCAATTGTATTGATTAATCAAGTTTTCTGTTTAAGAAGCTTTAATTTTTGTAATTAAATTATTATTTTTTTTTTTTTCACCAAATCAGCCCCATATGGGAAGGGAGTCTCCCAGAGGTATAGTCATAGTTATATGCAGCTAACTCAAACCTATAAACAGTAAATATGGTGGATACCTGTTGTGCCCTAGGATGTCACAACAGATGAGGATGAAATAAAGGAAGAGAGTTCAACAAGATTCCCACGGATCCACAAAGCAGAAATGTTGGATTATTGCAATGAACCATGCTAGCAATCAGCTCAAATGAAGCTGTGGGACCCCCATGAGCAAAGGTTTCCACTTACGTGGCAATCACTTCATATCAGGTACAAAAAACAATGTTTCCTCAACTTCATATGGTATTTATTTTACATGCTTTTATTAAGCTTCTTAGCAGACGTCCTACACTTATTTTGCCATGGGTTTTTCTTTCTTGTTGCTCACATAACAAGTAAACCATGTAAAACTTTATAGAATCATAATCTTTGTGATGTCTGCATCCTGGAACAGGAACAGACCATGATGTAATTTATTTTTTTGAAACAATGATTGATTAGTAGTCCGATATTGACAGACATAACCTAGTTGCCCATAGCTTATGGAAGCTAAAATTAGGACAAGTTTACACGTACCGTGCCTAGTGCTTTGCAGGAAGATGCTGGATCTGGATCTCAATAACAAACCCTGAATGTGTCCATTTATATGCCTTCAGGCTTTTTCATTTTTTAACTTATGCTCTGGAGTAGGACAAGAATGGATCGGGAAATAGTAAGTCCGGGTATCTCAGATCCAGTAAAAAATCTGCGCCGACAGCTTCTAAAGTTTTTAAAAGCATCCCAGGGGCATTGTAAGGATCAGACATGTTCCGTTCCAACTGAGTAAAATCCCAGAATGCAGCATTAATTTTGATTACGTTCCTTCCTGCCTGCCAGCGTCACACCGAAACTCAGAGAGTCACGTGACATCCAGAGCTCTATTAACACTAGAACGCCCATGGCAGTCATTTTGACTGTTTTTCAATTTGTATGTTTAATTACTTTATGAAAAAAAAAACATAAAGCCTTACTGTTTCACGACTTTTCCTAAAATTCTGTAAACCTTCATAAAAAATAGATTTCATATTTAGTGTTCAAAGGATAAATGAAATACAATCACTTCTACGTATTTCGGCCACAGGCGGTCATTTAGACTGCAGCGAGTTCTTTTACTGTACTAGTTCGATTTTCCCGCACCAGCTAACAATGGAATGTCAGGGCAGAAATTTTGACAGTCAGCTGATTGTCAAAGAGCATCTTCAGCGGTGTTTGGTCCAGCTAAAATTTATGGTTGTTTTTCAGTTTTTTCTTTTCTCTCTGAAGCAAAGCAAAAATGACTGATGTTCCTGGGTGATTGAAAGTTCGTCCCCTGATAGTGAGTTAGAGAAAATCCCGAGGAATATGAGACGCCTAATGTTATCTGACAGTCACCCAAATGCTGTTATGCCAGCCGAAATATTAGGTAAGCTTTTTGTATGCTGCGCTGACTTGGCCGCTTTTTAGAGTAATTAGCGTCATAATAATATTAGGCCAGCATGGGCCAAATGCTAGATAATCATGTGACAACTTTATTTATTTTAATTTACTTAATTTACTTTTGTTTATTTATTAATTTATTTGTATTTATTTACTTAGTTATTTCCGTTATATTATCATCACAGGACATCCTGAGCCATCTCCCGCACCTGATCCAAACCTGGAGGATAACATACCCTCTCCTTTGACGGTGGAAAACGGAAAAAAGGGGACTTTGTGGACTGTTTTTGCTCCTGGCGAATATCCAGGGAGAAGGCAGAGTCAAAACGTCCTCACTGAAGCAACCGGCCCTAAACTTTACGCGAAACGCAACATCGATGGTGCCCTAACAGCTTTCCTCTGCCTGTTTGATCTAGGCATGCTAAAGCACATCAGGGAATGCACAGTAGCTGAGGCGCATCAACATTACGGCGATGGTTCATGGGACATGATGGTGGCTGAGCTGAAAGCCTTCATTGCTCTGTTATATATCCGAGGTGCACAGGGAGCAAGAAATATGGACGTGGACAGTCTCTGGTCAGAAAAATGGGGTTTTCCCCCTTTTCAAGGAAACGATGTCCAGATATAGATTCAAAGAAATAATTCGATTTTTTTGTTTTGATAGAAAAGAAACCCGACGAGCACGACTAGTGGATGATAGGTTTGCGCTGATATCTGCTACTTGGAACAAGTTTGTGGAAAACTGCATTGCCTGTTATAAGCCTGGTGCCAACATCAGCATTGATGAACATTTTTTCCCCACCAAGGCCAGATGCAAATTCATCCAGTATATAGCAAACAAGCCGGATAAATTCGTCTAGTCTAAATACATGCTGAATGGTGCTCCATATCTGGTTAAAGGACGAAACGCGTGGTAGAGGTCAGCTCCTTGGGGAGAACGTGGTGCTGAAACTGGCGGAGCCATTCATAGGGAAAGGAAGAAACATCACCACTGATAATTTCTTCACCTCTCTAAAAACCAAGCGCGACTTACCGCCCTCCGCCAAACAGCAAGCGGAGCTGTCTTCATCAAGGGTACTGAAATGCGGAGGTGCGACGCTTACTGTTCATCAGGGAAAGGCTCGCAAAAATGTCTGTATACTCAGCACTGTGCACATGGCTGTGGGGATAATTGATGGGCCGAAGGCAAAGCTTTCAAAGCTTGCAAAGTATGCTACAAAGGGTGGTACACACAGATGGCCCATCGCTGTTTTTTATAGCATTCTTGACCTTGCGGGAGAAATGCCAATGTGCTGTTCCAGCAGTGTACTGGCACGCAGATCCCGCAACGTAAATTCCTTCAGCAGCTCAGAGAGGCGCTTGGAGCTGAGTTTATGGCTGGGAGACGGCCATCAAAGCAGGTGGAACAAAGTGGTATTCTAGGCCAACCAGTCTCCAATGTAAAAAAAAGGAGGCAGTGCCAGAGAACCTGCACTAAAAATAAAACTTCCGACACCTGCAGCAGATGCCGCAAAGCTGTGTGCGGGAGTTGCGCTAGGCGAAGAGAGGTGATTTGCGCTTCCTGTGTGCTGTAAACAATTTTATTAGACTCATTGTAAATAGTGTACATAGTTAATATAAATTATTGTTGCATTTATAGCTCTTTTTACTGAGTTTTGACATCTAGCTTGTTCCGTTGCTATTGTGCAAGGCAAGACACAAAGTTGTCATTTGGTTCATTTGAGGAGTTGTGAATGTGCAATCAAACTCTGATTCAACTCCATCCATGGATGGAGTCCTCCACTGATCCGGGATCTGGTCGCAGGGGCAACAGCTTAAGCAGAGAGACCCAGACTTCTCTCTACCCAGCTACTTGGGCAAGCTCCTCGGGAGGAATCCCAAGGGGCTCCCAGGCCAGCCGAGAGACATTGTCCTCAGAGCGTGTCCTGGACCTTCCTCAGGGTCTCGTTCCGGTGGGATGTGTCCAGAACACCTCACCAGGGAGGCCTCCAGGAGGCATCCTTGCCAGATGTCCGAGCCACCTCAACTGGCTCCTCTTGATGACGAGCAGGGGCTCTTCTCTGTGTCCCCTCTGGATGACTGTGCTCATCACACTCTGTCTAAGGGAGAACCCAGACATCCTATGCAGGAAAGTAATTTCAGCCGCCTGTATCCTTGATCTTGTTCTTTTGGTCACCACCCAGAGTTTGTGTCCATAGATGAGGTTAGGAACATAGATCGACCGGTAAATCGAGAGCTTTGCCTTTTGACTCAGCTTTCTCTTCACCAAGACACACCGGTGCAGTGTCCACATAACTGCAGATGCCCTATCAATCCTTCTATTGATCTCCCGCTCCATTTTTCCCTTGTTCAAGAACAAGACCCCCAGATATTTCAACTCCTCCCCTTGAGAAAGGAACCCATACCCGATCCAAAGAAGGCACCCTACCCTTTTCCAGCTCAAGACCATGGATCAGGTAATGGAAATGGATCATTTTAACACTTTGGCTGTGCCTTAAAAATCCTGACTATAAAGGTAAAGAACAGCATTGGTGGCAAAGTGAAACCTTGGCGTGGGTCCAACTCTCACTGGAAACGAGTCTGACATACTGTCGCCAATGCAAACCATGCTCTGACACCGTATTCTAAAAATCTAAAAATGTAGGCATCAGTTCTATTGAAATTAATTCTGCTGCAGTTAGATTATATATGTGAAGTGCACCAGGACTGCACCAAATTCAGAAAGAGGACTATTGTGCACGGCATCCTGGGTAAATACAATCTAAACAACTGTGCATGCTGGATAGATAGATGCAGGATCTTACCTTGAGCAACATCTGTATAAGGAGGACATCTGTGCTATGAGGTTGTATGTGTGCTTACCCATTGCACACAACCTCATATGAAACGTTCTCAGCTGTTTCATTGGAAAAAAAGACGCATTCTCCATAGTCCTTTGCCAAGTTCTCCAAGTTCATCCTGAGCAAATTCCTGCAACTTATACAAATGGCCCATTTGCCAAACACAACAGAGCAATCATAAAACCTCTACAATCATCTGTCTTTGCTACTTTGTTTACGTTTCACTGTACAGGAAGTATCCCTAAGAAGTGCAACACCATCACAGCAGCAGAACAGGCAAGACGATAAACATGTTGCTCAAAAGCTTTGGTTTGTTCGACAAAAGAGCAGTGTGAATGCAAACCCACCAGCTAAGAACGGCAACAATGTTTCAATTTTGGTAACCAATCAAACTGGGTCTACGGGACTATCAAATATATATGCACTCTAACAGATCTGGTATGTTCAGTTCAATAACATTAGAGTGGGTGGCAAACAGCCTACATTCAACACTGCTTTTGATCCTCAGGAAGAGGTATGAAGGTACAGAAAAAAGAATTAGCTTTGGCGTTAAACTTTTGTTGGTGTTAAACATTTCTATATTCAACAATCTTTAAGAAAAAATGTGTACTTTTGTGCAATATCTATCTATGTATATCTATCTGCAGAATATTTAGGACCTGTTTCCAAAATATCCAGTCTTCTCTGACTGACTGATTTGGACAAAAATAGCAAGTGCAAGGATTTCATGACCTTTACAGACAAAAAGCAGCAGTGGCTTCATGTTGTGAAACACATTACTCCAAGTGGCTTCCTTTGATTCCCTTTCCTCAGCAAGCATTTATAAAAAATAATTTAAAAAGGAATATTGTCAGAGTGAGAAGTTATCTCCTTGTCCCCTTTGACAAATTTCTTATGCTAAAATGTATTGATTATTACTGTATTTGATGTATTACCTCATGCTTGACATTTCTTCAGGTGAGCTATCTTTCTATAATAAAAATGTGAGCTTCTTTTTTTCAACCCTGTGCAGCTAACATTGTGCTCTCGAAAAAAGACATGGACTACTAATGCAATTCCCGAGCGGTTGATCTAGATCAATAAAAGTCATAAATTACTTAAACCCCTTTAAGTTAGCCATTCATTAGACATGGCTGAATCGGTGTAGGTCTGTGGGATCAGCTAGCTAAAATATCATTAATTGATTCTTTATTTCCCCCCCACAGTCAGCATGAATTAAAGCAGAAAAACTTGAAATAACTAAAACATTACATGACTGAAACTAGAGAAAAAAAAGGTGGGACAGTGAAAAGAGAGATTTCATATTTCTGGTCAGCATGTTTGTGTCCACTCCTTACAAAGTGAATATTTGATCTGTCCTTGCTTTAATTTAGGATGCCAAATCAATATCCCCAACACTTGGGAGATTGAGGCATCTAAAGTGAATCCCTCCGGCCTTGGGGACTTGACTGAAGTGTGTTGCCCACTAACACCTCCTGCCGTGTGGGTGTGATTAACTACCATGCTCTTCCAAACCATTGCGCGAGTGGAAACAGTTGGGCACTGCCAGATCCTTGTCATGAGAGCCAAGTCTTGATGTGTGTGTTATGGTGAGGGCATTAACATTTTTTAATAAACACCTTGAGGAGCTTGTGGCAGCAGAAGGCATCCTACTTGACATGCTCTCTCCCCAGGCTCATCGAAACAGCTGTTGGAATCACCCAGACGTGAGTTGTAAAGCCCTGCTGGCATGTGTAGCCTGCACAAATGCAGCCGGCTGAGAATACACACTTCATTACATGCAAAGATCTCCAGTTAGTGGGCTCTACCACAGTACTAGTTGTTCGAGAAGCAGAGCCACATGCTGTGGATGAAGACATTTTTATTTAGAAATTGCTGGGGCACAATATGAAATGTAAAAATGCAGCAATGCATGATTACGCTTATTTTAACATCACAAAAATTATTTACTTAAAGAGACAGTGAACATAAACACCTCAAATCTGACCTTTCAACACTTTTACATGTCCTATTCAATTACCTTGATAGTATCCTTAGTGGACAATTTAGATTAACCAACCAAACTGTTTTCCCACACTGAGTATTTCTAAATACACATCTAAATCAACCTTTTTGGAGTTTTCAGACTAAGGGCTTGGCCACACGTTCAGAGTGGAGTCCTAGTTTACATGTCAGAGAGAAAATCGAATCATTGAATGAAGTACGTACGACTCGGTGACGACAAATGGTGCCATGCACCCCTTTATGTTAGAAATGATCAAAATTAAAACCAAAATGGTGACAAAACAACAGAATCTATGGGGGAAACAAATAGTGTGCCAATATTCATAAATCCAATTTAGTTTATTTATATAATGCCAATTCACAACAGATCTCATCTCATCAAGATCTCATTTCATCAAGGCACTTTACAAGAAAAGTAATTTCAATACAACTATACAAACATTCCAACTAGTTAAAATTTTTCCATGTAAGGAATCCCACTAGACTGCGTTTAGTCATTGACGTGATGTTTTGCCCGGAACATGCAGAAACTAAGATATACAGCGAACCATAAGTTCAGGCTGCCACTAAAGGTACGTTCAGACTACTCTGAGCGGCCGTGCAGCAAAACATTCAAAGGGACGAGAGTTGATGCTTTAAAATTAAAACCACTTTTTAGTCCGTGTCGGTGCCTCGGTACATCACACCAGTTTGTCAGCAGGCGGATTTCTCTGTTGTTTCTACATTGAGTAGCTCCAGTTGTCACTGCTGCAAGGAACTCTGTCCCATGTGCTGTGCTTCCAAATACTTTCTCTTTTAATTTTTTGTAACGCTCCTATTTATTTATTTTATTTTACTTTTTTAATAATTAATTTTTAAGGTTTACACATAACTCCCCTGATAAATATTTCAATTTGTTTCATGTTTCAGCTTAAAAATTTCTGTCTCATGTTTTACCCTTTCGAGAGTCAGTTTGTGTTCTTTATAACAGTTAATACACAAGACGTATTTGCAACAACTGCAAGCTTTAAATAAAGTTTTGCTAAAAAACCAAAAAAACAAACAGCGTAGCTACAGTCGAATCTCATCGTTTATTGGTTTTTGCCCCGCGTTTTCTGCCCAAAACTTCAATTTTCCAAACTTCACGCAGCAGTTGCATGGAGGCCTTGATGAGCTGCAGCCGTGTGGACATGCTGATGTCAGCTGCACTGACGAGCCCGTCTTGTTCCATTGCCTGCTTGCCGCAGCTTGACGCTCACATGCTGCATAGGTAGCATAGCCTTTGCATGTAATCTAGCAGCCCTGCTGTCTGGCAGCAAAGGGCGGTCTGAACGTCTCTTAAGACAAAAGTATCAGAAGTCATTCCTGGAGGGCTAACTTCATGAATGTTTTAGCTCCTTCCTTGGTTCAACACACCTGAATCAAATGACTGAGTCATTAGCAAACCTCTGCAGGACTTTGACATCCCAAGGTGGTAGTTGGACCATTTGAATCAAATGTGTTTGGAGCAGAGAAATAGCCTACCTAAAACTGACAGGACACCAGCCCTCAAGGACTTGAGCCATTGCTCAGTTGGTCAGGCTGGTGATGTCTTTCTCCATCTGAGCTCTAGCTTGTGTTGTGACTTGGACAATTCAAAAACACAGAACAAGCAAGAAATAAGTCCACTGGTTGGAAGATATTTTTTAATTTTTTTCTAATTGTTGCGCAAAGTTTCTATGAAGTTTTAGTCTCTCCCGCATTTCAGAAATGGTCAGACTCGCTCTATGACTCTCTTTAGACATTTTTTGTTTATTTGTTTGTTTCTTAAAAAAGTGACAAAGAATACAATAACATGACAGCTAAATATTGCATTTAATTTTTAACTTTTGTTTTCCATAGTTTCATCCGCAAAAGTCTTGCTGAGCTTCACCAGCTCAGTCTCTAAAGATCTGTATTAGATTTGGACATTGTGATGGTGATTTCAATTTGACATATTGTGGCACTCTGAAAAATACCTAAACATCAATCTGCTCGGGCAGATCAAAAAGCCACTACCTCACTGTCAGAGAACCACCCTCGGGCCGCTTTAAACAGCGTATGTATTCTTCTAATTAAAACTGAAATAATTTGGATAAAAAAACATATTTAAACACAGAAATGTAGGCTTAATGGAAAGTATGTTTACTACCTACCTAAAGTTTATTTTCAAAAATGAGCATCCTCAGAACACACATTCCACTTTACTGAGGTGTACCTGTATTTATTCAAGTACTTTTTACAGATTAAATTACTTTTATTTTGAAAAAATGCTAAATGTTCTACTCCTTTTAAATGAAATCTTTTCAGGGTTAAGTAACAGCTTTATTCTTCAGAAATATATTTTGACTGATTTCAAGTCTTATTGATACTGATTATACTTATGTTAATTACATAGTTAAAAGTAGTGATTAAATCTACTGTCAATTTTATACCTGGCCTTATGACTCATCTTTATCCATAAGAGGCGCCTCAAATCATCATGGAAATTGAGGATGCTGGATAAGCAAGGATGCTAAGGGTAATCTGACTGCGATGAATGGATGAAAAGGTTGACACAAAGTTCAAGGAAGAGGGTCAGCAAATGAATATGAATTGGCATTCTCCATTTGTGTTCACTAGGCTGAAATTACTGCTTTTCATTACCAGTAGCTTATAGGCGGGCTGTTTGGCTGCTGTCTGGGGTCACAATAAAATGATGTGTTTACCAAAGGCAGAGAGGCTGGGTCACAAGGGACTAAATGGCCCAGTTATGAAGAGCAGAGCTTATTTCCCGCTCTGAATCAGCCCCTACCTTCAGCTGGACTTAACCACACAAAGTGGAGGATATCACTAAGAAATATAGAGGAATGGCTGTCTTTCTTTAGCCTGAAATACTGAATTCAATACACTCTGTACTGGCTTCATTAATAAATGTATAAAAAGAGTACAATTTAAAAGCATGGCCCTTATTTATTAGACCCTCCTGTTCTGGAAACACTGAGTATAATATAAAGCCATCCCCATATGCCTGTGTTTAAAGTCCCTGTCTGAGCACATAAGCTTAAAATGAGCAAGGGATTACCCTTACTGTGGGGAATTGTTACCACTGCTTTTGGATGCTTTTAATCATCCAGTGAATAGGGCTGTGGATTATATCAATGTTTTAGAGGGAAGAGTTGCAATGAATTCCTCTGTTTTAAGAGATTTCCTTGATGTGGTGGATTTTAAGCAGGGTGGGCTTTGATCGAATGGCAATTTTCTATTCCCTAAATGAACAACAGCATTTGGCAACGAGTCAGTTTATGTTTTCATTGTTAACAACAAGATTTGTCACATGTATGTGATTAGTGCTTAAGTACTATTGTTAATTATTTTTTTTAGGGAGATATAAAGCTTTGTCTTTATTCCATATTTCTTTCAGCCTATTTTTATATCAGCAAATAACTGTTTTAAACAACTTCTTAATGCTAGTCTCTACTGATATGCAAAAACACTTAGTGGTAGAGATGTTGTAGCAAACAGCCTGAATCTAGTTATGGTGTTAAGGATTGCTTTGCACAGGCTGAAGACTCTACTAGTGATATAATTCAAATTCAATGCATAAGCTCAAATTCAAAAACACGTCAAAAGGAAATTGATTGTGGTAATTTTGTAATTTATATAATCCAAGGTATCTTCAGAGACATCATGGATGAAGATGCGGTCGGCAGTAAGTCTTAGAACAAATATGAACAAGCCTCTGACTGAAGAGGATTTCTATTTGAAAGTCTAATGACTGTTATCACATGTTAGATGCTCAATTTCCAGTCACCAGGGACAATAGTCCACAGTAACATTTAGATGACACCATCGGCTAATGGAAAACACTGCTAATCCAACTCATTTACTATTGCCATTCCTCTATAAATCTCTTTGTCCGTCTGATCAGAAATTAGACAGAGAGATGATAGTTGGGGATATGTTCACATTATAATGGATGAAAAATATGTTTTCAACTTCCTCCTCCACTGTGAAATCTAAACACTGACTGAACAGATGTCGCTGAACTTTGAAAGAAGTAAGGGAATTGTTATTTTCTGAAATCATTAACATAAACATTGATAATGCTTGAAATTTATTTGCAACAGTTGAGAGACTAATATTCATGTGATAGTAGCCCCTGAAATAAACTTCAGCAGGGACTGCAATAATTTTGCTAGTTTTTTGACTGAAATTTAGAGGGTCAGTTTGTTCATCACTTTTATATCCTATTACTAAAGCCATCCCCACTCAACGCCATTGCAGAGAAAGTTTGAATTCCCAAAAAATAACCCCCAAAAAAACATAAACAAATCATAATCCGCTCATATTCGCTGCCTATTCTGTGGGTTCCGTCGGTTTTTTGGAGGGTTTGTCTGCCCTTGGTTGGGTGCCCGGGGAGGCCCCGGGCATCCCCTGTTTCTATTCCGGTGGCACCCAGATGTGGGTGGGGTGGTTGGGGTTGGGATGTTGGCGGTGGGGGTTTTGCCCGGGGTATTTTTTACAAAAATGCATGTAGTAAGAAAAATAAAAAACAAAATATATATTTTTCTTTACAGAAATGCATGTAAAAGGAATAAGAAAATTATATATTTATATACATTTCTTAACAAAATGCAAGTAATAAGGAAAAGGAAAAACAATATATACATTTCTTTGCAAATATGCACCTTTAAAGTGATAGTCTGGAGCTCTAAATGAATTACACATTTTAAGAATTGTATTAAATTGACCTCGTGGCCTTAAATGTTGATATAAAATAAGTCATTTTATGAATTATAACATTATGGATAAGTCCCGCCTTCCCGTATCTCAGCTATGGCTCAAAAGCCACGGTGCCGGCCACTTAAACGAATCAAGTGATACCAAGGGCTGTCAATCATCACGAACGCTGTGTGCTCGTGCTCGTAACTGCACGCATACTCAGTTTTCTGTTTACACAGACCCTCCTAATCAAGCCTCCGCCATTAGTCCAGAGCGTAGCCATGGATCAACACTCAGCTCAAGAGCAGAAGATACCGATTTCAAACCAAAAAGCATCCTCAGCTCCGATAACTCCATTGTTGACACTCTGGTTGTTTTCTCTCTCTCCTCCCCACGTCTTGGCCCATTGACCTGGCACGTGCATGGAAAAGTAGGCGCGGCTTCAAGACCAATCAGATAGGCAGGGGGAGGGAGCTTGGGTGTTTTTTTTTTTTTAAATCATGTCCCTCTCTTTCTCTTTTCTCTTACAAAGTCCAGACTATCACTTTAAGGAAAAGGAAAAGCAATATGTAGACATTTTTGCTTTTATTTTTAATTATGTCAGTTTTGGTCAGGTTTAAGGAAAAGGAAAAGCAATATGCATATGTTTCTGCTTTTAATTATGTCAGTTTTGGTCCTCCATAGACTGTATGTCCCATTGGAGGAATGGTAAATGGCCTGCATTTGTATAGCACTTTACCCAAAGCGCTTTACACTAGATTCAGTCATTCACCCATTCACACATTGATGATGGCAAGCTACATTGTAGCCACACCTGCCCTGGTGCGCACTGACAGAGGTGAGGCTACCGGACACTGGTGCCACCGGGCCCTCTGAACACCACCACTAGGCATGAAGTATCTTGCCCAAAGACACAACTTTCTGCTTTTATTTTTACCATGAGAGCTGGGGCTTGAACCAGCAACCTTCCGTTTACAAGCCAAACGCCCAAACCCTCAGCCACCCAGTTATTCTTCAGAAACAAAAGAGATTGCCGGCGATCAGTAGATGAATTCTGGATACTCAAAAGAAAGCCTTGATTCCTGCAGCAGCTGAAAGTTTGTGATGCTCGTTAGGTTTGAATATCTTAAAATCCTCCACGTTATATTGTTTGTGCATTCTGATTCAGGTGTCCCAAACCATGATCAGCACCCTGGCTATGCCTGTTGCTGTACATGCAGAAACTGTAAGTCCGACAGCTGCTTCTAATTTAATCAATAAAGCTGCAACATGATGGCATGTTTCTCCAAGACTGGATTTAAATATAAAAAAGAATTGCTTAAGCTGTGATATTCCGTTTTTTGCAAGAGAACAGACACCACTCAATTACTCAAGTCACAGGACATTAAATAAATAAGGATGATGATAAATGAGGACTTACCCAGTTTGCAGACACATTGAGGATTTTGCCATTCTCTTTGGAAATCACCCACAGGCAGTGTTGGGGAGAATTCTTTGTAAATGTATTTAGTTACAGAATACTGAATACCTACTTAAATTTTTTTTTTGTAACATATACCATTACTTTGCTGAAACCTGGTACTGTATAATAAATACTTGGAATACTTCCGCTTAAAAACAGCATTTAAGTCTATTAAATGTCACAAAATGCACTGGTAGCCACTCCCATAGGAAAATAGAGGGCATATTTATAAACATTAATAAACATTAAACATTATGTACTAACTGGTGTCGGGGTTGAAAACTTTTACTCTTTACTACTTTTACTGGATAACCCCTTCTTCAATCAGGAACTGTTATCTGTATGTTTTAGAGGACCCGACGCTCCTCAGCGGAACCTTTTCAGAATAAGACTCAGGGACAGAGAGAAACAACACAATCACACAACAGAATTCTGTTTTCAATGCGCACCTGAATTCACCTGAAGCCAGACCAAGGTCTGACTGAATTCTTGACAGGGGAGCACTCTTTTTTTGAAGTACAAACACCCAGAATCATAGTTGAACCCAGCCCGTATTTATTTCACAGTTTAGACTAAGTGACCTGTCTTTCAACATACACATGAATGATCAGTAGAAGAATCCCAGTTTTCCATAGCTTTTTGCTTCCCTGAGACCTTGAACAGTTCATTTGTAAATTATGCTTCACTCCCTATTCCTGCTTCCAAAGTATGTTTAATAGACTCAGCTTTGTTCTCCTAGATAACCACCTGCCAGGCCAACTTACAGACACTGAGTTTTCCCATGATCACATATTGACAAATTCTAATTGTGTATATGACCCTTACATATGTATATGTTTTTACTACTTCACTACATATAAAAATGTTTACCCAAATATACGTAAAGCATATAAAAGTATTAATATTCTTCACTTGGAAAAAAATCAATAATACTTTTTAAAATTTTTTTGGCACAGCACTGCCACCTGTGACCAAAAAAAACAAGCTGAAAATGTTTTTTAGCATCATTATCTCTTTACATTATATTAGATTTTATATTTAGTAATTTGAAATGACGTTTAGCTGTTTTGCAGCCACAGCCAATTGGGCTATTTGCAGTTTCGTGTTATAAACATGCTAAGTATTGTAAACTTTCATTGCACTCCAAATGGAAAGCTTTTATCCATATAGCCATAATTTGCGGGAGACCCATCACGCGACATATAATCAAGCTAACGTAATTTCAGAAACAACCAACACCAACACTGTAACTGTGAGAAAAGACCTAACTAACAGGCCCTTGTCAAATATTGGACAAAAAAAGATAAACTAGACAGGCACAGTATTTAAAAATAACTTACTTTAAGGTGTTTCTTCAAATTAAATGTTGAGTCTTTGGAGCTAGTAGGTTGTTAACCGGCCGACAAAGATTGCACTGCAGCGTCAGATTTTGTTCACCACCATCCTGCTTTTTTTGAGTGAAAAATTGCTTAAGTCTGGAGGACGTGAATGTGTTATTTCCTTCACTGCCCGTAGGTTGATTTGGCTGCAGTTTTGGCTCCAACCACTCCAGCTCCTGGTTTGAATCCATACCTGCCCAATCACGTTAACGCTGGTGCTGGAAAGCTTTTTGAGCGAAGGTTTGACTTTAAAAATAGTAGAAAATGACTCCCCAGTGGATTTGTGGCCTGCACACCGGCGAATATTTTTTTTTCCGCAGATATCAATGGTACTTAAATAACTTTGATTTCAGTGTCAATATAGATTTGAAGTTTCTCTCTAAAACTCTCCATGTCTTAACAGGTTAAAGTTATATAGCAGGGATTTCACCCGCTAACTCACTTGGAAGTGTTTGATGCATCTCTACAGCCCTTCACTTTGTTTTCCTGCCACCCAACCTCTCGCGGATCCGCGCAAAGACGTCAACAAAGAACTTCCAATATAAAAACTTCTTACAGAAGAAGAAAAAGTTCTGTGGGGGCCAGAATTCTTGCTTGTTTTCTAGGTGCTAAATACTTATTTTCTGCACCATTATACAACTACATACTCATACAGTGCTGGATTTTTTTTTCTTACATTTTGAATCTTACAGAGGACATGTACCTATGAAAAAGTTACTGATCTTTCTCATCTTTTTAAGCGGAACAAGAGAACAAATTTCACAATCAGTGGCTGCCGAATACTATGCCTCATTGTAGCTTTAACTATACAATTATAAATACATGTAAGTTTACATATAAATATATTAGAAAAGCTGCAAGTTGAAAACAAAATGTAAAGCATAAAACAATTTATAAAGTATGACATATTAAAAATGTTTTTTTTTACCTGCAGACAACTATGATAAAGATAGGTCCAGTATGCGTAAACATCTTTAGATAGGCTCCTTGATCTGAGGATCTTTTTTTGATGATGCCCCCAGATAATATTTCTTGCAGATGTTTTGCACAGTCGGTTGTGTAAATATGCCTCTATTTTCTGCAGTTAAGGAAATGGCAGATGCTGTGTTCTATTTTGTGGGCGGACAAAGCCTAATTGTCCTTTAGATTTTTGTACCAAAACATCAGTTCTCTTTGTTCAGCGCCACAGCTTTCTGCTGTGGAGGATCAGAGCAAAGTCAAAATTGGATGAAGACAACAGAATGCTTCAAAGGTAAGACACTGATCAAAAGCTTGTGGAAATAATTGCGTAAATATTTATTATGTATGAGTTAACTTTACAATGCAATAGGTTTATGGAAACATAAAAGTCTGGAATATTTTGCACAATATTTTATCAAATTACCTCTAAAATACACTAGTATAATTTGGAGTCCATATAAGCAATCTAAAACAATCACAGACAAACTGTTGTTGAATACTGACTGAGAAAGAAATGCCTAGAGCTTTCTGGGAACTCCTCATTCTCTTTACCCTTCAGGCTTATAACCCATTTTAATCAACATTTGAACTACACTGAATCGGAAGAATCAATCATGTAATCATTTTCAAAGTAGGGAAAAATCAAGGACTGAATCAGTGATGTACCCATGTCTGTCTTGTGTTTTTATTGTAAATAGTCTTTAAGTAAATAGTCTTCCAGTATCTTTAAGTAAATAGCCTTCCAGTATCACTTTATACATTTGATGCTGTAGCACCATGTTTCCAACTATTTGTGTAAAATTTCTTTCTGGGCTGCGGTGATGATTATTTAAGATTATCTTTGGATGGGAGAGGCTTGAACTTTTGAACTAATATAAAAGGTAATCCCACCCTGCTTAAACAAAATACTGAAATACATCTCTTTACATGGTAGGTTCTAAAATACTCAACCAGATTACACAAATCAGTAGTCCTTTTAAAAAGATAGTTCACTAATGTGTGTACTGCACCTTTGGTCAAGCCTCCATCAACAGGACTCCACCCCCAAACATTTGACACCTCAGCACCTTGTTCATAAAGAACAGAAGGCTTCACCTCACTTTCACCTATGGACTTTCTGTCACTGTAATTTTAGTTGTGTTTTCACTATAGGAGCCTTTTTAAAAAACAGGAGAGGTTTTATGGTTCTTGCATTTTCACCTAACAGGAAAAAAAAAAAGAAGGTGGAAATATACCCTGAAAACAGCCCTGCCAGGGAGGTCAGACTATTTGGACTTACTCTGATGTCAAGGAGGAGCTTCGTAGTGGTAGGAGGATACATATTTATCTCTGTTTTGAAAAACTCCAGTTTATTATATCATCCATCTGCTAGTTTCTATCCCTTTGCATTTCATAGTTTGTGTTATAATTAATTACAAGACAAGAGTTTTTTTATTTTTGTTTATCAATAATATTTAAACCCAGCCTGGGTTTGACTTCAAATATGTTCATAGTCTGCCATCTGTAGTGGAAACATTAAGTCAAAGAAAAGTAGAATGTATGTTTTTAGAGTCTCCAAAGAAACTGAGATAGAAATGCTCACAGCATTTTTCGAAGATTATAACTTGTAAAGTTAAAATCTTTGTTTATGTCCAGAGATACAAATGGTAACAACCCCAACTCATCAGGATTGTTGACTAGTACTAATTTATTAAGGTTGATAAAAGCAAAAATGCTGCTGTAGCTGCAACATGATGTAGCTTTTGCTATTGCAGTTATTTTGAAGTTATTTTAATTCAGTTTCAGAGTTTTATGGTGCATTCCATTTGTCTCGGATACTCGGGCGTCCAAGTTGCTGTACAAGAGAATGTGACGTAATTTTTCACTTAAAGCATTCCAGTTTGTCCCACTACACTCCGAGTCGGAAAGACAATGATTGCTTTGAGGGCAGCAGCTGTTGAGGGGCAAGGCTACTCATTGTTATTTTTGTTATCAACATAGCTTCTTTAGCAGACCAGCATGAAAAACAAAGCTGTACATTGTATTGCTCGCACAGCAAGGCCTTGCAATGTAATAAATTGGTGACTGTTTTAAAGCAGAAATGTATTCAAGTGTGTAAGAGCAATTTAAAACGACATTGAAATTAACAACATAGTACAAATAAAAAGAAAATACATCTCAACTACGGGCGCAGCCATCTTTGTTTCCGAGCTGGCCCCTCTATTCGGTCTACTATCAGAGATCCGAGTTGGAGCTCAAAATTTCAGATTCCTAATGGGGGCGCGCCTCAGTGAAATGACGCAAGACAACTGCAAGATTTCCGACTTTCCGACTCAGAAAGGTTAACTGGAATGCAGCATAACTACTAAAAATTGCTGTATATCATCTCTTTAGGTGGCTGATTATAATCTCCGAGCAGATCTGTGCTTTTTCCTTCTGCCTACAGTGCAGAGCTGGGATTGGCTCCATTCATTTACAATCCATCCTACCAACATATTTCTACATAGTCTGAATAAGCAGTCTTTGGCTTTCGAACCATAATATCTATGAAAAATGCTGCATTTCCTTATTTTTTAAACCTTATCTGATCCAGAGTGACAGCATCCATCCTACTTTGGATGGAGCAGCTCCTCTTTTTCAGAATCTAAACAGATTAATATGTCCTTCAAAACCGTGACATAACAGGGTCCAGACCAGGAAGCAGAATGATAGTTTAACCCACCTCTCCACAGCCTCTGTACTTTTACCCACTCCATACCCCATTGAGACAGTGTCTTACCCATGGCCAAGATCAAATAGATTAAAAGTTAACCTAACAAAAGCAAATTATAAAAATCTCATTAAAATAAATACGACTTTGACTAATCAAAAAATAGGGCCGTTAGATGTGGCTTACTGAACATAAGATCCCTCTCCTCAAGGAGTTTATTAGTAAATGACTTGATATGTGATAATAAAATTGATTTATTCTGCCTAAACCTGGCTGCAGCAGGAGGATTTCGTCATTACAATTGAGTCAAAGTCTTCTTCCGGTAGTGCCTGGGGATGGTGGGGGTTTCCGCCCTCCCTCCCTGGGCGCCCTGGTCGGTGCCTCAGCTGCTGCCATGGATCTGCTTCAGTCGAGGCAGATGGCTCCCCTGATGGCGTTCGTTCCCATCTGAGCTCTACTTATGTATGGTCTTACGTGTTTTGGGAAGGTGTTTGTGTGTACGTGTGTTTGTTGAGGATATGTGCCAGTGTGTGTCTGTGTGTGTTTGGAAAACGGGGTTTGGGAATAGGGAATAACTGTTATTTTGTTTTTACAATTGTGGAGAAGGGATAGGAATGTAGGTTATGTGGGGTAATTTTAATCTGTAAAGCACTTTGAACTGCATTTTTTGTATGAAAAGCGCTTTATAAATAAAGTTTGATTGATTGATTGATTAGTTAAATTTTCACTTTCCTAGAAGTACTTGGCGTGGAGGAGGAGTTGCAACCATCTTTCATTCAGATTTAAAAATTCACCCTAGACCAACAATTCTTTTGAAAATCGAATCCTTAGTTTTCCTCATCCAAGCTGCAAAACATTAAAACCACTTTTGTTTTTGGTTTTGTATTATCCACCGGGCCGCTGCTCTCAATTCTTGGATCAGATCTCAGATTTTCTTTATCTGATTTAGTATTAAACACTGTTAAGGTAATTATAGTAGGGGATTTCAATATTCATGTGGACACTGAAAGTGATAGCTTAACTGCACCCTTTAATGTTATTTTAGACTCAATTGGCTTTACTCAGAAGGTGAAGGGACCCACACACTCAGGTCAGCATACTTTAGATGTTGTACTGACATATGGAATTGAGTGTGAGGAAGTAATTGTCCTCCCACATAACCAAATCCTATCTTACCATTTTTTGATAACTTTTGAATTTACTTTACCTGACTTTCCCAAATCTGAAAGAAAATATTATTACAGTAGAACTCTATCAGACAGTGGTGTAACAAGTTTTAAAGAATCTGTTCCATTCTTGCTTCCCTGTGAGTTTCAGAATAACAAAGTGAACAGCAGCAATTCTATCACTAACCCTTCAGAAATTGATGGTCTGAATCAAAGCACTATTTCCTCAATATATCTGGCGTTAGACAGTGTAACCTCCTTAAAAAAGAAGCTAATCAGCCAAAGGAGGTTTGCTCCTTGATTCCACACAGAGTTGCATACTTTAAAGCAGAATACTAGGAAACTGGAGAAAATATGGTGCTCTACACACTTAAATGATTCCTATCTAACTTGGAAAAATAGTCTACATCTTTATAAAAACATCCTTTAACATCCTAGAACATCATATTTCTCGTCATTAATAGAGGTAAATAAAAACAATCTTAAGTCATAGCTCTGTTGAACCAACTATTCCCCCTTCTCTCAGTAGTGATGACTTCATGAGATTCTTCATGAGTAAAATAAATTCTATTAAAAGTAAAATCATTGGCATTTTCCCTAACATGATTACTTATCTCTAAGTAAATGAGGCACTATCAGAGAAAACTATAGAACCAGGTTTATGTCTATATTGTTTTGATTCTGTTGAACTTTCGGAATTATCACAAGTACTAGTTACATCTAAACCCTCAAATTGTATGTTAGACCCAATCCCCACCAAATTATTTAAAGAAGTGGTCCCTCTGGTTACTGGCCCCATTTTAGATATGATGAATCTATCTTCAAAAAATGGATATGTACTAGAGGAATTTAAGGGTTGCTGTAATTAAACCTTTACTTAATTTACCCTACCTTGACCAAGATGACTTAGGTAATTACAGACCTATATATTACCTTCCTTTTTTATCCAAAATTCTTGAGAACTAGTTGCTAATCAAGTATGTGAGCATCTAAACAACAACAACCAGTCAGGTTTTAGAGCTCATCATAGCACTGAAAAAGCACTGGTGAAAGTTACTAATGATATTCTAATGATCTGAGATAGTGGACTTATGACTGTTCTGGTCTTGTTAGATCTCACTGATGCTTTTGACAGTTGCTCATAATATTCTAATAATAATTAGAATATTATTAATTAATAATAATAATAATAATAATAATAATAATAATAATAATAATAATAATAATAATAATAATAATAATAATAATAGGGATCAGGGGAACAACACTAGGCTGGTCTAAATCATATCTGTCTGGAAGATTCTATTTTATGCATGTAAATTATAAATCTTCTTCACGGTCAAAGTTTACTTGTGGAACCAGCTCCCAGTTTTAGTCCATGAGGTAGACACTCTATTTTCAATTCAATTCACTTTCATTTATTTAGTGCCAATTCACAACAAATTTAATCTCAACGCACTTAACAACAAAAGTAATTTCAATACAATTATACAAACATTCCAATCAAAAAGTTTTCTGTGTAAGGTTTTCTGTGTAAGGAATCCCAGCAGATTGTGATTTTTAAGACTAGGCTTAAAACCTTCCTTTTTGATCGCTTATAATTAGAATGGCTTAGGTTATCCTGAGTTATTTTGCAGTTATGCTACTACAGACTTAGACTGTTGGAGGGCAGACTGACCATTTTACTCTTCTACTGTCTGTTTCTACTACACTCCAGATGTATTTTCATGCTGTTATTGCGATTGTTACCCTTGTTTTCTCTCGGGGGTTTTCTCTCCATGGAAGCTACAGCTGGTCTGGTATCCTGGTCAGCTTTAACACCCTGCTGGATGTGGAGCATCGGTTCGCATCATGCCCCCTCTGACCGAAAATCTCCCATGTCCTGTTGTCAACTTTTTACTTTCTTTAACATATAAAGTACTGTTACATCAATTATTTTGTTCTTTTTGTGTCTCTTCTCTGTCTTCTGAAACCCCCAGACGGTCGTGGCATATGACCACTTGTACTGAGCCAGGTTCTGCTCGAGGTTTCCCCCTGTTAAAGGGAAGTCTTTTCCTCTCCACTGTTGATACGTGCTTGCTCAGTATGAAGGATTACTGAGGGATTGCTGTGGTTGAAGTCTGCATGTTCCGGGCACAACCTCACATCAATGACTCAATGCTGTCTGCTGGAATTCCTTACATAGAAAAGTTTTAACTGATTAGAATGTTTGTATAATTGCAGTGAAATTACTTTTCTTGTAAAGTACCTTGAGACGACATCTGTTTTGAATAGGCACTATATAATTCAATTCAATTCAGTTTATTTATATAGCGCCATTTCACAACAGATGTCATCTCAAGGCACTTTACAAAAAGAGTTATTACAATACAATGTTTAGTGTAGAAATTACAGAACCACAGAAGATTGCGTCGTGGAATTCTCAGCAATCCCTCATACTGAGCAAGCATGCAGCGACAGTGGGAAGGAAAAACTCCCTTTTAACAGGAAGAAACCTCCGGCAGAACCAGGCTCAGCACAAGCGGTTATCTGCCGCGACCGTCTGTGGCTTGGAGAATACACAACAGAGACACAGAAAGAGCAACAGAACCGATGCACAAGTTTGTTGCAGGACGTGGAGAATTTTCCGTCACTGCAATGCCATCTTAGTCAGGGTCGTCAAGCAGGGCTAATCCGGAGCACCTACTATAATAGAAAACAGGTTAGTGCTTGAATTGACAGCACATCATGCAGTTGGGGAGAAGTAGGAGAGAAAGTAGTCACAGACCCTAATAATGTCCTCCAACAGCCTAGCCTAAAGCAGCATAGCTACTAACATTAACCTGTCTCCTAGCTACTAGGAGACCTGGCTACCAACACTCTGTCTTAGTCCTCCTGACCCGTGGACGGTGTAGGGCCGGTAACGGCCCCCGTCATGCCGGGGTCTTCTCGGAGTCGGGTTGTTTGAGAATGCAGCCCAAAGTGGGTGGTAAACTCCATCTAAGGCTAAATACCGGCACGAGACCGATAGTCGACAACTATCTTAAGGAAAAATAGACAGAACTGAGAGGACAGAGTTGAAGAGGGCGAGAAACGTTTAAGAGATAAACGGGTGGGGTCCGCACAGTCTGCCCAGGGGATTCAACCCGGCAGGTAATGGGCGGCCGCACTGTGCGGGAGGATCCCCTTGAGGGACCTCTCTCCGGCGCTGGCTGGCCCCTGTGGGGCACTTTTCTTCCGCGGCGGTAAGCCGCGACCGGCTCCGGATCTTTACCTGGCTTACATTAATCTATCTCTACCTAGCTACTCTACCTCTTCCTATCTCTTCCTAACTTTTGACACTCTGCCTGACTACTAACATTAACCTGTCTCTTCCTATCTACCTGTCTGACCTGACTCTAACTACCTATAAACATATCTCTAACTGTAAGCTTTGTCAAAGAGGAAAGTTTTTAGCCTAGTTTTAAAGATAGACAAATTGTCTGCTTCACGAACCAACCCTGGGAGCCGGTTCCATAGGAGGGGAGCCTGATAGCTGAAAGATCTGCCACCCATTCTACTTTTAGAAATCCTAGGAACTACCAGTAAACCTGCAGTCTGAGAGCGAAGGTCTCTGTTAGGAACATATGGAACAATCAGGTCTCTTATGTATGATGGAGCTAGATTATTAAGGGCTTTATATGTCAGAAGGTGGATCTTGAATTCTATTCTAGATATAAATAAACTGAATTGAAAATTGAATTTAAATTGTTTTAAATCTGGCACTTAGTGAAAAATAGTTTTAGTAATCTTCTTAATCTTAATCTTCTTAATTGATCTATCTAAAAGAGGAAAGGTTTTGTCATAATTTGAGTAAATCAGTAAGAATATAAGGCTCCTTTTAAACAGAGCGTGTGACTATGTAAATTCAGCTAAATTATTTCACAGACAATATGTAGACTCTGGAAGTAGAGCCATGAATATTCCTGGTGGTCAGATTCTGAGTCACACTCCCAGCAGACTCACTTCAGCTGCCACTCTGATGTGAGAAGTAGTGAGAGGTGAGTTGGTAGCTGAGAAAGAAACTTTTGTCGGTCACCTCTGTTTCTTGATCATTTGCTGTCATGTCAGAATAACAAGTCAATTAATCAGAGACAAATGGCATATTAATCTTTGTCTTCATTAAGCTCCCCATACCGTGGGACATGTCTTGGTCAGGATATTAAATGTATCTCAGTATGTGAGACATAAGCATGACACAAATAGCTGACCACCCACTGTAAAGCATGAAAACACGATCATCAATCTTATTTCTTCTTTCATACTGAGACTGGTTTTAAATTATTAATGTCAGGACATGACAGAACGCAACAGATAGAATCTCCACACTGATTCCTGTAGAGATGCAAGTTTAAACAGTCAGAAGGTGACGTGTTCATTTAAGTCATGTGAAAACATTAATTATTAGCTATTTGCATTCCAGAATTAAGATATTTCCCGCTTAAACTCTCGACTATAAAACTAGACAAGAAAACTTCTGTCTCTTTACTGCTTTATCTCAAAAAATTAATAAATTAATAAAACTGTTGCACAGATCTATTTGGTCCATTTGAGCCGACTGTTCTCTCCTATTATGTTTTTGCCTCCATCTGTGGAGGGCAGGAACTGAATGAGTTTAGCTCTTGTCAACTTCTGTAGAGCAGTAGGTGGTACTTTATGGATTTACTGATGAACTCATGTTGAAAACAATGAGTTTTAGGTTTGCAGTTTACTAAATGCCAACACAAAAATGTTTTTTATTTTATTTGTGGAAAAGAACTCTACATAATGTTACCCTTTTTTTAGGGCTTTAAAATGTTTATCACATCATTTGACTCTAATGAACAAACATCTGACAACAGATTTGCTATGTTCTATTTGAGATTGACTTTTCTTTTAAAGTGTTTTCAATTTAAGATGTCTATGCCTTGTAAAATCATTCATAATCCTAGAGTTTCGCCAGACTGAAAAAAAAAATTGTTCAGCAAGTTTTATTGCGATTGTCTGTCATAGAGCAACACAAAGTAGTGCATACAGTGTTAAGAAACATGGGAGTTTTAATATTTTGTACAAAAAATCTAAACAGTGTGGTGTGTTTTACAATTCAGGACACTGTATAGTCAATATCTCTTAGAACCACCTTTTGGTGCAAATTCAAAAACATTAATGGTTCAGTATTTGTGGAGCAAAAGTAAGGATGACTGTAGATATTAGCTTTTTAGGTAGTACTAAGACGGTTACTGCTGTTCATTTTAATCCATATTACGCTTGCTATATTTGGTGTTTGAACAATAAAAACCTCAAGTTATCAGAGTTTTGCCCAATCCTTTTTTGCATCTGCTCAAACTCAATCACATTGGATGGATAGTATTTGTGACTGTCAGTTCATTAAGCAAAGACAGCACCTAAAGAATCCTCAGTGGGTGTTTTATGCCCGAGCAGCTAAGTGCTGCAATGGCCTATTATTTCTGTAATTTTGTGTTGTTGTTTTTTTCATATTTGCTCCTGTATTATTTACACCTAAACAAACAAAAACTGGACCTGCTCCTAATTTTAAACCTCTATGCAGTATGTACATATATAACAGACAGAAGAAATAGAGAAGAAATAGAGAAGAAATAGCTAGTAAACAGGAAAAAGAGGTGAAACCAAAACGTTTTTATGCCTGTTTCGCAGCCCACAAAATGACTTCGGAATGGCTCAATATCCTGTTGAAATGCAGCCACTGAAGAGGGAGTCTCCGTGTGAAATTGTCCTAAGAAGCAGCATTTAATGAGAACAAAACTCTGTAGGTGATCAATATGGTATATCATTTCAAACTTTAAATGGAGTGTGCTCACCAGGCTTCTCATTCCATAAATCCACACATGCGGGGCTCTCAAACAAGATGCAGTGTGATCATAAACCTGCAATGTGGGTTTATTTCTATTATTAATAAGCCTATGCCAAAATAAAATCTGTGGGAAACAAAGCTTAGTTAAAAAACATCAGATATCAGTTTAGAAAAACTCTTAAACTCTTAACGACTCAGTAGAGCAAATGTAACAGAAGGCTTTGGGAAATGTGATCAGAGTAAATCTGCAGCTCTGAGAGCTGTCAGTCGGAGCTATTCATGACAGCAGGGATGTAGTTGGAAAGAGAAGGTCGCAGTGCGATGTCTGCAGCTCAGAGTCTAAGGTCAACACTCAACTTCATGCCCCCTCCTCCCGTTTTCCATGAGAGCTCCCCATGCAAGCCGGCAGGCCAACCGTTTCCCCACTGACCGCTGTGATCTGTGGCCAAGTAGCATGTCCCTCTGCCCAATAGGACCCTGCACCTCTAGTTCACTGGCCAACTGGCCTTCATCCCTGCAAGCTGGGGCCAGCGCTCCTCCTGGTTCCGTATGTTATGTGGGTTTTTTTTTTAGGCCTGTGATGAAGGCCAGCCGTCCCTGGGCACCCTGCGAAGCTGCACCAGAGAGGGGGATTAAACAGATTTCTCCTTTTTATCTGAAAAGGGGATGGATGAGTGTAATCACCTATAATCTCAAATTCTAGGTCTCTTGATAATGAACCAGCGGCTGTTTTGACCATTTGGCTCAGCTCCCTACAGCCACCTACTTAAAAGCATGAAAAAGGCCTGTCATAACAGAATAAAATTTGTATAGGGGAAATGGAGTGGAAGGAAATGTGAACACTTCTTCTTAGCCCTATGTCTCTGTTAAAGTGGGCACAAGCCAAGATTTTGACGACTAAAGTTGTTTCAGCCTGCAAGATTTTTTTGCTACTTTCATTTGCAGCTAAAAAAGAAACTTATGAAGTTAAGCTCTTGCTCTGCTTGTAACTTAGGGGATAAACAGCAGACTGGGACATGCACTCCCTCTAATCTTAAGAAAACTAAGAAGTGGAGCAACGTTTTGATTTGAAGAGCTGAGATAAAAGTGGTGAGTTCGATCCTTGGCGCTACACACAGAACAAACAGCAACAGATGGGCAGCTCTAAAACTGAGTATGGTTACACAATCTCCAAATTAATCTAACTTACTGAGAAATAATAACATTTTCCATGGTTAGACTAGTCACTGAAAGAAAATTATTTGTTAATAGTAAATACAGGGCCTCGCAAAAGTACCCACACGACTGGAATGTTTTGTCTTTTCAATGTATTTTTTAGGTAACTTAGGCAATAAGCAACACTTAATTACTTAATTCATGTTAAATTTGATTAGTACTTAATTAATGTGAAATTAAATTTAGACAATCTTAACTTTGTTTACAAGTTCATGCTGAACACTGTATCGTGCATTTTTTTCTATCCACTTTACTTTCTTACCCCACAATAAATCCAAGGCAACAAACTGCCTTCACAAGTGCCCTAGGACCTGATTTAAAGTGATAGTCTGGACTTTGTAAGAAAAAAGAGAGAGGGACATGATTTGAAAAAAAAAAAAACGACCCAAGATCCCTTTCTGTTTGGTCTTGAAGCCACGTGCCAGGTCAATGGGCCAAGACGTGCGGAGGAGAGAGAGAAAACGACCATAGTGTCAACAGTGGAGTTATCGGAGGTGTGTATGCCTTTTTTCGGCGGAGGCTTGATTCGGAGGCTCCGTGAAAACATAAAACTGAGCATGCGCGCAGTTACGAGCACAAGAACACAGCGTTCGTGAGGATTGACAGCCCTTGGCATCATTTGATTGGTTCAGGTGGACGGCACCGTTGATTTTGAGCCAAAGCTGAGATACGGGAAGGCGGGACTTATCGGTAATGTTATAATTCATGAAATGACTTATTTTGTATCAACATTCAAGGCCAGGAGGTTAATTTAATACAATTCTTAAAGCACACTTTCAACACAAGGCAATTCAAGGTAATTTACATGATTCAGTGGTATTGCAACCAAATACATAAAAATATGAAAATTAAAACCAATCATTACTTAAAGAAATGCATTTATTAACTGAAGCTTAAAAAATAACATTTATGTGAGTATGAAATTTTAAAAGAAATAAAACATAAGAATCCATCAATAAAAAGATGTAAAGAACAAATTTATGCAAAAGAATATAGATTGAAAAAAGATAAAATACAACCAGTTAAAAAAATAAGAATTAAAATCAAACTGTGAGAATCAAAGAGTGATTAAAAAAAACGCAATTTAGGACTCAAAGGCAGCTCTGAATAGTATTGTTATAATCTTTGATTTAAAAGAGCCTAACGATTTAGAATTTTGGCATTCTTCTGGGAGTTTGTTCTAGATTTGCGGAGTATAGAAGCTGAAAGCTGCCTCTCCCCATTTAGTTCTAATTCTAGGAATGTTTAGTAAGGTAGAATAGGAGGACCTGATTGGTCTGCTGGGTTGGTATAGTGACAATATATCTCCAACATACTTTGGAGCTAAACCGTTCAGTGATTTATAAACTAAAAGGAGTAATTTAAAGTCTATTCTCTGAGCTACAGGGAGCCAGTGTAAGACATAAGAACTGGGGTGATGTGTTATACTTTCCTGGTTCTAGTGAGGACACGGGCAGCAGCGTTCTGGATCAGCTGCAGTTGTCTGATGGATTTTTTAGGTAGACCTTTGAGGGTGTTGTCGCAGTAATCAATCCGACTAAAGATGAATGCATGGATCAGTTTTTCAAGGTCCTTCTGTGACATTAATCCTTTACTCCTAGAGATGTTCTTCAGGTGATAGAAAGCTGACCTTGTTATTTCCTTTATGTGCCCCTGGAGGTTCAAGTCCAAATATTACACCTAGATTAGGGGCCTGGGGTCTCATTTATAAAAGTTTGGGTAGAAATCTCACTAAAACTGTACTTAAATCACCAACTTTTTTTTTCTTATGTCAAGTAAGTTTCTGATCTATCAAACTTGGACTATGCACAGCTGCACGCAATCTCCTCTTTATAAATAAGACTCTTCGTAGAAATGTGCTCACCTGTTGGATCATATCCCGCATCCTACACTCCCACTTTCTGCCATAAACGGTCAATGCAAAGTTTCTTGTGAAAATTCTGCATCGACTTAAGACGACTAATATGGGGCGTTTCACAGATAACCATGGCAACCGAGAGGCGGAGAAAGACACAGCTGCAGGCATGCGGAGACAGAGATCAATTCAATTTCAATTCAGTTTATTTATATAGCGCCATTTCACAACAGATGTCATCTCAAGGCACTTTACAAAAAGAGTTATTACAATACAATGTTTAGTGTAGAAATTACAGAACCACAGAAGATTGCGTCGTGGAATTCTCAGCAATCCCTCATACTGAGCAAGCATGCAGCGACAGTGGGAAGGAAAAACTCCCTTTTAACAGGAAGAAACCTCCGGCAGAACCAGGCTCAGCACAAGCGGTTATCTGCCGCGACCGTCTGTGGCTTGGAGAATACACAACAGAGACACAGAAAGAGCAACAGAACTGATGCACAAGTTTGTTGCAGGACGTGGAGAATTTTCCGTCACTGCAATGCCATCTTAGTCAGGGTCGTCAAGCAGGGCTAATCCGGAGCACCTACTATAATAGAAAACAGGTTAGTGCTTGAATTGACAGCACATCATGCAGTTGGGGAGAAGTAGGAGAGAAAGTAGGAACAGACCCTAATAATGTCCTCCAACAGCCTAGCCTAAAGCAGCATAGCTACTAACATTAACCTGTCTCCTAGCTACTAGGAGACCTGGCTACCAACACTCTGTCTTAGTCCTCCTGACCCGTGGACGGTGTAGGGCCGGTAACGGCCCCCGTCATGCCGGGGTCTTCTCGGAGTCGGGTTGTTTGAGAATGCAGCCCAAAGTGGGTGGTAAACTCCATCTAAGGCTAAATACCGGCACGAGACCGATAGTCGACAACTATCTTAAGGAAAAATAGACAGAACTGAGAGGACAGAGTTGAAGAGGGCGAGAAACGTTTAAGAGATAAACGGGTGGGGTCCGCACAGTCTGCCCAGGGGATTCAACCCGGCAGGTAATGGGCGGCCGCACTGTGCGGGAGGATCCCCTTGAGGGACCTCTCTCCGGCGCTGGCTGGCCCCTGTGGGGCACATTTCTTCCGCGGCGGTAAGCCGCGACCAGAGCCGCAACAGATCACTGTTTTATTCCAATAAATCAATCAATCAATGTTGTTTTACAGAGCTTTACTCAGCCGAAGGCTTCACTTAAAAAAAGAAAAATATAGTTAGAAAAAAATGTGTCAGAAGACAAGAGTAAAAAAATAAAAACTTAAAAAAAATAAAATAAAAGCAGCAGCACAAGAGATGAAAGAAAATAAGAACATTAAATATAAATTAATTATCGGCTATGATTATCTCTTGTAGCAACAGTAAGACTGGAATCAAAGCAAATTAAAACAAATAAAACTAAATCACACTAGAACATAATAAGTTTAAGCACGCCGAGATACAGACGTGGACAAAATTGTTGGTACACTTCATCAAATCAAAGAAAAACTCATAATGGTCACAGAAATAACTTTAATCTGACAAAAGTAATAATAAATAAAAATGATATAAATGTTGACCAATAAAAGTCAGACATTGCTTTTCATCCATGCTTCAACGGAATTATTTAAAAAATAAATGCATGAAACAGGCCTGGACAAAAATTATGGTAACCACAACTTAATATTTGGTTGCACAACCTTTTGAGGCAATCAGTGCAATCAAATGATTCCTGTAACTGTCAATGAGACTTCTGCACCTCTCAGCAGGTATTTTGGCCCACTCCTCATGAGCAAACTGTTCTAGTTGTTTCCGGTTTGAAGGGCGCCTTTTCCAGACAGCACGTTTCAGCTCCTTCCAAAGATGCTCAATAGGATTGAGATCAGGGCTCATAGAAGGCCAGTGTTTTCCTCTTAGCCCTTCTTGGGTGTTTTTAGCTGTGTGTTTTGAGTCATTTTCCTGTTGTAAGACCCGTGACCTGCGACTGAGACCATGCTTTCTGACACTGGCCAGCACATTTCTCTCTAGAATCCCCTGATAGTCTTGAGATTTCATTGTACCCTGCACAGATTCAAGACACACTGTGTCACATGCAGCAAATCAGCCCTAGAACATAACCGAGCCTCCCCCATGTTTCACAGTAGGGACCGTATTCTTTTCTAGATATGCTTCATTTTTCCGTCTGTGAACATAGAGCTGATGTGCCTTGGCAAAAAGTAAAATTTTTGTCTCATCTGTCCAGAGGACATTCTCCAAGAAGCTTTGTGGCTCGTCAGCATGTAGTTTGGCATACTCCAGTCTGTTTTTTTTAATGATTTGTCCTCTCCTTGTTCGTCTCCCATGTAGCCCTCTTTGGCTCAAACAGCGAAGGATGTTCCGATCTGACACTGATCTTCCTTGAGCATAAAGTTCAGCTTGGATCTATTTTGAAGTCTTTTTTAGGCTCTTTTGTTACATTTGGATTATCCGTCTCTTTGATCTGTCATCAATTTTCCTCCTGCAGCCACGTCCAGGGAGGTTGGCTACAGTCCCATGGATCGTACATTACTGAATGACATGTGCAGCTGTAGTCACAGAAACATCTAGCTGCTTGGAGATGGTCTTATAGCCTTTACAGTTAACATGCTTGTCTATGATTTTCTTTCTCATCTCCTGAGACAACTTTTTCCTTTGCTTCCTCTGGTTTATATTGAGTGTGGTACACACCACGTCACCAAACAACACAGTGACTACCTGGAGTCCTATATATAGGCCCACTGAGTGATTACAGGATTGTAGACACCTGGGATGCTGATTAGTGGACATACCTTGGATTAACATGTCCCTTTGGTCACATTATTTTCATTCTTTTCTAGGGGTACCATCATTTTTGTCCAGGCCTGTTTCATGCATTTATTTTTTTAAATAATTCCGTTGTCAAAAAGTGCGTAAGCAAGCTCCTTAGTGTGCTTAAAGTCATGCACATTTTTCCGTCACGTTTTTTTCTAAAAAATCCTAAACTTTGCGTATAAAGTTGCTTATGTAGTTTTCAGACCCCGTTTTGTGCGCATAAATGAGACCCCTGATCAGTAGTTTTTAGTTTTATTAGCTGAAGTTGGGTGCTGACTCTTGATCGTTCCTCCTTTAGCTGGAGAAAGTGAATGTGGGACATCCAGTTGTTGATTTGTTCAATGCATTCCTTTAAGGGCTGGATATAATCAAAGTCACCTAGTGACAATGTGATGTAGAGTTGAATGTCGTCTGCATAGTTATGGTAACTAATCTTATTTGCTGCTATTATCTTGGTTAGTAGGAGAATATAAATATTGAACAGGAGGGTCCCAGGATGGAGCCCTGATGGACACAAATTATTTCCTATTCTTGTGGTAAGACTCAAACCATTGAAGTGCGGTACCAGTGAGTCCGACCCAGCTCTCCAGTTGTTCCAGTAATATGTTATGATCAGCAGTGTCAAACGCGGCACTGAGGTCCAACAGAACCAGAACTGTGGTTGTGCCGCCATCTGTATTTATGCGGATGTCGTTGAAAACTTTGACAAAGGCAGTCTCATTGCTGTGATGGGCACGGAAACCAGAATGGAAGTTATCTAAGGACTCGTTTATTTTCAGGAAAGTATTTAACTGTTGAGATACAGCTTTTTCAATAGTCTTACTGATGAATGGGAGATTAGAGATTGGCCTGTAATTCTGCATCAATGTATTGGGCCTGGGGGAAGACACTTGACTGGGGGGATGAGATGACTATTAGCATCTGATCAGACTTAATAACAGGGAGAATTTTCTTTTAAAATGGTGTGGGTAACATATCAAGGCAGCAAGAGGAGGAGTCCCTTTTTGTGTGTTGGTTGATTGACATGTTGGGATAGACAAAAGTTATGGAGAGTATCTCTTAGTGTTTTAGTTGTATCCTGGGAGTTGTCAGTATGAATGTTCAAATCCCCCACAATAATTAGTTGGTCAGATTCAACACATATTACACAAAGAAGGTCATTGAGGTCATTAATTAAGTTTGAGCTAGATTTGGGGGGTTTGTACATATTTATGTCTAAGACCTTATTTGGCTCTTTTATCTCTGTGGTAAGGCATTTGAAGGAGTGAAATGTGCCCACAAATATCTTTTTAAAGTTCAGTGTTTTTTTTCAATGTCTTTAAAAACGCAGCCGTTCGGTGAAGGCTGCATAGATTTTGTGAGCAGTCAACGGGCAGTCAGGAAAGATTTTAGAGCCTAATTGAGGACAGGACGGAAATTATTACTGCTAGTTATGCATTTTACAAATCTTGTGTCTAAAAAAAAGTGATGAGAAGAAAACTATTATTGATAGGAAGCCAAAAGAAGTCCTGTTGATAGTCTGCCTTAATCCGTCTTGGGCAGTGATCCACAATCTTAGTCCTCATGGCCGAACCCCCTGTATGTTTTGGATGGGACCTGCTCTAACACACTGATTGAAATGACTGTGTTACCTCCCCTGCATGTCATTGGGTACTGTAGAAGCCCATTAATCACCCAGTCATATAACTCAGGTGTGTGGCAGCAAAGGGAAACTTAAAACAAGCAGGCGACCTTGAGGAACAGAGGTGTGGGGGCCACTGACGTAGGGGAGATGGCAAACAAGTGCCATTGAACCTATGAATAGATACAACCAAAATCAAACTTTCTCGAAGCTGGTTTAGAGTTGGTGGGAAGATGAATTTAGCAGAGTGTGCGCTCCCTGTTATGGCCTGGTATAAAGATCATAATAAATAACAGGAGGCAGTGCATAGGAATGACTTAAAATTCGGTTGACTGAACAAAGAACCCATTGGTAATTGAAAAAAAAAAGAAGGACAAGGAAATTCCAAGGAAGTAGAGCGTCTTCCAGTCTTCTGTGGAAATGCTAGCCAGCTGCTACCAGTTTCAAATAGCACCGATTTACCTTGAGCTCTAAAACAGACAGAACCCCAGAGTAAAGGCCTTTGGCCACAACAGAAGACAATGCTGGAAGAAAACCTGTCGGATGCTTGAAAAAAAAGTGATTTCTAAGGGCTTGTAAAGACACAACTGCAAAGAATTCCAGATATAATTGTGGCAAAAGGTGGTTCAATGAAATCGTGGCTTATGAAGGCTGAACACAAGATACACTAGGAAACCATGTTTCTTGTTTTTACAATTCTACTTTACTTTGCATTAGGATCTAATAAAATCATCCTAACACAATATGTTTGTTTATGTTTTCAATGTGAAACAAATTTGAAAAAAAGTCAATGGATGTAAAAACTTTTGAAGGGTGAACAATATATTTTCCTGTAAAGATGATAAAAATATTTTTTTCTTATTTTACTCCAAAACTACTTAAACAAAGTGCTGTATTGTTAGCTGTCTTTATATTACCCTCATCTGCAAATAAACAATACTGTGTATACATGTGTAATGCATGCAGGGTGTGTTGTAGTGAATCAAATGTTAAAGTGACATCATTTTTTTACTTCCCTTTGTCATAATACATTGTTACGAGAAGAAAGACAAAGATAGTGGAAGTGTTGCAGTTGAATTAAAGACCTTCATACTGTCAGGAATATCGATACTGCTAGACGGCAATGCACCAGGGGTGTGCTTGAAAATAAAATTCATGAAAGGGAGAATAGCAGAGAGAAGAGGTGTGAAAATTAAATGTCATTTCTTGACAGGAAAGTCTGAGAATTAATCTGGCAGTGAAGTGTGACAATGTTGTTTGGTGACAAGGCAGGAGAAGACAATTGTCAACACTTCTTTCCTCCCAACGACTTCTGGCACCCAAGAAGTGGGCGCAAAGCTAAGAGATGTGGCAGAGCAGGAGAGAAAAAAGAGAGGGAGAGGGGTAAGTATCTGAAGAATTGTGTGGTTTTGTGTGTATAGACGTGAAAATTAAGAGCTGGTGATTGTTTTTGAAAGATAAATATAAGATACTGGTATGATAATATTTGCAGAGAAATGAGTGTGAAGCTTGCTGTGTTTACAGGCATTTACTCTCACCGTTTAAAACATGTCTGTCTGGTGCCATCAAGAATCCAAAGCCTGTAATAGAACATTTTAAATGAAACTTGGGCTATTTAAACAACTACAGTAGTAGCAGTTTAAAAGTTCTCATTCAGAGTAAACGCCGGACGAATGGCGTGCCCTTTCCAGCCCATTAACGGCAGAGTTCCCTCCAAATCCCAGTGGCCGGAGTGGCCTCCCGTCTTTCTCGTGGGAGTGTCAAAGTTTTACTGCAACTCCACCCATTAATTGAAATACAGAGTATGACCAGGAGATGGCGCTTCTCTCACAGAATTCTCATCGACTTGATGTTATTATCACGTCCACTGAAGAAAAAACATTTTGGATGTAACAACACAAACTGCTCACTTTTTTGTAATTAACCTGCTTCTTCTATTGTCAAAGTTTATCATAGGCTCCATAAACTTAAGTTCTCCTAACACGGGCCAAACTTCACCAAATGAGTTCTGTAAAACATTATAACAAGTAGCCTTTAACGTTATATCTGTAAACAATTTGATTTATTTCTATGAACCTAAAGTATAACTTTTTTAAAACCTAATGTACTTTCCTTTAATTTTGTGATAAACTCGTGTTTTTTTATGTTATTGTTGTTGGATGAAAATGACAGAGTTCCACAACGCAAAACAACGTAATAGCCTATGTATAATATTTATGCAATCACATGACTATTCGGCTCACCACGGAATGTTTGCAACACCAGAATAGACCTGGTTACATGCTGTAGCGATGGGGAGCAAAGCTTGGTGGGGGGATGCTTGAAGATGGTAATGAGATAAACAAAGCAAAAACAGCGTAATAGCGTATTTATCATATTTATCAATTTATATATTTTATAATAAATTCTTAATTAAGTTGTTGTGTATATTATATATTAATTGTAAACTTAAACATTAGTTTACTTAAACATTCTAAAATAAAGCGTTGTGAAATTCATATTAAATTAAATAATTTCAAACAGAGAGTTGTTTTCTGCTTCATTGTTTTCTCCAAAATGCATTGTATCAACACTGCGTTTGTATGCGACTCTGATCTGTGCGGGTCAGATTCTGGTCAGTGAAGCACTCGGCGAATTTGTGGTGGTAGTAGTGTGTGTGTGTGCGTATGGAGGGTGGGGACAAAGAAAAAAAAATAAAAAACATGTGCGTTGTTGTTTTAGCCACATCTGGTTGACAAAAAGGTTGATATCCACTGTAATGGATTAGACACATTGGTTTGAATGGTGACAAAGCTAAATGTGCCTGGATAATTGCAGCAGATTAGTTGTGAAATGTTTACAATAACAACAGAATAGACATGGTTACATACTGTAGGGATGGTCACGAAAGCTTGGTGGGGGGATGCTAGGAGATGGTAATGTTCTTTAGGAGGTGTGAATGATCTGGAGTCTATGGTGTGTTGTTAAGTTGGGGGTTGCATTCAGGATGATCATCAGCGAGAACAATAGGTTAGCCAGCTTTACTCTATAGAAACATTTGACTTGTATTAACTTATAGTGGCAATGAGTCCCTGACATCCTATGTGCAGTATGTACTCTTGTTCTCTGTTAAAAAGCACTCCACAAACTTCTTACTAAAAGTAGCCTTGTTACTGTTACGATAACTTGGTGTCACCATCTTAGCAGATGTTCTGCGGATGAGAATCCCTATTGCACACACCATTTTTAATTTTTATTTATTTTCATTCCGTTTATTTCATTCCGTGACATTGAGGCAAAAACAAAAGACACAAACCATTATTTGCCGCTTGGTGAACATTTATTATTTAAACAACATAACAGGAAATGTAAAAGAAGTGGGGTAGGCCTATTTTTTTTATTTTTATTATACATGACCACCAGAACTTTTATTTTCCACTGTGCCCCCCTTCGTTTTCAATAACACACCTCACAACTTTTGACAGTCCTGTGATAAGTCTGTTGCAAAAGTTCACATTGACTCTTGTGTCCCAAAACCTATGTATGGCGTCAACAAGCTCCTGCTTGGTACCTGGCTTAGCCTCCTTCCGAATAAAATCTTTCATTGAGTGCCAAACAAGCTCAATGGGATTAAAGTCTGGTGACTCTGGTGGAGTTTTCACCCAGTTGATCCCCTCAGACGCCATGTACGCTCCAGCAGCGGTGTGTTTTGGATCATTGTCCTGGAAGAAGCGATGGTCAGACCCAAAATATGTCCTTATGTATGGTGCGGCGTGTTCTTTAATGATGGTCTCTTCAAAGTATTTTCGATCCATTATTCCCTCGAAGATTACCATTGGACCTGCACCTTGCCGGGAAATCATTCCCCAAACATGCAGCTTCAAAGGATGTTTTGGCTGAGGTTTCGCCACGACGTGGCCCTTCTTGTGGAAACTCTGTCTGGCGTAGTGTTCCAATGCAACAGTTGTTTCATCTGTAAACAGAACATCATGCCAGGTCTCTCCAGAGTTGTTCCACAGAGTCGCCTGTTCCAGCCTTTTCACTTTGTTGCGTTCTTTTATCATTGGACAGAAGCGGGCCTTGCCAAATTTCCAACCCATTTTTCTGCGAGCAACGCTTATGCTTGTCAAACCCAGTCGCACACCAAAATCAGTCTGGATTTTCTGCTGTACTGCCAGGGCCGTCATCTCGTCATTGGACTTGGTCATTTCATCAATGGCAACCAGAATAGCACTGTGAGAAGAAGAATGAGAATAGACAAATCCAAACGCATTAGAAATTACAGAATATATAAGTGAATAGATTATTATCAGTTTTTGTTTTACATTTATTCATGGATGAAAAAACTTACTTGTGCATTTTTCTCGGACATGAGCGGCGGGGTTGCGGCTCTCTGTAATGTTTTGTTATAGCCCTTAGTGTAACTTTGATGCCCCTGTCTACCAAATTTTTATGGATCTCCCTCGTTGATTTTCCTTCAAGTCGCATCTGACGCACTTGCTGGGAACTCTCTCTGTTGATGCGTGTCATCTTGGCTGTACAGTAGACTGAGTCAGGCAGTGTGGGGGGAGAAACACAGCCTATTGCAATGCTTATGTAAATGACATGTTGCAAACTAACGCATCTTATTGGCGGATGCATTCCCAAGGTGTAAGCAGCCCATGAAATTTCACTACACAGAGAATAATCGTTCAGGTAGAATATAAAATGCCAATTAAACACAACGCTTTATTATTTTCCTCCACTCTTTGGCAACATCTTTGCACTAAAAATGGAACCCGGCAACTTTTACAATCCAGTGACCAGGAGACCAAAACGTGTGGTAAGTTGCTTTTCTTTTTGTGCGCGTTTCTTTAAACAGCACTATAATTAACCAGAATTAAATAGCCTTCCTTGTTTAGTGAACATAACAAATTACTCTTTTTTTTCTCCCACTAGACAAAGCAGCCCTCGCCCTATGCGAAGCCACACACATCCAAAACACCGGTGGGGAGATCAAACGTGCGGCTTGTGAAGAAAAAAGCGGTAAGTTATTGAATTAAAACTGATTTAAACAGTACCAGTGACCTGAGGACTGTAGTAAGAAGACTGAACCTTGCTCTAATACTAATAATTTCCACCTTCTTATTTTCTTGTGCAGGCTAACACTGTCAGCGCTGCTGCAGGGAGCTGTGCTGGCTCATTCCAGGCGCTCATCGTGACCGAGATCGGGGCGATTAAAAGCCGTGTGGGAGCTCTTGAGGCAACAAGTGTCAGTGGCCGTAAAAATGACACAACAGAAACACTGGAGGACATCTCCAGGAGAATGGGCCAGCTGGAGGCGGCCGTACAGGACGTTGTACATCGCCTTCAACGTTTGGAGAGTCCTGCACCACCAACAGCAAGTCCAACTGCCAGGCGTCGGCTGACTTACGAACCGGTGGACCCCCGCCCCTCTCCAGAACCCATGCCTCCAGCAGTTCATCTCACACGTCCGATGGATGTCATGACAGACTTTGAAATTAGAGCTCTGCCAGCGGAACGTGAGGAGGAGTTTTTTAGACGCTGCCATGATGGAGACCAACCTCGGCCAGACATATATGCAGCCAATGTGTTTATGGCGTTTACTCCATTTAATATGTACAAGAGCTGGGGAAAGATGACAAACTGGAGCGGCTCAAACGGAAAAAGTCCACTGCCTCAAATTATAAAGGAGCGGGTCCACCAACAGGTTTTAAAGCGCTTCCCTAACCTGTCTGGGGACCATTGGCAAAGAGTCAGAAACAAAATAAATGAGAGACTGAGAAGTCCCCGCAAGACTGACCCTGAGGCACAGCGCCTTGGCTATTGCCGTTAAAAAAACCGTTTAAAATGTGATTTTTTTTTTTTTGGTTTGCTGTGTTGTGTGAAATTTGCTAGTTTAAATAAAAATGGAAGAAAAAAAAGTTATAGCTTCACAGTTTCATTTATTATTAATGGTAGATGACCATTATTAGTCACAGGTAAATCACATCTGTGAATCACACGTTGACTCAGCGTAGAGCTGTAATCTGGCCTTAAAAGTTGGAGACTGACTGGATGAAAATTGCGCTGGTGGATAAACTGTTTAAAAAAAACACAAAAAAACTGTAATTTATAAATATTACCCCGGCTACAAAGACTCATATGTCTATATAGTACTTTCCTGCAGGACTACGAATCCATGCGTTAGGAAAACTGGCACCTGTTTTCAATTTACTGGACAAATGTTTGAAACTCCGGTCAAAAGGATCTGTTACCTGAAACTTAAAATTATAAATGAATAAGAATAATTTCAAGGCATGTTGATTTATAACGGGGTTTTTTTTGTCTGCAGCTATATGAAGCTTTAACCACTTGCTTCTGTTGCGTAAAAGTCTGTCTCGCCTGTGTGAGTCTCTGTGTGCGCTCTCACCGCTTGGTCTAGATTTCAGCAGATTTTGTCTGACTTGTGGGCATCAGGGAGCTGCTATATAAATGCAGGAGACTTCTGCAACTTGAAACTTGGGATAATACTGCATTTACACTTCAGTATTTTCTGTGAGAGCGCAACGCAGCAGTCGAAGCATGTTTTCTGTTTTGATCTGAGAGGAGTGGGTCTTCCACATCGTGACACATGCAGTGTGCCTGCAACATCTTGACAGGTATTGTCGGAATAATGTTAGTGGCCCACTGCAGCACTTTATTACAGTATCAATGATCGCGCTGAGATGATCAGCTGACCACTAAAGCCCGTCCTGAGACCGTGGACAATGATAGAAATTAAGCCCGAACCCGGCCAGGTTCCCTAACCCTATGAAACCCAAAAAGTAGGCTAATTGCCTACAGTACTGTCATACGTTTCACATTACAGAGCACTCTTATGCTATAAAACTACTGTATCTGGGTATAAGACTACAGTGGTAGGCTATTTGAACCCTGAGTTTCTGAGTTACATTCAAACTTAGGCTACATACAAACCAGCAAACCATAGAGGAACAGATAGGGGAAATTTTTTTAATGACATTTATATAGGCTACCCTGAGTCTGATACGTCAATAAATCATTAACATTAAAATCACTGCTCCTCCCCGTGGACAAAAGAGGCATTGCAGCTGGTTTTCACTCAGGCTCCTTGGGGGCGAGGCCTCACTGAAGACGTCATAGCGGGGGATTACATTACCACCACGGACCTGTCAGGGACCTTTGACGGATCAGGCACGTACCAGTCAAGGGCCAGTCAAGGACCAATCATGGAAACATGAGAACTTTTAAACTGCTACTACTGTAGGCACAGGATTCCTATGCAGTCTGGAAAAAGGGAAGTTTGATATAAAATACGGAAAAAAATTTCAAAAAATATTCACAGAATGTACATTTGTAGACATGCATTAAAAATATTGGAAATGTCACATGAAATGAGAGTGCAAATTATAGCGGCAATGTAAATATTATGGGGTTTGTTGAGAGCAGCGATGGTTGTGGAGTTTAACAACTTTTGGGAGGAAGGACCTGTAAATATGATTACCCGTGAATGAATTCACCACAGTACCCTCCCGGTCCGTGCACATTCAGGCAGTTCGTTTTTTTCGTTTCACACAATAAATGAAAAAACAAATCACACCCGTTTTTCGTTTTTTCATTTTTTGTTTCACACGAAAAAACGGATAACAAGAGCTCATTTTTGATTTTGGTGTTTTTGTTTGAGGTGAGTGACCTGACCCGGAAGTTCTCTCTAAAGTCGAGGCAAACACTTTGTGTACAGAGCTGTTCGTTTATACACACACGCTGCCACAACAGACAGACAGCCTGTGGATTAAGGGCAACGCAAGAATAGAGAAGGGTTAGAGATAGGTGTTTTATTTTACTGATCGCAAGTTTACGATCACGGAGGTCTGCTTTAGTGAGTAGGGTGTATGTAGCCAAATATTATGTAATAATAATTACGTAAAGCACATTAATTGCAAAATATTGGCGATGTTTTAAAATATTACTTTAAAAATCAGTTTTAAAATACATAGGCGCGTGTCCTCTTTTCAGGGGAAAGCCATTTTAGATGTCGTCTTTACTACTACAAGACCCCGGACGGACAAAGCGCACGGAACAAACCCGCTATTAAAACATTGATTTTCCCCTCAAAATGCAAAAAAGTTTAGCCATAAAGACATTTTTACCTCTTCGCTAGTTCCAAGCGATGAAAGAGAGACTGATGTGCTCGTCATGTTGCTGCAAATAGAGCATTCTCAGGGAATTAAGCGTTTGAAAACAGCACTAGTTGTACCTCCGTTGTTGAGTTACAGCATGCTTGTGATTATTTAGGTATGCATAGCCCCCTACTGGCCGTAAATTACACACTGTGCCATTAAGCACCTTTTTTTCAATTTTCGGGAAGTTGCTAAAACTGAAATAACCATACTCCTTTATCTTTCAGGGATATTATTTTACTGTTTTCTTTAAATTAAGTAAACATTTGAAACAAAAGGATCAATGTATCATGAAAAGTGTTGAACTTATGTTTAATGTATTTAACCTAAGTTTTGGGTTGTTTCTGAATACTGATGAGAAGGTTATCACCACAGCAACTGAAGAATTTTAGTGAAACAACAGCAACAACAATTCAGACAGGAAAACAAGTTATCTGTCTAGAAACACAGAGGGGTATAAACACACAGGGAAGGCAATCAGGGAAACTCGGGGCAGCTTGGAACAATAGACACAGACATGGGGAAGAACACTATACTAACATTATCATGACTTGATCACACTTCCTTTGACTCTTCATACATATTTAAGTATAGTAATGCTGATAAGCTTATTTTTAGATATTGTGCTGGTAAACAATACAATATTTGTCATAAAAAAACTATTCTACAGATCACTAAAAATGAAACAGAAAAAAAAAGCTAACATTCAATCTTCTTACTTGCTGGTCATTGCAAAATATTTACATACAGACAAAGTGACAGTGATCTTATCGTTGCCAAGAAATATGTAGGGTTTCCATCATTTCCGTTCAAGGCACTTTAATTTCTTTTAGAATATTTTATTAATTCATATATTTATTTTCTATTACTTCCTTTTTTCCCCCGTGCTTGGGCTGTGGGGGATTGGAAGGCTGTCTCAGCAGTGAATGCTTGAGAGGTTGGGCACACCCTGGATAGGAAGCTGGTTCATCAACAGGGCTGACTCAGAGACATTTATGACAAAGAAAGAGAAAAATGTATACAAACACACCCAGGTAGACTTTAGAGTCACTAAATAAGGCAAAACGGATTTAGTTATACTGTATAGCACCATTCACTGTGGAGAAATCCAGGTGCTCTATAAGACAGAAAAGAACTGTAGACAAGAATGGGATAGAAAGGATGACAACATATAAGAAACACATAAAAAGAAACGTTAAAATGAATGGTAAAAATAAGACATGACAGTATTTGATACATCATACAAACAGAACTCAATATTTGGTACAGAAACCTTTGTTTGGAATTAAAGAGATCAGACATTTTCTGTAGTTCTTCACCAGGTTTGCATACACTACAGCAGGAATTTTGGACCACTCCTCCATACAGATCTACTGCAGAGCATTCAGGTTTCAGGGCTGTCACTGGGCAACACGGACTTTCAGCTCACTCCAATGATTTTCTATTGGATTCTGGTCTGGAGACTGGCTAGGCCACTCCAGGACCTTGAGATGCTTCCTATGGAGCCACTCCTTGGTTGCCCTATCTGTGTGTTCTGGGTCGTTGTCAAGCTGGAAGACCCAGCCACAACCAATCTTCAATGCTCTATCTGATGGAAGAAGATTGTTGGCCAAGAACTCACGATACATGGCCCCGTCTATCCTACCCTCAATACCCTCCCCTCTGCTCGTCTCTTGAGGAGTCTGCCCTGCGTAAGTCCGCCTGGGGTTCCTAGGCTCTGGGGTCCTCTGGGTGTCTGTGGCTCCTTCATTTCTGCATCAATTCCTGTGCGACGGAGTGATGGCTCATCACACCAGCTATCGAACACCCATATGGAGAAACCTTAAATACACTAGTGTTTTTGGGGGTGTACTCATACTTCGTCTTTCAAACATGATGAGTGGACTTTAAACCAAATAGCTCCACTTTCGTCTCAACAAACTACATGACCTTCTCCCATTTCTTCTCTGGATCATCCAGATGGTCACTGGCATACTTCAGACTGGCCCTGACATGTGCTGGCCTGAGCAGGGGGACCTTGCATGCACTGCAGAATCTTAATCCATGACGGCAGATTGTGTTACTATTGAGTTTCTTTGAGACTGTGGTCTCAGCTCTATTCAGGTCATTGACCAGTTCCTGCCATGTTGTTCTGGGCTTAGGCCTTACAGTCCTCCTGATCATTGATGCCCCATGAGGAGAGATCATGCATGATGCTTCAGAACGAGGGATATTTACCATCATCTTGAACTTCTTCTATTTTCTAATTATTGCACCAACAGTTGTTGCTTTCTCACTAAGCTGCTTTCCTATTGTCCCAAAATCAGAAGAAAAAAAAACAAACAAAAAACATCAAAAATAAGAAGTGTATCAAATACTTCTTATCCCCAGTATGTAATAGGGTGATATAAGGTAAATTGGGTCATCAGATAAACCACTTAAGGTTTAAGCCTCCTAGCCTTTTAATTTTGTACAGAAAATATCTACAAGTTTACCCCTTGTTGGCACAAGTCCTCTTGAAAAAACAAAACAACAAAAATGAATTGATTTGATTGGTGTATAGTTGCCAAAAAAGATGGCCAAATTTAGCAGATTTCTCCCTATATAAAGGGAGACAATGAACAAACTTTAAACAAATGACTTGCTAACAGAGATTTCTGCTTTTTAAATTAAAACTTCATGCAACAAGATTTTATCACTATTATCTTTCCCTGCAATAGGTACTAACATGGAACATGCTCAATGATATGCTGCTTATTAAAGTGATGCAACTCTTGAAACCTTGAGATGGATGTCAGTACATCTGATGCGTCTCATGATCATGTACAGAGTCTCTCATTGATTAAAGTCCCCAGTAAGCAGCTAGTTTCCCCATAATGGCCTTATTCGATTACAATGTGTAAAGTACTCCATTAGTCTCTCTCTTCATGAATCATTAAGTGCTGGCTATGATCAGCCAGCTTCATGATGAACTGCAGATAGAGGAAATGGAAACTGCTGCAGCTGCTTGAGGTCATAGGTGGATATAATATTCTCATAGGCTAAATGAACAATTGCATATTAACAGTCTTTGACATAAAGAATAAGGAACTCTTTATCTGTTCAGAAAATTCATATAAAAACAAAGCAATTTAAATCCGTTTATTGCATTCTAAAAGAGGAAAATCTCCTAAGATGAAAATGAACACAGAAAAATAAATTAAGTATGTCAAACCTCTCTATTTACTTTAGTGTCATGCCTTCACAGTGCTCCGCATTTAAACAGAGGAGCCACAGCGCATTTACAAGTTGCAGATTTGTTCAATAAAAATCAAAAATTGCCTCAAGACAACATGACAGATAATATTTCTCAGTTGTTATGTGCATATTTATTTTCTTGCTAACTCCCGCCCCCTCCCCTACAGCATGACTCTCAAGCCTGTATCCATCTCTGCTCTGCTAATGGGAGGGCCAAAAAGATCCAAGGATAAAGCGAACCAGAGTAACAAACTGGCTCCGATGATAAAATCAGAGTTTAAAAAAGGTTATACAAAATACAGGGAGGAGGTGAATAAGTTGAAAAGAGGGTGAAAAGAAGGTGGTAAGTAGAGTGAGTCACAAAAGAATAGGCAGTGGCTGCTACCCATACCCGATGCACACTGCTTAGGAGACTGAAATTGATGAGTTCATCTTCATCTCATTATTGTCATGATGGATCAGATTGCTGACTTCCCTCAAAGGCCGCTTAATGACTCGTTGACACAAATCGGAATGACTGGCTTCACCGGTGGCATCCATTAGAGCGCCACACAAAGCTCTGAGATGTGCTTAAACAGAACTGATAATTACAAAGAGCTTTCATCACTGTAATGAATGAGTACAATAAAGGGACAATTCATGTAGCATTCAATGCATTCTGTCCTACCAGTGAGAATTGGTTGGGTTGTTAAGCCCAAAGATGCTTTCTGTCTCACATATATCATTCTTTTGTTCCAGTGCAGTAGATTCAGCAGATACAGCAAGGGAAATAAGTACTAAAGGCGTCAACATTTCTCTCACTATAAATATTTCTAATGAGGCTGTTGACATGATGCTGGCAACAATCCAAGTAACAACATATGCAAAAAATCCAAACATACCTTCTGTGTAACAAAGCGAAATGGCACAAGGGATATGGATTGAACACATAGCGAAACACATAAAAGCATAAAGGAAAAAATAGGTGAAGTCTGGCATAGTCTTGAAAGCAATCATGCTCCCTATCAATGCAAATTACCATTAGTCGTATAAGTCTATTAAAATATATCTTCTCACACCGGTATCTCACAAGTCGGATAAGTGCAAAGAGATCTCTAAACCTCTTTACACGTTTGATGTTCCAGAACATGTCAATAGTCCAGATACATTTCTAAACTTATAAATGCTACAGTGATGAGCCATTGAAGTATAGAGAACATGTCACCACAAAACATCCACAACCAGGAGCTTCTTGCAAGATTTCTGACAGGAATTAACCGGCTAACAAGAAAAAAAAAGATCACTCAGGAAGGTTCAGCAGAATTTGGGATTAGCAGGTACTGTTTTTCAATGAAAATAATATGGATTAGTGGATGCAGGTGAAACACAAAAAAAAGAATATCCTTAAAAAGTTCATGTATTTCAGGTAATTCAACTTAAAAGTTGAAACTAATAGTAACACAGTATATTATAGACAACCGGGCCTGCCAGGGTTGTAGGCGTTCCTTCTCCTCGAAATCTTACTCCAATCCGATCATTTCCAAACAATGTCTGAGCAATGATTTGCTGTCAGAAAATTATACAGTCATATGGGTGAGACGTTTTTTCTTAAAAGCTCATTCTGAATTTATGGTTTTATGGCAACACCCTATCTCTACAGACACCCTGTTTTTTACAGCTTGCAATAAAAACTCACCCCAGAGTTTTATGACTTAAAAGCTTTCCTGCATAAACAATAGTGTCAGACCCTTAACCATGCAAACTTTATAAACAGTCTTTTACCTTCTGAATGATAAAAGTTTAAACCTTATGCAGAATTACCACAATTCCCTCTTTTCAATCAATTTTTAAAAATGGATTGATTAAAGATCAAAACCTGTAAAGCTTTTTGAGAATGCAAAAAATCAAATCCAAGAAATTTCATCAGTTTAAAAACATGAAGTATTCCAGACTAAAATTCAAAACACAAACTATTAAAGTACCTTTTTTAACCTTAACTCCCATTAAAAAATGTAAATCTGTTAATCATAGATTCACCCTCTTTTGGCATTAACCCAAAAATTTATTTTAACAATTCCCACAAACTAATTCAAAACCCACAATGTATAAGAATGTCTTACATGTGAAGAAATAATTAAATCTGACTTGATACATGTTAATACTGTGGAAGAAGCTCAGAAAATCCATGAACATAGACATTATTACTATATTATATTCTGAAAGAAATCAAACTTAAAGTGTTAAGAAACCTGTGAAATAGAAGGTATTAAGAACCCTTTTAGGCAGTGTTACGACTCTTCACTTGTGAATAAAATAGTTAATCAAATAGTTAAACAACCTGTAAAATGCAAAAAAAAATATTAATAAATGTTCAGTCTTTATTTGTATTCTGATCCTCTTTCTTCACTCATTTTATCCCCCTCAATGGCTCCTGGCAGCTGGAGAGCGATATACAGAGCTGATCAGTGTGGAGGGCTCCTATTTTTTTAGTGTTCCAGTTTTTACTCCCAAATTTGCAGATAACCACTCTCTGAAATGCCAATTACTTCATTAATTGAGCATTTCCCCCAATATACACCCATGCACAGACAGGCCCCGCTTCCTATAGCTTAGCCCACCGTTGTGGGCTGGTCAAAACCTGCTGTGCAGCTGATTGCTGAGTTGTGATCTTCTTCTGTAGATCCCTCTTTTGAGATGGCAATTTCAAATTGCCCATCTCATTCATTGGCACATAGATCACACTGGATGAGTAATATCACCACCCAAACAACCTTCTGGGTGAGCTAGGCCCCGCCGCCTGTGGCCCCAGCTTCCGATTCAGCTTGGTCAAACCCTTCACGACCCTCCTTAGGCAGAATCCGACCAGGGTCGTCGTTGGCGTGGAGCTGCACTTTGTGTGTGTTCCCAGCTGTCATCTGGAACTTTGCTGAACCACTGGACTCCTCACGCCTTCGACCTGGAGCTGTACCTTGGACCCCTTCAGCAGCTGTAGTCAGCTGTGACCAGAGGAGACTGTGTGCTCCTCACGTGCTGCTGAATCCTGGAGATAATCCTGGGGGCATAAGCTTGTAAACATCTAAAAAGACAGTTTTTTTGATCCGGTCTTGTGATCACTCCTTTTCAATCTAATTCAACTGCATTGTGCCAAGAAATTATTTCACCCATCTAATTAAAAATAATCCCTGGGGAAAGAGCAAATCCACATTATTTTGACACACCGTTGTTTTTCCTAAAAACTAAACCAAAAACACCTCCCTCATTAATGGATTTAAAAACAAGAGCAGGCTCAAGAGTTTACTTTTTGTGTACAGTTCAACTGATTACTATCCATTTGCTTGTTCACCCAAATTGATTCTTACATTTACTTATTTTATTTATCCAGTTTAAGACACTTATGTCTGTTCCATTACAATATATCCTTTCTTAAATTCAGTACATCCCTGTGGATGTAAACGTAAAAGAAAAAAATGTTTTTTCTCTCTCACCAGCCAGCAACCCCCTGCTATCGGCCCAATTTTTCCTTCCATTTCTGTTCCCGGTAAATGGTGGTATTTTACCCGGAGATAATCCTGGGGAAGACATGGGGTTATCAAAGTTCGTAGAACCTCGGCCACCTTCGATCAGACAAACAGAAACTCTTGTGGTTAATTCAGCAACAGTGACATTGAATCAACAGTCTTTGATCATCACTTTTTCAGCAGAAACAGTCCATCTCACGCCAGCCAAGTGAATTCACACATATTGTCCTTGAAAGTTCAGCACAGCATGAGGAAACGTGCTCTTTTGAGGGTGGCCTCCAGTTCACCCCTGAAAATATACAGTCACCGGTGCCCCCCTGTGTGGGAGCAGAGCACAAGAGAGTCGTAATTCTGCGCTGGTCGTAAAGATGTTTCTCTCTGTGGCAGTTACGGCGGGCGCCTGGCACTATCCGTCATCAGCCCACGCACCCCCACCCATCTCATCTCCCCAGGATCATAAATTCCATCTCAAGAATGTTTATCTGAGGGGTTTGTCTGTTGCAGGATGAGAAAAAGAGAAAAAATATATAATTAGAGTAAGAAGAAAAAAACAGACAGTCGATCCTCTCAGCTTATTCAAATCAAGTTACATTCAAACATTTTACTTTCATATTCATTAGTCTCCTTCCTTGAATGCTGAATTTAAATATCTTCCACACTCAGACTGCCTATGTGGGCTCTATTTTAATTTTACTTCAATCAGTTATACTAGTAATAATTTCTTCAATATCAATTCTGGTAAAAATATACCAATCAACAGGTTTGCTCTCTCCACCAGGAATAATAATCAATCCTTATACGTCTAATTAAACTGTTGTTCTAATACTTCCCCTGCGTATTTTAATTAATGATTACTTCATTTTTCATCCAATTTATATTCTATATTTCATCAATGCAATGCCTTCCTCAATTTTTTCAATTTGATAAATGTCTCTTTCATCTCATGTGTAAATTAAACATTTATAAAGATGGAGCATCGCAATATCTCATCAACACACTTAGTTCTTAGAAAAACAAAATTAAATCAAAAAAGAAACAAACAAAAAGGCTGGATTTTTCTGTTAGATATTGCTCATACACCACTAAAACATTGCAATAACAAAAATAAAGGCAATAACCATCTGCAAAGGTTCTATCCCTTTTTTTTAAAAGTCGCTATGGAAAAGTGGCTCTCCTGGTTTCGCTTCACTGAGGTTGAGACGAATAGCTCATATTGAACTAAACCCCTTTGTAATCAGACTTAACACCACTTTTCCCAGACTCTGTCCCTTTAATCAATTAATAATTTCTGCTAATATAAGTATGCTACTTACATTGAGATAACTGTTGTTGATGTTGAAAAAGGTTAAAAACATCAAATGTTTAAAACAAAACCAGAGAAGAGTACTCACTGATAACACAACATAGTTTACAAAAACAGTCTTCAGTTTGCTATACTTCAAAGTCTATCTATATTTCTAAAGAAAAATCCAAGATTTAAATCACTGACAAAACAACTTCCCTATAAATATTTGCCAAACCTAAATTATATATATTTTTTAACCCAATCCAATATCCATTCAAAATACTTTTGCTTATATGATTCCTCTTTAAACAAACCCAAATGTGGTCACTTGCCCAAATATTCTTGATTGTAAACAATGAAAACTTTTCATACTTCAAAAACATCTGTCCGATTCTGTGAAGGGAACTGAACATAGTCAAAGTGATTTTTGCAACTAAAACTCCTCTTCAATTTTCGTAGGATACTCAATAGTCTAATTCCCCTCAGCAGTCAAACAAAACAAAACAAAAAATTCAATAAAAGAGGTTCAAGAGATGAGATTTCTCTAAACAAAAACTAGTCGCAATAAAATAAAAAATAAAAACCAGCATTTTTCTTTTCAGTATCCCTCTTTTCCTCTCAGGCTTCTTTTTTTATTTTCTTTTCTCCAATGATAAACACCAAATTAAATTGAAGCTTCTAGAGACGTCAAATACATTACCACTGAATCATGTTTTCTTTAATCCAGCTTCCCAAATTAACATTTTCCAAAGTTCTAATTAATAAACAGACCGCAGTTCAAAAATCTGGGTCATAATCCAAATCGAACCAAATATATAAATTTTGAGAGAGAAAGAGGAAAAAACAAAAAATAAAAATAAGAAAAAATAAAAAAAATAAAATCAAAAATCTAAATAAATTGTCAGTTACAGAGTCCCCACTAATCAAATGATATATTATGTCATTATTCTAGGATCAGATCTATTCCAAAATGTTTTAGGACCTGTAAATTTACTCTCAGCATCAAATAAACTAGCTTAATCTTACATTTCAAAACCAAAACCGATTCTTATTTGTCAAAACAAAATGTGTATTCAAATATATGGTAAAAATTATTTCAATGTAGCTGGTCCAATCACATTTTGCCTCTACACGATCAAAATAAATGAATTTAGAATTTACTTCTTACTTTCAAATTAAACCATCATTTCGGTCACTGTGATATTCATTATTTGTTCTTAAATAAATCTACCAAAGACTTTAATTGTTACTTTCAATCCTTAGACCAATTCCAAATTTATCCCCAGTCTGTTAAAAAACAAACTGATTACTTAAAGATGACTCTGTGTTTTAATGTTTTCTTTTTTTAAACCAAACATTCAAATCCCACTAGTTTATAAACTATCACTATGATAAGTGTTGTTTTGCATGGTAAAAACATTTAATTTGTAACGGAATTGAAATGTGCTGGGTTATTTCTTGAGCCCCAGTTAAATTTTGATAACTCCAATAAGCATTTAGTGTCCAGAAAATCCTTAAGAATGTTCAATTGTGTAAATAATTTAACACCAGTCTCCTTTAGGTCATTCATTCAGAGACCAAGCTATATTTCTAAAGTCTATAGAGCCATCAGAAATAAGCCAAACATAATTTTAGCATACATGATACTTATTTAAATCACAGACTCATTTTCTGTACCATTCAACACGGTGCTTATTAAAATAATTTAAACCAGTTTGTTGCTTTCCAATTAATACCGTTTGCTTTTCGTTAAATTCTTATAATTACTACTTATAGCTTTATCTTTATTTAGGCCAACTTAACAACTCCTGCTTAGATCAATCAAAAAAAACAAAAAATCCACCTATTTAAAGATTCAAAAAATGCATCTTTTATTTTGACTATAAACTCCCTCTTTTTAATTTTAAAGATGAAATCAAAAATTAAAACTACACCAAGTCAGAATCGACTCATGAGTAACTGTTCTTAATCATTTTCGTTTAATTGTAACATGCATAATTATCCCAAATAAATTTGGCCGTTTTACATCCTAATTAACCAGAAAAATTTAACAAAATCCAAATTCGTTTAAGTCTTAACAAGACAATCGTCTGCAGGAGTCTGTAATCACTTTCTATCCAAAATCAACTTTTAGCTCGCAACACATAGAACATGCAGTTAGCCACCACTGCTAACTTAGCATAACAGCCTATAGCAACGTGCTACCGTTAGAGTTCTCTGTGAAACGAAAGCTAAAACAGTACAAAACGTACGGCGAAAACACTCCAAAAAATCACAACAAACACTTTAGAAGATGACTTACCGCAATACCAGGACTTAATCCGCACAATTTATACCACTGTACCAAACTTTAATTCGGCACGAACAAAACATCTTCCTGTTCGTCCACGCGGACTGAAACATATTTTTCCAATTTCAGCCGTCCCGCACAGCAAACACCGACTCAACTACGTCCGTTACAGCCCAAAACCATTAACAAAAAAAAACACAACATTATAAGCGGTGGCTTTTAGACCTAATTAATTATTTTATCGCAGAGGTTTCAGACCAGTCTGTTACAAGTTTCCAAAGTAATCCGTTCCAGATTCAACCGAGTGCGTCCCAGGCACCCGTAAAATCTATTTTCGTTTGCCAGCTTTGAAGATTCTCTCCGACAGCGTCCTGTCCGGAGTTGAGAAGGCCAATTCTCGGGCCCCGATCCGCACTTGTGGCTCCGATTCGAGTCGTTGAAGGGACCGCACCATCCGGTCCATCTGCTCCATTGTCCTGCAGAGTAACAAACTCCATCACCCAGCATGCACCGGTGTCTCTCTGCGGAGCGCAAAGCAGGTCGCAGTCCTGCTCAGAAGAGAGACACATACAATGGAGCCGGTTCAACCACGGGCTTGCAACAGTCAATCTGCTCAAAACAAAAACAAAAAACATATTTAACTTGCATGACAACATTACCCAATGTTAGATTAACCAATCAATAGAATTAAAAAACTACGCAACTCTGCGCAGATTGTCAATAGAGCAAATACATGTCCGTTAATTAACTTAAAAAAAATAACTGGATTTCGGTCCAAAACCCTGCACACGTCGAGGTCACCAATTTTGTTGTTGAATTAAATAATTATCATAAGTAATTCAATGTATGTTCAAGCAGAGACAAAATGGAGCCAATTTCCAGTTTAACATTTATTTTGAACAGATTAACAAATTGCAGTTTTACAGAGGAATTTTGCCCCCGTCAGTTCCTCTGTGGTCCAGACTTAAAGAAATCTGAACAATTAACTGATCTTCATTTCACAGCTTTATAGACAACCGGGCCTGCCAGGGTTGTAGGCGTTCCTTCTCCTCGAAATCTTACTCCAATCCGATCATTTCCAAACAATGTCTGAGCAATCATTTGCTGTCAGAGAATCCTGGAGTCAGAAAATGAGTCGTCTCTGTTCTGGGTCAAAGGTTCATTATAAAAATTTATGGTTAAATGGCTATCTGCTTCTCTAAAAACTTTTCTCCCAGTTTCTTATCTAAACATCCTTGCTTTTACAGCTTGCAAT
>JAPXFQ010002243.1:0-13925 GCA_028564705.1 Apricaphanius iberus | reverse complement strand
GATTGAGCTGGAGTCTCAACAGACTGGATGATCGCTGGTTGATGATCAGTAACAACATTAACAACACAGATCAGGAGCCAGAGGCATACATGGATTGATGTCTGACCGATTTGGGAGATGGGTAAATGAGTCTTAACTTTTGAGGGGATTGGTGTTGGGGATGATGAATTCCTGAACGATTTAGCTGGAGCTTTTGTTAAGCTAAGCCCGTGGCGTGCATGACCTCGTCAACTGCTGCGCTCCTGAGATGTTAATGGAAACACAACCATAACATTCTGTATCTAGCTGACCCGAACTGGACTAGGCCAAACCGCCCCTATTGGAAAAGGGCCAAAATAAATTATAATAATTTTATGCATGATGCCCAGCAAGTAACATTTATTACTTACCTATTTTTTATGTAATCTTTAGCAGGGTAAAAAAAAGGGGCGTAATGTAAGTTGTCCAGTTGAAGTTGCCTGGAAGTACCCACCTAGATGCATGCAAAATGACTACAACCACAGCATATGTTGCAACTACAGAAATTTTTTTTTAACATACTATAATCAACAAACAGCCAGGAATTTCTTGTGACTACTGCATAGTTTACCCGTCGTTGAATGTTTCCAAGTAATATACAATTAGCATGCATCGGGTGAATGATCAGAAGATTGTTCTACAGCAAGAGAGAGAACTTTCCTACCTAATGAAGTCTCCCTCTAGGCCAATGACACGCTTGATGATCTTCTGTTTTGGATTTCGAGGAGAACTGAAAAAAAAACATAAATCAGCACATTTATTTTTAATAGTAAAAAGTAACAGGCAAAAAAGATTGATTATTTAAATATACTATAACAATCCACATGATCTTGTGCTGAACATGTGTACTGGCACAGTAGTCATCTATGTTTTTCATGGTTTGAAGCTTATGACTAAACACTTTCATTTTCATTTAATGAAATTAGTAGTGGGCAATATAAAAGGTATAAGGTATAAGTAATATAAATTTAGCCAAAGGTAAGAAGAACGATTGATAAGATTGAATTTGACTGTACCACCATATCGTGGTTATGTAATTTGATGATGTCATCAAGCTATGCGTACACACTTTGTACCAGGTACACAAGCCCTGCATCCGAATACTTCTACTACGCCTACTATGTAGTAGGCGAAAAGCAGTAGGCGAAAAGCAGTAGGCGAAAAGAAGTATGCGAGCGATGTAGTAGATCTGAATCTCCCGTATGGATTGGAGTAGTAGGCATAAAGTTCCCAGATGCGTACTACCGCCACAGTAAGCAGCCGATGTACGCTACACTATCCCACAATGCAGCGGAAAACCAAAAATTGTAGAAGAAGAGTGACGTCGGCTACCGAGGAACTATCAACCATTGACACCGCCACAATTTCGCTTTAAAAATTTAAAAGTGTAGCAATGTTACTGATTAGTTTAATAGTTTTTTGACAACTGATTAAACATTTAAGTTGATAAGTTAATGTTTAACGCACCAACAGTCGACCTAACGTAAACACCCAGCAAAATAGTGGAGCAGTACATCCGATTACATGCCTACTAGTAGCTCGTTTGCTACGCAGTATGTACTTCATCAACGGGCAAGTATTAGTTACTATGTAGTACATACTATAGGATTCGGATGCAGGTTAGGATAAGGATGTTTAGTGTTTGTCTTCACACTACATATTGAAAGTTTAAAGTTGTACTTGAAGCATTTCTAATTCAAATAGATTGTTTTTGTGTGATTTGAAGTGTATAAATAATTAACCAGGAAAGTAGAAAAATTTGAACTTTATTTTATCTAATATAAAATACCTTCTTTACTATGTTGTGAGAATGTTTGTGTTACGTTATTTTGGAAAAACAATTGAATATTTTTTAAATGCATTTTGCACAATAAATATTCTTTAACTGGCATTCCAAACATGTATGAAGTTATTCTGCTGTAATGTCTAGAAAGTGAGAATATTAATAAGCAGTCATTTTGACACATAAAGAAAGAAAAAAAAGAATATACGGTAATACACACTGTTACCGCACATGCTTCAGATTATATCGCAATATAGATTTGAGGCCATATTGCCCCGCCCTACACCAAACCATCTGAGATCTACAAACATTAAGGATCATACATAAACTGGTTGTAATGTGAAGAACAAATCCTGCTGCATGCTACATGGGATTTGACGTATATTGATTTTGCTGGCGAGTGCTTGCTGCATGAATTGCATGTGGATATTTTTGTAGTGTGTGTGTGTAACTTTGAAGACTTCAATAATGCTTGAGCCCTGGAGCGTTACAACCAACGGTTCCAACAGCTGAGAATAGGACATCTGAATTCTTTCTTTCTAGTTTATTCTGGGCATTTGGATAATTCTGCAGCACTCATTGAGGTCAGGTATGTTAAGGGAGATCAATTGTTAGTAGTAGATATAAAGTCACATTCCAGCTAAAATTGATGCCTATAATGATTGCGTTAAATCATATAGCTTTTAATGCAAAAGGTCTGTATTACTATTAGTGTTGTCAAAAACCCAAAAGTTCAATATTAAGTCGGTACTAAAAAAATGTAAACATCATAGTACCAAGTTTTCTTAAGTACTGGTGGTACCAAGAACCCACATAACCTGGTTCCTCGATGCACATGCATGCATTGGGTTTGTTCAGGCGACCGGTGGTACAGCTGATGTGGTAAAACTTGTTGATAAAAAATGAGAGATGTCTGTGGAAATATTATGGACTGTGGCTGATGACGAGGAGAACAATATAATAATCAAAAACCCATTCGCAGATTTATCTTGAGGCTTCCGGTGACGCTATGATAGGGGAAGCAGTGTGAACACGGTGCTCCGTCAGAAGAATCAATAAAATCTTTATCAATTATAAAACTGAAGAATCTGCATCCCACTAACAACTGACTCGAAGAGATGAGTACCTCCACACGATAAAAAGTTGGGAATAAACAAGTAAACTTGAGAGATATGGAAGAAATACAGCAAAAACTCAGTAATCCTTCGGAAGCCAGCATTCAAGCCACCAGCTGCATGATAATGAGAGAGACCAAACTTTTGGAGGAAATAAATGCGGGATGAAAATAAAGAAGGGCACAGCCGTACAAAATCCTCCTTGGATCAGCTAGAGCAGGCGTAGGTAGATATCAGGAGCCAGATAGTAGAACAAGAGGAATTATGAGTTTGGAAGAAATGGTAAGAGCGGTGGAAGACATGGAGACGCAACAACAGAGGGTGCTCGTCCACCTGTTCCACCTGGAGACAAAGTTAACAGCCACCTGCGAGAAGCTCCAAAATAGATTAAGGAGGAACAATATGAGAATCTTTCAAATGCCAGAAAGGAGCGAAGGTGGAAACATGATGGATTTTATCAAATACCTATTATATAAAGTACTGACACTCCCCCAGATTTGGATATCAGGGTAGAAGGTTGGTGTACAGATGTCACAGTGTTAAAGAAGACATGCAGCCCTCACCTAGAGTCTTTCTTCATAAACTGTAAACCATTTTATTCACCGCGGGAGTTCGCCTCGTTTGTGCTGGTCGCTGTATACATTCCACCGCAGGCTTGCGTAACGGAGGCGTTACATCACCTCGCCGACCAGATCACAGACGTGGAGAAAACTCACCCGGACTCTCTGCTAATCATTCTCGGGGATTTTAATAGAGCAAATCTCAAACTTGAACTGCCTAAATATAGACAACACGTGACGTGTCCCACCAGGAACATGAACACTTTAGATCACTGCTACACCACAATAAATAATGCATATCGCTCTGTCCCCCGTGCTGCTTTGGGACTTTCTGACCACTGCCTGGTCCACCTCATCCCATCTTACAAGCAGAAGCTGAAATCTGCTAAGCCTGTAGTAAGAACTGTAAAGAGATGGACAGATGAGTCAAAGATGCAGTTACAGGCCTGCTTTGACTGCACTGATTGGAGCGTCTTTGAAGCAGCAGCCTCAGACCTGGACGAACTGACTGACACTGTGACATCCTACATCAGCTTTTGTGAGGACATGTGTGTGCAGACCAAAACCTTCTGCACGTTCAACAACAATAAACCATGGTTCACTGCAGAACTGAGACGGCTACGCCAGGACAAGGAGGAGGCCTACAGGAGTGGGGATCGGGACCTGTACAAGCAGGCCAGGAACAAGCTGACAAAGGAGATCAAGGCAGCAAAAAGGAACTACAGTGCAAAACTGAAGGAGCGTTTTTCTGTCAATGACTCTTCTGCAGTTTGGAAGGGCCTGCAGACCATCACCAACTACAGGAGACCATCCCCCCACCCTGTGGGGAGCCCCCACCTGGCTGAGGACCTCAATGACTTTTTCTCCAGGTTTGAAACAACCTTCACACCTTCCACCTCCCCCACCATCTCCATCACAAAAGGCCTAGCATCACCCCAAACCATCCCCATACCTGACCCCCTGCCTGCGCTGACGATCTGTGAACAGGATGTGCGCCAACTATTTCAGAGACAGAGGATTAAGAAGGCATCAGGTCCTGATGGAGTGTCTCCGTCCTGTCTGAAAGTCTGTGCTGACCAGCTGGCTCCCATCTTGACTCAGATCTTCAATAACTCCCTGGAGCTGTGTGAGGTCCCCTCCTGCCTCAAACGCTCCACCATCATCCCGGTTCCCAAGAAGTCCCCTGTCACAGGATTAAATGACTACAGACCAGTCGCCCTGACATTTGTGGTCATGAAATCCTTTGAGCGACTGGTGCTGTCCCACCTGAAGGAAATCACGGATCCCCTGCTAGACCCCCTGCAGTTCGCCTATAGACCAAATAGGTCAGTGGACGATGCAGTCAACATGGCTCTCCACTACATCCTGCAACACCTAGACTCTGCAGGTACCTACGCTCGGGTCCTGTTTGTAGACTTCAGCTCTGCATTAAACACCATCGTCCCAGAGCTACTCCACCAAAAACTGTCCCAGCTCACCGTGCCTCCCTCCACCTGTCAGTGGATTACCAGTTTCCTGACTGACAGGAGGCAGCAGGTGAAACTGGGTAACTTCACATCCAGCACCCGGTCCCTCAGCATCGGCGCCCCCCAGGGATGTGTTCTCTCCCCACTGCTTTTCTCCCTTTACACCACTGATTGCACGTCAAGAGACCCTTCTGTGAAACTCCTGAAGTTTGCAGATGACACCACCGTCATTGGACTCATCCGTGACGGAGACGAGTCTGCATACAGAAGGGAGGTGGAACAGCTGGTCCTCTGGTGCAGTCAGAACCACCTGGAGCTAAACCCGCTCAAAACTGTGGAGATGACAGTCGACTTCAGGAAGAGACCCCATCAACATCTCCTCTCATAATCACCAACAGGCCAGTCCCCACAGTAGAGTCTTTCAGGTTCCTAGGATCCACCATCACACGGGACCTGAAGTGGACCTCCCACATTGACTCTATAAGGAAGAAGGCCCAGCAAAGGCTGTACTTTCTGCGTCAGCTCAGAAAGTTCAACCTGCCTCAAGAACTGCTGACCATATTCTACATAGCAATAGTCCAGTCTGTCCTGACCTCATCCATCTCTGTCTGGTTCGGATCCGCCACCAGGCAAGACAGGGACAGACTGCAGAGAACAGTCAGGTCCTCAGAGAGGATCATAGGTACTGATCTTCCCTCCATTGAGGACCTTTTCAGGGCCAGGGTCAGGAAGCGGGCCAGAAAAATCACCACTAACCCCTCACACCCTGGCCACAATCTGTTTAGGCTCCTCCCCTCAGGCCGGCGTTACAGAGCGCTGTACTCCAAAACCACCCGACACAAGAACAGTTTCTTCCCCCAGGCTGTCGCTCTGATGAACTCTGAATAGTCACAGAGTGTGAGTCCACTCACATGAACAATAAACTAAAACTCTGCACTGCTGTATATACTTACTGTACAATAACCCTGGTTTGGTGTATATATTATCCTTTATTTTTTATTTGTATTTATTTTTATTTCCGTTTTTAATTTCACTTATTTAAGTTCTGTACTGGAGAGAAAAGTTGCCGGAGTCAAATTCCTTGTATGTGTCATACTTGGTCATTAAAGCTGATTCTGATTCTGAAAGAGCTCACCGCTCACCCCAACTACACCCTACCATACAGCACCACCTAGGTGTGTTTAGGTGAGATTTCTTGATGCTGCAGTTAAAGATTGCGTTTTGAAGCAAGCGTGGAGTCAGGGGCAAGTTCTCTTCCAGAACAAGAGGATTTTGTTCCATCAGGACTACTCTCCAGACCTGCAGAAAAGGCGAGCTAAAGTCCATGCAGTCATCAAACAATTGTGCCAGAAAGACATTAGGGCGAAATGTCCACACCGAGCCCAACTCAAATTTAAATTGAATTCGGGAGAGAAGACCTACACTACCTTAACGCACGCAGCTGATGTTCTGAAGAGCCTGTGTGTCCAAGTGCAATGAGGGGATGAAGAACGCATACAGTAGAGGAGCTGCTGATGGAAGAGTGGACCACTAGGACTAAGCAAAAAAAGAGGAAGCGGCTGAAGCCATCCGATTTCGAAGAAATTATAAAAGAGGACTAGATCACCGAAAATTAGGTATTAATAGTAGTCGGTGGGGCTATATGAATGAAAGGACAGATATTTGGCTATTTACGTGGAAGCATAGAAGAGTTTCTGATAGAATGCTGCAACAGGCTAGAAGCTTGGAAGTTCAGGTGTACATGGAGAATGGTGTACTGTTAAACCTGACATGTACAGGGTTTTTTTATAGTTCGGTTCAGTTTACCCAGCTTTTTTTGTTGTGTTTTCTTGTTTTCATATCTGTAAATATGCAATTAGGACAAAATAAAATTTCAAAACAAGATAGGAATGAATTACTTGAAACTAATTACATATAACAGAAAAGGAATTAACAATCCCATTAAGAAGAACAAGATTCTGGGTCAGTTAAAAACATGCAAAGCTCTATAGCTCTGCTTGAGAAAACTCATTTGTCAGAAATAGAGCATAAAAAATTTGATCAAGTGTATAGTGCCTTATGTGGCAGGGGGAAAAAAGCGAGGAGTAGCTATATTATTTAATATAAATGTGTATTATACAAATGAGGAGACTATTCAGGACAATGTTATGGTGGTGGGTTCAATCGCAGTGTTTAAAATCAGTGTATTAAATATCTATGCACCAAATGAAGTTGTCCCCAAGGCAAGGGAATGAGTCTTATTGGGGGAGACTTTAATTATGTAATTGATAACAAACTAGATAAAATACCCATCTGCTCAAAACCACAAAATAGAATGTCTAAAGGTTTAACAAATATGATTGAAGAACTGGGATTAATAGATGGTTGGCGCTACCTACACCCAAATGAAAAGGACTTTTCTTTCAATTCTCAGGTACATGGAAGTTATTTTCTCATGCCTAAGAAAGACTTATTCAGGATCAGAGAGTGTATAATTGAACCAATTACAATTTTCTGACCATAGCCTGGGTACCACAAGGCTGGATATAGGACTTGAAACCCAAAATAGATATTGGAGAATCAATGTTTCCCTCTTAACAGATACACGTATAACAGAGAAAGTGAGGTCGGCCTTGAAGGAATATTTTGACTTGAATGACAATGGTAAGTTTTACCGGCAGTGCTGTGGGATGCTGGAAAGGTCACAATAAGAGGAAAACTAAATTCAATAGGCTTCAGAATCAAGAGAGAGAGGGAGAAAAAAAATTATAAACCGAGATTAATAAACTGGAAAAGGAACATAAACAAAATGGACGAAAGGAAACCCTGAATAAGGTAAAAGATCTTAGAACACATTTGGATAGCTTATTAACATATAAAGCAGAGGGAGCCCTAAGACTTATAAAAGGTAAATATTATGAAATGGGGAATAAGGCCTCTAAACTACTAGTATTTCAGTTAAGAAAGGTTCAGGCCTGTCGCTTTATACCTAAAATTAATTAGTTGAACACGAATAAGATGGAAACAAACCCAAAAGGGATATTGAATATTGATTGTTTTTGTAGAATATTACCAGCAACTATATGAAGGACAAGTTTCAGCTTCGAAAGTAGATAAAATTAAAGGATTTTTTAAAAAAGTCTTACGATTGTGAGATTGTCTGAAGAAGAAGGAGCTAGTATAGTTGAGCCCATAAAAGTAATTAGTAATTTTAAAAAATAATAGCTCACAGGGCACAGATGGGTTTGCAGGGGGAATATTATAAAACTTTTACTGCTGAACTCTACCCCATATTATGTAAATTACATAACTATGTATTGTATGCGGGAGTCCCTCATGAGTCCTGGGCTGAGGCAATTATTACAGTTCTACCCAAGGAAGGGAAAACTCCACTCCAATTTTCCAGCTATTTCCCTATAACTTTGTTATGTGTGGACTATAAAATACTGACACCAATATTAGTATCTAAAATGCAGAGGCATACAAAAAAATAATCAAACCAGATCAAACAGTTTTTATTTCGGTGTTATCTCAGGGTTTGCAAAAGATGCTGTGTCTCCGCTCTGCTGGAGAAATTGTGGGAAGGTGGGAGATCATACTCATTTGGTTTGGGACTTCCCAGTTTTTTTTTATCATATTGGAAGAGAGTAAAAGAAGAGCTTGAAAAAATTTGGGGAAGGGAGGTACCGTTGTGCCCTCTGTTTTATTTACTGGGAGCAATATCAAAGGAAGCACAGAATGTGGATTAAAGATATATTGCCCGTATACTACTACTGGCTGAAAAAAAATTATAACTGTCAAATGGAAGGATGCAAACTCTCCAACTATAAAAAAATTGGAAACAGAGGGTTAAGCAAAAATATGTAATTGAATAAAATTACATCTGTATTGCAAATGAAGGTGGACTGCTTCCAACATAGGTGGCAATGTGTCGAAGAGTATTTAGCTATGTGAAATAATCAGTGTGCGATTTGTGAAAAAAGCAGAGGGGGGGATTTTTTTTTTATTCATGAAAATAACAATAGGTCTGGGTATGATGGCTGCAGGGCATGTTGCACATACGTTTACCCTTTCAAAACAGAAAAATTAGAAAAATAAAATTATTGTGGACTTTAAAAAAATAAGAACAAATATATTAAGATGATTAAAATTAAAGATGCGAATTAAGTTCATTTATCCAGTCATAGAAGGTGAGATTATTTTTTTCCCCCATGGCAGCATCATCTGCACCTCAGACGCACAACTGCATATTTTTCTGTGGGGGGAAAAGTCCACCTCTGGACCAGACGAACCCAGCCGGGATCATGTGGAGAAATACTTTTCAGGTGTAAGAATCCCTACCCTCAGCTTATTAAACCGTGTGCACAGAGTCGGGGTCGGTCATGCAGGAACATGTCCCAGGCATTATTATTAAATTACTGTTTTGTCCCCACCACTTAAAAACCTGATTTTCTTTTAAACAGTATATCCACCAGCGCAATTTTCATATCACTATCCGAACTGACTGGTATTCCACTATCTAATACAGATAAGTTTCTCTATGCGCAAATCCTATAGTCTTCTTTGAAGTTACATTCAATAAAGACTTGAATTCAAAAGTGGCTAGTTTCAACAGCTAACTAATTAACTCGCATCTCTGTATTGCAACGTGTTCTAATTAAGCTGCGCCACCAGCTCCATGCATCCCAGAAGCAAGACCGACATACACTTTGCAGTTTTTGGACCATTACCACAAATTTGGTTTGTCTTCAAAGCCGTATAAAAATAAATATTGCATTTGTTGTTCATGAAGTTTATACAAACCTAGTCACTAGTGATTTTGAGTAAGTTAGCTTAGTGGTCTTATTTACAAGTTAATTAAAAGAAGATTGACCTTTTTTTAGTTTAAACCTCTGGAAAGGTACAGCACGATACCCAAATCCGAGCACACATAAAACGTTTTATTAAACTGAGGTTACATATTCTTACACCTCAAAATTATGCCTCCTCCTCTGTTGAGAGAGGGTTTCTCTACTTTTACATACAGTGGGGCAAAAAAGTATTTAGTCAGCCACCGATTGTGCCAGTTCTCCCACTTAAAATGATGACAGAGGTCAGTAATTTTCATCATAGGTACACTTCAACTGTGAGAGACAGAGTGAACATGTGAGAGACAGAGTGAACATGTGAAAAAAAATCCAGGAATTCACATTGTAGGATTTGTAAAGAATTTATTTGTAAATTATGGTGGAAAATAAGTATTTGGTCAATAACAAAAATTCTACTTAATACTTTGTAATATAACCTTTGTTGGCAATAACAGAGGTCAAACGATTACTATAGGTCTTTACCAGGTTTGCACACACAGTAGCTGGTATTTTGGCCCATTCCTCCATGCAGATCTTCTCGAGAGCAGTGATGTTTTGGGGCTGTCGCCGAGCAACACGGACTTTCAACTCCCTCCACAGATTTTCTATGGGGTTGAGGTCTGGAGACTGGCTAGGCCACTCCAGGACTTTCAAATGCTTCTTACGGAGCCACTCCTTCGTTGCCCGGGCGGTGTGTTTGGGATCATTGTCATGTTGGAAGACCCAGCCACGTTTCATCTTCAAAGCTCTCACTGATGGAAGGAGGTTCTGGCTCAAAATCTCACGATACATGGTCCCATTCATTCTTTCCTTAACACGGATCAGTCGTCCTGTCCCCTTTGCAGAAAAACAGCCCCTAAGCATAATGTTTCCACCCCCATGCTTGACATTCTCCCAATCCTCTGCTGTATCATACATGTGCTCTCTGGCAAACTTTCAGACGGGCCTGGACATGCACTGGCTTAAGCAGGGGGACACGTCTGCCACTGCAGGATTTGATTCCCTGTCGTTGTAGTGTGTTACTGATGGTAACCTTTGTTACTTTGGTCCCAGCTCTCTGCAGGTCATTCACCAGGTCCCCCCGTGTGGTTCTGGGATATTTGCTCACCGTTCTCATGATCATTTTGACCCCACGGGATGAGATCTTGCGTAGAGCCCCAGATCGAGGGAGATTATCAGTGGTCTTGCATGTCTTCCATTTTCTAATAATTGCTCCCACAGGTGAATTTTTCACACCAAGCTGCTTGCTTATTGTAGATTCACTCTTCCCAGTCAGGTGCAGGTCTACAATTCTTTTCCTGGAGTTTGGAGTCTGTTTGAGGCTGTGGACAGGTGTCTTTTATACAGATAACGAGTTCAAACAGGTGCCATTAATACAGGTAACGATTGGAGGACAGAAGAGCTTCTTAAAGAAGAAGTTACAGGCCTGTGAGAGACAGAGATCTTCCTTGTTTGAGTGACCAAATACTTATTTTCCACCATAATTTACAAATAAATTCTTTTAAAATCCTACAATGTGAATTCCTGGATTTTCGTTCTTCAAATTCTGTCTCTCAAAGTTGAAGTGTACCTATGATGAAAATTACTGACCTCTATCATTATTTTAAGTGGGAGAACTTGCACAATCGGTGGCTGACTAAATACTTTTTTGCCCCACTCTAGATGGCTTCTTTTATTCCTCTTTCAAACCATCTGTCCTCTCTGTCTAATATCTGGACATTTTTGTCTTCAAAGGAGTGGGCTTTATCCTTGAGATGTAAATGAACAGCAGAGTCAATGCCTGAGGAGTGGGCTCTCACCAGGTTTCTTTTGTTTGCGTGTGGTGTTCTGTCCTTGGGATGTACTAGTCTCTGAGTGTGTTGCTGGGTGTGAAATACACAGGGATACTGTGTTTGTTAAAAATCCTCCTGAGTTTTTCAGAAATCCCAGACACATATGGAATGACTACATTGTTTTGTTTGTTTTGTTTTTCTTTTCCAACCACTTTGTTGGCTTTCTTTCTAGCTGCAGTTTTCACAAAAGTCCAGCTGGGGTAACCACAAGTTGTGAGGGTGTCTCTCACGTGCCTGCATTCTTCCCCTTGGGCCTGTGAGCTGGTGGTTATGTTATCAGCTCTGTCTTGCAGGGTCCTGATGACACTAAGCTTGTGTTCCAGTGGGTGGTGTGAGTCAAAAAGTAGGTATTGGTCTGTGTGGGGGGGTTTTCTGTATACCCCAATGGGGAGCCTTCTGTCCTTTCTCTTCTGGACGACACAATCTAAAAAGGGCAAACTATTGTCTTTGACATCTTCTCTGGTGAATTTTATATTTCTGTCAAATGAGTTTATGTGTTCAGTAAAAGCTTGCACCTCTTTGGTTTTGATTTTAACCCATGTGTCATCTACGTATCTGAACCAGTGGCTAGGTGTTATTAAGACGTGGAGCACAAAGGATCCAATGACATAATGCGTCTTGGAAAAGCCCTCCAAGAGGTTAAATAGCTGAGTCTCCACACCAGTTAGTTGGACCAGTCCCAGCCTGGTCAGCAGCGAGCATGAACTGATGAAGCCTCTTGAATAAGAGGTGAAACGTCTTCCAAGACAAATTACCAAGTCCAGTTGGGTTCAATTGAAATTTCCTTGAGATAACCATGACCTGGATGAATGAGAATATTCACAGGCTTCTCCTGCAGTATGCCCAGCAGGCAGGCTGCTGAAGAGTTTCTTCTTCAGGGAGGCTGTACAAAGGCTACTTTACGTAGCTGTTGCCTCTCTGGTGAACTTTGGTATTTTTCGAGAGACATTTTTCCTCTTTCAAAAGTAACATCTAGATTCAGGGCTTCTCAAAAAATTTCTGGGGCTTAAGCCCAAGTAGCCGACTCTGGCTCCGCCTCAGGGGCTGAGGCCACTGTACATGGGGCGCCCATACTTCCATTAAACCACGCAACACCCCCCACATTTGGTTTTTAAATATCACCACAATTATTTTTTTCCTCTCTCCTCCTTTGTGCAGAACGCTTTCGATATTGTTTTTGATTATTCAATAAATTTGAACGTGAAACGATAATGCACCTTAGTATTATACAGACAAGAATATTTAATTCTTATAAACATTAAATCACTAACAGAAACATTTGAAACTAGAATAAGTAATATTATTCTCTGCTTAATTATGTATAGGCAATGCATTTTTTAGGTCTCTTAAAAAAACCTGTGAACCATTCAGAAAATCCTTTTCTCAGGTTCTTCTTCAATTCAATTTAATTCATTTTATTTATATAGTGCTGATTCACGACAGATGTCACCTCAAGGCTGGAAAGATCCAGAAAGCGAGTGCGACCATGAGAAAAGTTCCAATCTTTGCATCAGTATCAACCCACTGAAAGCTAAACTTGAACAGTTAGGTAGACTACAGGCATGTCTGGAAGACATAAAAACTTGGATGACTCTAAACTTCTTGCTTCTAAATTCTGATAAAACAGAAGTTGTCGTCTTTGGACCAGAAGCTCTGAAAAAGAAACTACTTAGTCAGCCCCTTCACCTGGACGGCATTAAATTAGCCTCCAGTAATAAAGCAAAAAACCTCGGTGTCATTTTTGACCAAGATATGTCATTTAGATCTCACATTAAAGAAGTCTGTAGGATTTCCTTTTTTCACCTTAGGAATATTACAAAAATTAGAACCATCCTGTCCAGGAGTGATGCTGAAAAACTAGTCCATGCCTTTATTACTTCAAGGCTGGATTACTGTAACTGTCTATTATCAGGTAGTCCACAGAATACAATTAAAAGTCTTCAGTTAGTTCAAAATGCTGCTGCTAGGATTCTGATGAATATTAAAAGAAGAGATCACATTTCCCCTGTTTTAGCTTCTCTTCACTGGCTCCCAGTAAAATCTAGAATAGAATTCAAGATCCTCCTTCTGACATATAAAGCCCTTAATAATCTAGCTCCATCATACATAAGAGACCTGATTGTTCCATATGTTCCCAACAGAGACCTTCGCTCTCAGACTGCAGGTTTACTGGTAGTTCCTAGGATTTCTAAAAGTAGAATGGGTGGCAGATCTTTCAGCTATCAGGCTCCCCTCCTATGGAACCGGCTCCCAGGGTTGGTTCGTGAAGCAGACAATTTGTCTATCTTTAAAACTAGGCTTGTGGTCCTTGTGGTCCACTAGACC
>JAPXFQ010002241.1:1017500-1282197 GCA_028564705.1 Apricaphanius iberus | reverse complement strand
AACACCAGTAGATGACTATGGACTTAATAAAGCCCAGTGGACCAACACCAGTAGATGACTCTGGACCTAATAAAGCCCGGTGGACCAACACCAGTAGATGACTTTGGAATTAATAAAGCCCAGTGGACCAACACCAGTAGATTACTATGGACTTAATAAAGCCCAGTGGACCAACACCAGTAGATGACTGGACTTAATAAAACCCAGTGGACCAACACCAGTAGATGACTAAGCACTTAATAAAGCCCAGTGGACCAACACCAGTAGTTGACTGGACTTAATAAAGCCCAGTGGACCAACGCCATTAGATGACTATGGACTTAATAAAACCAAGTGGACCAACACCATTAGATGACTATGGACTTAATAAAACCCAGTGGACCAACACCAGTAGATGACTATGCACTTAATAAAGCCCAGTGGACCAACACCAGTAGATGACTGGACTTAATAAAGCCCAGTGGACCAAACCCATTAGATGACTATGGACTTAATGAAACCCAGTGGACCACCACCATTAGATGACTATGGAATTAATAAAGCCCAGTGGACCAACAGATGACTATGGACTTAATAAAACCCAGTGGACCAACACCAGTAGATGACTATGCACTTAATAAAGCCCAGTGGACCAACACCAGTAGATGACTGGACTTAAGAAAGCCCAGTGGACCAACAACAGTAGATGACTCTGGACCTAATAAAGCCCGGTTGACCACCGCCAGTAGATGACTGGACTTAATAAAGCCCAGTGGACCAACACCAGTAGATGACTGTACTTAATAAAACCCAGTAGACCAACACCATTAGATGACTATGGACTTAATGAAGCCCAGTGGACCAACACCATTAGATGACTATGGAATTAATAAAACCCAGTGGACCAACACCAGTAGATGACTATACACTTAATAAAGCCCAGTGGACCAACACCATTAGATGACTATGGACTTAATAAAGCCCAGTGGACCAACACCAGTAGATGACTGGACTTAATAAAACCCAGTGGACCAACACCATTAGATGACTATGGACTTAATAAATCCCAGTGGACCAACACCAGTAGATGACTATGGACTTAAAAGCCAGTGGACCAACACCAGTAGATGAATGGACTTAATAAAGCCCAGTGGACCAACACCAGTAGATGACTATGGACTTAATAAAGCGTGGACCAACACCAGTAGATGACAATAAACAGTGGACCAACACCAGTAGATGACTGGACTTAATAAAGCCCAGTGGACCAACGCCATCAGATGACTATGGACTTAATAAAACCAAGTGGACCAACACCATTAGATGACTATGGAATTAATAAAGCCCAGTGGACCAACACCGGTAGATGACTATGGACTTAATAAAACCCAGTGGACCAACACCAGTAGATGACTATGCACTTAATAAAGCCCAGTGGACCAACACCAGTAGATGACTGGACTTAATAAAGCCCAGTGGACCAACAACAGTAGATGACTCTGGACTTAATAAAGCCCAGTGGACCAACACCAGTAGATGACTCTGGACCTAATAAAGCCTGGTTGACCACCGCCAGTAGATGACTGGACTTAATAAAGCCCAGTGGACCAACACCAGTAGATGACTGTACTTAATAAAACCCAGTGGACCAACACCATTAGATGACTATTGACTTAATAAAGCCCAGTGGACCAACACCATTAGACGACTATGGACTTAATAAATCTCAGTGGACCAACACCAGTATATGACTATGGACCTAATAAATCTCAGTGGACCAACACCAGTATATGACTATGGACATAATAAAGCCCAGAGAACCAACACTAGTAGATGACTATGGACCTAATAAATCTCAGTGGACCAACACCAGTAGATGACTGGACTTAATAAAACCCAGTGGACCAACACCATTAGATGACTATTGACTTAATAAAGCCCAGTGGACCAACACCATTAGATGACTATGGACCTAATAAAACTCAGTGGACCAACACCAGTATATGACTATGGACCTAATAAATCTCAGTGGACCAACACCAGTATATGACTATGGACATAATAAAGCCCAGAGAACCAACACCAGGAGATGACTATGGAACTAATAAAGCCCAGTGGATCAACACCAGTAGATGACTGGACTTAATAAAGCCCAGTGGACCAACACCAGTAGATGACTCTGGACCTAATAAAGCCCGGTGGACCAACACCAGTAGATGACTGGACTTAATAAAGCCCAGTGGACCAACACCAGTAGATGACTGGACTTAATAAAGCCCAGTGGACCAACACCAGTAGATTACGATGGACTTAATAAAGCCCAGTGGACCAACACCAGTAGATGACTGGACTTAATAAAACCCAGTGGACCAACACCAGTAGATGACTGGACTTAATAAAACCCAGTGGACCAACACCAGTAGATTACTATGGACTTAATAAAGCCCAGTGGACCAACACCATTAGATGACTGGACTTAATAAAGCCCAGTGGACCAACACCAGTAGATGACTCTGGACCTAATAAAGCCCGGTGGACTAACAACATTAGATTACTATGGAATTAATAAAGGCCAGTGGACCATACCATTAGATGACTATGCACTTAATAAAGCCCAGTGGACCAACACCAGTAGATGACTGGACTTATTAAAGCCCAGTGGACCAACACCATTAGATGACTATAGAATTAATAAAAGCCAGTGGACCAACAGCAGTAGATGACTATGCACTTAATAAAGCCCAGTGGACCAACACCAGTAGATGACTGTACTTAATAAAACCCAGTGGACCAACACCATTAGATGACTATGGACTTAATAAAGTCCAGTGGACCAACACCATTAGATGACTATGGAATTAATAAAACCCAGTGGACCAACACCAGTAGATGACTATGCACTTAATAAAGCCCAGTGGACTAACACCGGTAGATGACTATGCACTTAATAAAGCCCAGTGGACCAACACCAGTAGATGACCATGGACTTAATAAAACCCAGTGGACCAACACCAGTAGATGACTATGGACTTAATAAAGCCCAGTGGACCAACACCAGTAGATGACTGGACTTATTAAAGCCCAGTGGACCAACACCATTAGATGACTAATATAAAGCAGTGGCCAACACAGTGTGATTGACTTAATAAAGCCCAGTGGACCAACACCAGTAGATGACTGTACTTAATAAAACCCAGTGGACCAACACCATTAGATGACTATGGACTTAATAAAGCCCAGTGGACCAACACCATTAGATGACTATGGAATTAATAAAACCCAGTGGACCAACACCAGTAGATGACTATGCACTTAATAAAGCCCAGTGGACTAACACCGGTAGATGACTATGCACTTAATAAAGCCCAGTGGACCAACACCAGTAGATGACCATGGACTTAATAAAACCCAGTGGACCAACACCAGTAGATGACTATGGACTTAATAAAGCCCAGTGGACCAACACCATTAGATGACTATGGAATTAATAAAACCCAGTGGACCAACACCAGTAGATGACTGGACTTAATAAAACCCAGTGGACCAACACCAGGTGGTGACTATGGACTTAATGAAGCCCAGTGGACCAACACCAGTAGATGACTATGCACTTAATAAAGCCCAGTGGACCAACACCAATAGATGACTGAACTTAATAAAGCCCAGTGGAACAACACCATTAGATGACTATGGAATTAATAAAACCCAGTGGACCAACAGCAGTAGATGACTATGCACTTAATAAAACCCAGTGGACCAACACCATTAGATGACTATGGACTTAATAAAGCCCAGTGGACCAACACCATTAGATGACTATGGAATTAATAAAACCCAGTGGACCAACACCAGTAGATGACTATGGACTTAATAAAACCCAGTGGACCAACATCAGTAGATGACATGGCTCCCGAAATCAACACAGACTTCAAGCATCTTGGATTGTGTTCCTCTCCATTCTTCCTCCAGACTATGGAATCTTAGTTTCCAAATGAGATGCAACATTTGCTCTCATTAGAACAGATGACTTTGGTCCACTGAGCAACAGACCAGCAGCAGCCTGATCGGAGGAACATTTGAAGCCCATGTCCAGGATCGTCTTAATATAGTGGCTCTTGACTAACTCCAGCCTCAGTCCACTTCTTGTGAACGTCCCCAACACTTTGAAAGGCCTTTTCATGACAATCCTCTCCAGGCTGACCTCATCCCTGCTGCTTCTGCACCTTTTTCTTCCTTCAATATAACTTTCTATTAATGTGCTTCGATTCAGGACTTTGGGAACCTCCAACTTCTTTTGCAACGACCTTTGGAGGCTTTCCCTCCTTATGAAGGGTTGTCAATGATGGTTTTCTGATCCACTGTCAGGTCAGCAGTCTTTCCCATGATTGGTATCCCTACTGAACCAGACTGAGAGACTATTTAAAGGCTCAGGAACCCTTTGGAGATGGTTTGGATTAATTAGCTGATTAAGTGAGACACTTTGAGCCTAAAATATTGAAGATTGTCACAAAAGTCATATTTTCTTATATTTTGAATTTGGTATTTTCATAAACTGGAAGCCGTAATTATCAACATTATAACAAATAAAAGCTTGATGTATGTCTCTTTGCATAATGAGCATATATCATATATTGATTAGATGGGAAGCATTGACTAGATGATGGTCCCAGTGACTGAAGGTCCACCACGTATTTAATTCAGTTTATCTATATAGCGCTAATTCACAACAAATGTAATCTCAAGGCACTTTCCAAGAAAAGTCTTTTAAATACAGTTATACAAAGATTGAAATCAGTTAAAAGTTTTCTGTGTAAGGAATCCCAGCAGATTGCATTGAGTCATCGACTTGAGATTGTGCTGGGAACATGCAGACTCCAACCACAGCTATCCATATCAACTTTTTTACTTTGTTTAACATAAAAAGTGCATCAGTTTCCTTTATTCTTTCTGTGTCTCTTCTCTGTCTTCTCAAACCCCCACATGGTCGTGGCAGATGGCCGCTTGTACTGAGCCAGGTTGTCATTCTCGTTCTGGTTCTGCTGGAGGTTTATTTCCGTTAAAGGGAAGTTTTTCCTATCTACTGTTGCTACATGCTTGCTCAGTATGAGGGATTGCTGTGACACAATGGCACAATGCAATCTACTGGGTTTCCTTAGATAGAAAACTTTTGAACTGAATGTATGTATGATTTAATTAAAATGACTTTCATGGTAAAGTGCCTTAAGATGACATCTTTTTTGAATCAGCCCTATATATATAAAAGGAAATTGAATCAAGCAAAATTCATCAGCATGATTTCATCTTGCACATGTTCATTCATTACCTGAGGCACAAGTTTTCCCACTCGCTGAGTAATGGGCTCGTTTAATTCCACTTCCACCTTGCATACATCCTTCTGAACAGGAACATGGAACTGCAGATCCCCTTCCTGAAGATAGACCGACTGACCTTGTTTCACCTTTAAACCTTTATTGACCTTCACTAGGGAACAATGAGATGAGCAGGCCAATAAAAGCAGAAAACCAACAGGCAAGGAGAAGGTCAGTGTATGTCGTCGAGAAGCCATTGCTGATAGTAAGAAGGTGCTCAACAGGACATCCAGCAGCCTTCAGATGAAAGTTGGATCTTCCACGAACACACTTCAGAGATTTCCGGAGAGCAAAACATGCAGCTAGCTCAGCTTTACGTCTGATGATGAGCTGGAAGGAGTCACATGGTCAGCCAGGATCTGTGAAAAATAGAACAACATTTTAGGCAAAAGCATTTCATGGATTCGCCACATCCCGCACACCTGATCCAAATTATAGCATTAGCTCTTGCATGTCAGTAAGTGCTGCAGAACCCTGTGAATCACCTAGTTATTCAGGTCAGGTGTGCTGCAGAAGGGAAACACCTAAAACAGTAAGCCCTGAGAAAGAGGGGATAGATAGATAGATAGATAGATAGATAGATAGATAGATAGATAGATAGATAGATAGATAGATAGATAGATAGATAGATAGACAGACAGACAGACAGACAGACAGACAGACAGACAGACAGACAGACAGACAGACTCAAACAACATGGCTACACTGATAATTGGAAAACTTTTTGGGGAAAACCTGCTTTGGATGGAGCAGCTCTTCAGATTTATTAGTCCTTCAAAACACTGACAAACCAGGGTCCAGACCAGGAAGCAGAGTCGTAGTTTAACCCACCTCTCTGCAGCTTCTGTACTGTTACCCACTCAATACTCCATTGAGACAGTGTTTTAACCACGGCCAAAATCAAATAGACTAAAAGTTAACCTGACAAAAGCAAACTATAAAAATCTCATTAAAATAAATACGACTCGGACCAAACAAGGAAATAGGGCAATTAGATGTGGTTAACTAAACATAAGATCCGTCTCCTCAAAGACTTTATTAGTAAATGACTTGATATGTGATAATAAACTCGATCTATTTTGTCCATCAGAAACCTGCTTGCAGCAGGAGGATTTTGTAATTATAAATTATTATAAGTTACCCACTCAATATCCAAAATTAGTATCCAAAATTCTTGAGAAAATAGTTGCTAATCAAGTATGTGAGCATCTAAACAGCAGCAACCTGTTTATTTTTTGTTTTTTTCTCTTTTTTGCTAATACAAAGAAAGGAAGGAAGGAAGGAAGGGAGGAAGGAAGGAAGGAAGGAACGGTAGAAAGAAGTGTGAACTGACGATACAAGATAGGCAGGTAAACAAAGAACAGAAGAAAGCATCCCAGTCCTCCACCTCTGTTAGACGGCAGAGAAGTGGGAAAACAAAACAAACAAAAACAACCAATAGAACAGAATAACTTTAACAAAACGGATGTAGTAATATGAACTAAGAACTACACATTCACTATACACAAAAATGGATTAATGAAGACAACACTATTGTTTCTGGTAAGCTCCTGGTACCAACTAACTAATGACGATAACCTCACATCAAGGTTATGTCCGTACACACCAAAGCACCCACACCTATGTGTGTGTGTGAGCATGCAGTTGTAAATAAGTTTTCCCCTTGCAAGTGATTGATAGCTGGTGTAAGGAGCTGTCAATCCGTCCTACAGGAATCGACGCAGACATGAAGGAGGTCGTGGACGTATACGTCCAGAGCCCCCCAGAGCGCAGGGGCCACAAGCGGACCAGCACAGGGCCGACAGCCCACCAAGAGAGGAATGGATGGAAGCACCAGGGGAACACCCAGCAACTGCAATGATGGGGCCCAGGAGGTCACATGGACAAGGTCAGAGGGACAAGCCCACAGGCTCCGCCGGAAACCGGCTATGCCAGGGCGGGCCGACAAGGCTAACAGCAGCTGGTCGATGGACGACAGACACCACCGCCAACCCGGGCCAATCCCCACTGCCAACAACCCAGCCCCCAGCCCCAGACATCGCGAGCCCCCAATGACCAGCGGGTAGCGGCATCCGTCACTGAGAGGGAGTGACGGAGGGGAAAAAGTCCCCACTGCATGTGGGGCCTGTGATGCACCAGGTCAGAGGTAAGCCAAAGACCCAGCCTGACAAGTAGACATAGACATACAGAGACAATCATACGTACCCTCCCTATTATGCACACACATTCTCACCAACACAGAACAACCGAAAAAAGGACGCTGTACACTCATTCATACACCCCATACATGCACTCTACTCCCAGGCTCAGTGACTGATGCCCGCAATAGGGCAACCTGCCCCTGCACCCAGGAGATTAACCCTCTGCCCACCTGGATGGGGACAAGCAGACCGCCAAAACCCCCACCATGGATAGAGTAGCCCACCAGCCCAGCTCCCCAACCAGACGGCCTGATATACCCCCTGGACTCCAACCCCTGATAGTCAAACGAACGGGGGCGTCGAAAGACCCCTAGCCTATCTTCCCCCGCTCGAATGTGGTGTGGATGCGTGTTGTTCTAATGTGCACTTAAAACAGAGGGGTGGGACATGGGAATCCTGCCAGGCGAACCCCATCTCCCACCCTGGGCCCTCAGTGTCTAGATGCAGTTAAGCACTGGGCACTGGCACCAGAGGCGAGGCTCTTTAAAGGGCTCTGCCTCCAGAGCTGAGGTGTCTCCACCACCAGGTCCCTACATCTGTGTGTCTCATGTAAATGCTGCAAGTGTAAGTGTCTAAGTTGTACAATTAATACTGGGACCCAGGCCGCCACCGGGCAGCGAAGGAAACTCCTCCCTGCACCCCAGTGACGTGCCCATGCCCCAAGGCCCTATGTGAAAGGTATGATGCAGGAGCAGGTGGACAGACGCATCCGGGGATGGGGAGGAAATGACTCGGGTGCCACAATGCCATCCCCAGGGAGCTAGCTCCACTGCTGACTCCAATAGGCACCCCTGTTCAGCACGATCCACCAGGGGTGGGAGGCGCCAGCACATCAAAGTCGGGGACCAAGGCCATCCCCCCGCCCCCATCCCAGGGGGAGACCTAAATCCATCCCAGCATCCCTATCAAAACACAGGACACTAGACACCCAGGTTGAGTTTAGCCCACTCCCAATTAGGGAGAGCACCTGTGATAGAGTGACAACTCTGGAAGTGATTTGCCGATCTGACAGTATCTTAGGACAGGGACCCCGGTCAGAGAGTATGAGCACAGAGAGACTTTTATACAAGAAGAGAAGCTTTATTGATTGGTGGGACAAAGGTGGTAACAGCAGGCATGAGTTGGCATGTGTGCATGTGTGGGGTGGTATGCTTATCAGGAACGCACACAGGGTGACCACCATTACCAACAAACAGTTTGAACTCCTGAGGAAAACGTGCTTATGAGGAAATGACATCACCAACCGAAACACCAAAATAAGAGTGGTGGAAACCTTATTAACCAATATTGTGTAGATACATATATAACCCTTTCTGACATAGCCGCCCCCAAATTTAGCCATAAATTTGATCACTAAAGGAAAGTCTTATCTAGTGTTTAGCTAGCGTCATCTTCATCCTCCCATACCGGCAGCCGCACGAGGCGCACAACTGGTCACAGGTAAGCCTGTCCTTTAATCTTTACTTCAGCTGTTCTGACTCGACCGTCTGAACCTGGAAAGGTTTTAATGTTTCTGCCGATCGGCCAGTGGGCCCTGGGTAGTTGTGAATCAACCACCATCACAACTTGCCCGGCTGCAAGATTGTCTGTGTCTTTGTGCCACTTGTGTCGCTTCTGCAAGTCAGGAAGATGATAGCGAATAAATTTAGACCAGAAATGGTCTGCCAGGACCTGGCTATGTCGCCGTCGACTAAGTAGATCGCTGGATGCATAGATTGCCTGTGGGAGCGATGCATCACGATGTCCCATAAGTAGTAGGTTTGGGGTGACTGGGTCTGGATCAGCGACATCCGATGAAATATATCCAAGAAGTTTTGCATTGAGGATTGCCTCTACTTCAATCAGCATGGTCTGCAGTACAGCTTCGGCGACAGTCTGATCCTGTAGTACCACTCGTAGGGGTGCCTTTACTGATTTGAAGTTTCACCTCTTCAGGAAAGGTCTCACTTTGGGATTGTCGTAGGAGATGTAACTCAGCCTCTAGCACATCTGCAGCCGTCATGGTGGGGCTCTCCTGGTCCTTAGCCGCCCCGTGAAGGCCTTGATGAGTGGACTTAATGAGGTCATCCCAGTTGTTGATGTTAGAGATATCCACTGTGGGAATAGGAATAATAGCTGCTCCACAAAACACTGCTTTACGCAGCTCATCTTCATCCTCTTCCTGTGCCACCTCCATCTGTAGATCTGGCCATGTGTCAGCAGGCTGTTGAAGAAATGGTGGACCCAGATTCCACTGGTTGGACTGACTGAGCTTTAGAAGGGTCTGCCCTCGGGTAAGGTCATCTGCTGGATTTTCAGAGGTGCTGACATATCGCCAAGTTGACCCTTCTGTAAGTTCTTGGATTTCAGCAACCCTCGTACCAACAAAAACCTTGTATCGACATGAGTCCGACTTCAACCATGTCAATACTGTGGTTGAGTCAGTCCATAGTATGATCTGGTGGGGATGTAGTAAGAGCTCTGTCATGGTAACCTTAGCCAACTGAGATCCGGCTAGGGCAGAACACAATTCAAGGCGTGGCATTGACAGCTGTTTCCGAGGGCAAACTCGTGATCTGGCCATCACAAATGCCACGTGAACATTGCCCTGGTTACTTAAAGTACGAAGATACTCAACTGCACCATAGGCCCTTTCAGAAGCATCACAGAAAATGTGTGCTTGTCGGTTGGGGGTTTCAGTATCAGTGGCTGCTGGAACATAACACCTCGGTATCTCTATTTGTGGAAGGTGGAAGTAGACTAGCTCTCCTTCCCATCGTGTCCATTTTTCTAGTAGAGCCTTAGGTTGGATCTGATCGTCCCAGCCGACTCCCACTTTCCATAGGTCCTAGATGAGAATCTTGGCCCGGGTGGTGAATGGAATGAGATACCCCAGTGGGTCGTACTGGGTAGCCATCACCTTGTAGACATTTCTCAGTGTTGGCTGGGAATACTCTACTGGTCGGTGTCTGTAGCCAAGGTGATCTGTGAGGCAGTTCCAACGAAGGCCTAAAGTGGGTTCTTCTGGGTCTTGCCGGTGCTGTGAAAGCCACAGCTCAGTACTAGCTGCTTTAGCTTCAGCAGGAAGGTGTTCTACAACAGCTGGAACGTTACTGGCCCACTGCCTTATGTCAAATCCTCCAGCAGCGAGCAGCTTGCGTAGTTGGTTCACTATCGTCCTAGCTTTATCAGTAGTGGTAAAGCTAGTAAGACAATTGTCCACATAAAATGCACTTTCAACTGCATGCGGGATGTCTTCATGCCCCTTACTGTTGTCCTTTACATGCCTTTGAAGGGCATATGTTGCACAACAAGGACTGCACGTTGTTCCAAATGGCAATACCTGCCAGTCATATACTGTTGGTTCCTTTTCTCGCTTCATACCTCTCCACAGGAAACGAAGCAAGGGTTTATCATCCGTTAATAAGCGAACTTGGTGAAACATTGCTTTAATGTCCCCGCTGATAGCTACACTGTGTTCTCGGAACCGAAGAAGTACGCCGAGAAGTGAAGGGCCTAGGGTCGGCCCGGGCAGGAGCTGGCTGTTTAGGCATTGTCCGTTGTGCTGGTATGAACAGTTAAAGACAATTCTCGCTTTACCATTATGCTGGACAACATGATGAGGAAGAAACCAGGACTCCTGAGAGCTATCTACAGTGGTTTGAGGCAGAGGTATAGCATAACCTAACTGTTCGAGTCTCTGGATTTCTTGGCAGTAGATATCTGCCAGAGCTGGGTCTTTAGCTAGACGACGCTCAATGCTTCGTAGCTGTGGGAGTAATGAGTTCTTTGGTGTCCACAGAAGGGATTTCTCCTTCCGTCTAAGGAGTGGAGTTGCATATCTAGTTATTCCATCCACCTCCACTTTAGTAGTATGTTGCTCCAACAGGTCTAATGCCTGCTGATCTTCTTTGGAACGTGTGGCAGTTTTGATATTTACGTAAGGTGAGATGTCAACTTCCCACAAACGTTCTACATGACGATGGAGCTCTGAGTTGGGAGATTTGGTGAAGTAGCAGTGTGGTGATTCTGCAGGAACAGGACTTAAGTTGGTTGGTCCTTGTAGTGACCAACCAAGAGCATTGCACACTGCTAGGGAGCTCCCAGGTGGGCCAGTTCTTACAGGTTGCTTAGGAATGAGTAGATGTGGGAAATCAGACCCAATGAGAAGTAGGGGCCGAACTTTGTCCACAAGTGGAATTGGAAGTCCTTGCAAATGAGAATATTTACGCATGAGTGAGATTACAGGATAACTGTGCTTTGATAGGCTTAACTCATCAGCTGTAAAAGCATGATGAATACGATACCTTTTTTTAGGCACATGCGTAGAGGATATTTCAAATGAAACTGAGGCTCCCTGTAGATGAATCACCTCATGGCGGACAGTACGCAGGGGAAGTCTCTCTGGTTCTTCAGTCAGACGGAGGCATTGCACTGCTGACTGGAGAATAAGAGTCCTCCCTGATCCATCATCGAGGATAGCAAAACCTTCAAGGGAATACTCCGCATTCTGTAGACACACCTTAACCAACTTTAGCATGACCTTTGGTGGGCGGTTTGGACGGTCAACATAGACAGTGTCTGATGTAGTATTGGCCATTAGCACCTTATTAGCTTCTTGGTGGCACACCTTGTGGAGCACAGTGAGATGTAGCTGCTTACATATTTTGCAGGGCTTCTTCAGAGTGCAGGCCTCAGGTGCATGGTTTCTGCCATAGCGCCAACAGCTTCTTTCTTTAATCCATGTAGCGACTTCAGCTGTCGAGAGAGCTTTGAATTTAGAACATAAACTCAAGTAGTGCTCTCGATTGTCACAGTATGGACAGTAATGCTTAGGACTGAATTTGGCATTGAATGGTTTCATACTGCCAGCTGGATCTGGAGGTGTTGCTTTAACCTGGCTCTCTGTGTTGTAGTACACATTAGACGAAGGACCCTGGAATTTTCTTTGGCTCTTGAATTTTGGCTGATCTTGAAAGGTTGCTCTAGATGAAATTCTCTTGGCTTGTGATTTCAGTTGGAGCCAGGTGGAGAAATCTGGTAGGGTATAAGTCTTATCAGTTGTTAGAATTCCATGACTCAAGCTATACTCAACAAAGCTGTCTCAGTAGTTGACTGGCAGTTTGCTGAGCAGCCTATCAACATGAGAGCCACACTTGAGTTCATAGCCATTTTCACCCTCTAACGATCGGAGCATACCCACTAGAGCTTGCACCGATAGGGCGAAATTATCAAATCCCTCTGGATCACCAAATCTAATTGGGGGTAGATTTAGAATGGCTCCCAACTCACTCTGCACCAGCTGGCGGGGTTGCCCATATTTATCTTGGAGTGCCTGTAGTGCTGATGAATAGGGGTTTGGATCGTACATGAAGGCTTGTGCTAGCTTATGGGCACTTGGCAGTTTCAAATGTTGCAGCAGCACTTGATATTTGAATGGCTCTGTCAAGTGGGCATGTGAACTCAGCAGATTATCTAGAGCCATCTTGAGTAGAGCAAAGTCTGCCTCTTTTCCAGATGTGAAGTAGGGCAAAGCAGGCTTGGGTATTCCATATGAAGTAGCTATTAATAGCTCCATTAGGTCTGTCCCAGGTGCTGCTATTGAGCCTGGTTGAGGTACTGTCACCTGTTGCAACAAAGGTGGCATGGTGAGAGAGTAGTGATGCTGCGGGACTTCATTTTGTAGCACCGGATGTTGCTGTGGGCAAAACAAAGGCACTTGTTGAACTTGAGCTTGGCTGTAACTTGTTGGTAGCCTGTTTAGGGGGGCAGTTGACCGTATTAATGCTGGTAATACATAATGAGGTAAAGCACCTCCTGTAGATGTCTGACCTGACTGAGGTACAGTTGCAGAGCCTGTAGTAGGAGGAGCTCTAATGGAGTATGTAAGCTGTGACTGGGTCAGCAGACTCTCTGTGGTAGGAAGCTGAACTTGAGGAAAAGACTGAATTTGGACCAATGGTAGGCTGGTTGAGACAGAAGAACCCGCTACTGCTGCTGTGTAAGTTGGAGGAGCATTGGCTACTGGAATGGAGTATAGAGGTCCAGGATCCCCTTGTGAGTTTGATGGTGCTCCCATGGCTTTAGGTGGGGACCTTAGGTTGAACTCACATTCGCTAGGTGGCCTGGACTGGGCAGAATTACTTGCATCATCCTTCACTAAGGATGTAATGAGTGCTGCTTTCTCCAATTCCATTTCCTTTTCCTTCAGTTTAAGTTGCAGCATGAGCTGCCTTGTAATGGTCTCTTTAGCCTTTAATGGCATTTCAGCCTCTTCATCGAGCTTACGCCTCTGTTTTTCTTGTTCTCTAAGGAGTTCCTCCTTTCTACTTAGGGCTTCTCGAGCTCGTTTGTCGAGACACTGGTACTGTTCATCCAACAGACTTTCCTCCATTATCTGTCTTTGCACCTCTGCCAACTCCATGCGCTTTATTTTCTCCTCCACCGTTGCTGTCTGTATGTCAGATAACCCTTCAGCAATGGATCTCTTTGTTGAAGAACAGGCACTGCCTTGGGTCTTAGTTTTACTATGTTGGGATAATGCTCTACTGCGATTAGAGACAGGTGATCAGCTACGATATGATGCTTTTCTACTAGGTAGGCTGTACTTAGCTCCAATTGTTACAGCTGCAGTCTCTGCAGGTTGATATATAGGTTCAACTTCAGGCTCAACTGGAGCTTGAGTTTTTGAGTGAGGGACAGGTTGAGGTTGATATCCAACTTCATAATCCTCCAAATGTATTGGTAATCGTCTCTCTCGCTGGGGTCTAGAACGCACTGCTGGGTCTGAAGATGGTTGTCCTGACTCCATACTATCTTCAGATGACTATCAGCTCCGGCTCGAAGGACCATGTGATAGAGTGACAACTCTGGAAGTGATTTGCCGATCTGACAGTATCTTAGGACAGGGACTCCGATCAGAGAGTATGAGCGCAGAGAGACTTTTATACAAGAAGAGAAGTTTTATTGATTGGTTGGACAAAGGTGGTAACAGCAGGCATGAGTTGGCATGTGTGTATGTGTAGGTGTGTGTGTGGTATGCTTATCAGGAATGCACACAGGGTGACCACCATTACCAACAAACAGTTTGAACTCCTGAGGAAAACGTGCTTATGAGGAAATGACATCACCAACTGAATCACCAAAATAAGAGTGGTGGAAACCTTATTAACCAATATTGTGTAGATACATATATAACCCTTTCTGACAGCACCTGTGCTGGATGGTAAATACCTCCCCACCAACAAGAGAGGCCCCCAGCATTGCAAGGGCACCAAGGTCCCCCGCGCTGAGGTATGAACCCAGCGCACCACCGACTCAGATACCCCGGCCACACTACGTCGTGTCCGTTAGCAGACCGAGGCCCCAGGCGGCCGACCCACCAGGCCGACATCCCTCCTACTATTGCCGTCCAATGGCTGGGAAGCAACCAAACCCAGTTCCCCCACCCACCAGCCCACACCCCACCACCTGGCCAGCCCACAGCAGAGGCTGACAGACACAGCACCCCGCAGAGTACTTTGACCAAGACCGAGGAGCCACGTCCGTGCCAATATGTCTGACCGGGCCTAGAGACAAAGCCCACCCACCGTGGCCACCCGCCGACACCCTGCCCCCTCACCAGCCAAGCCCCGGTCAGGACCCCAGCTAGGGGGCGCAGCGCCCCTGAGCCTCAAAGCTCCCAAAGTCCCACCCCAGGTGAGGGTCATGGCACCTAGCACCCCAACCGCAAGCGGACCGACCCCCAAGGACCTCTCGTAGATGCCCCCAACCCTAAAGCTCCACATCAGCGACCGCGTCCCACAAAACAAAATCAAGGGCCCCGTCCCACTAGGTTATCTAGCTGATTAAGGGAAACTAGAAAGATTGATTAGATGTGGAGGCAGAAGCCATTTCTAGACCAATGTAATCTGAAGGAGAGCTCTATACTGATTAATATTAAGAGCATTTTTATTTTTCCAGTTCAAGAGGATATTTTCCTTAGCGATGTATAAGGCAATGTGAACTAATTGCATAGAATTGGTATCTATGGTAACTTCATCTAAATTTCCTAGCAAGCAAACTGGGGGAGAAGGTGTGCAATTACATTTCAGACACTTTGATAGGTCTTTACAAATCTGTTGCCAAAATTTCTTAACAGGTGGGCAGAACCAAAGAGCATGAATATAATTGTCCGATATATTGCTTGTACATTGTAAACAGATATTAGACGGCATAAAACCCATCTTGAACATCCTTTGGCTTGTCTAATGTACTCTATGAAAGATTTTATGTTGTATCAATAGTGGATTAGGATTTTAAAGAAATTTAAAGGTTTTTAAAGAAATCTGAGACCAGAGGTTTTGGTCAAATGAGATGGACAAATCCATCTCCCACTTTGGCTTCAAAGTGTATAATAGGAACAGCACTAGGCTGGTTTAAATCTTATTTGTCCAACAGATTTCAGTTTGTTCAGGTAAACAATAGATCTTCCTCGGCCTCAATGGTTACTTGCGGAGTACCACAGGGTTCGGTGCTTGGGCCGATCCTTTTTACTATATATACGCTTCCTATTGGTAAAATCATTAGGCAGCATGGGATAAATTTCCATAGTTACGCAGATGATACACAGCTATATCTATACATAAATCCTGATGAATCCAATCAGTTAGGTAGACTACAGGCATGTCTGGAAGACAGAATAACTTGGATGACTCTAAACTTCTTGCTTCTAAATTCTGATAAAACAGAAGTTGTCGTCTTTGGACCAGAAGCTCTGAAAAAGAAACTACTTAGTCAACCTCTTCACCTGGACGGCATTAAATTAGCCTCCGGTAATAAAGCAAAAAACTTCTTATGTAATTGATATCTCACATTTAAGAAGTCTCTAGGATTTCCTTTTTTCACCTTAGGAATATTGCAAAAATTAGAACCATCCTGTCCAGGAGTGATGCTGAAAAACTAGTCCATGCCTTTGTTACTTTAAGGCTGGATTACTGTAACTCTTTACTATCAGGAAGTCCACAGAATACAATTAAAAGTCTTCAGTTAGTCCAAAATGCTGCTGCAAGGGTTCTAATGAATAAAAGAAGAAGATATCACATTTCCCCTGTTTTAGCTTTTCTTCACTGGCTCCCAGTAAAATCTAGAATAGAATTCAAGATCCTCCTTCTGATATATAAAGCTCTTAATAATCAAGCTCCATCATATATAAGAGACCTGATTGTTCCATATGTTCCTAACAGAGCCCTTTGCTCTCAGACTGCAGGTTTACTGGTAGTTCCTAGGATTTCTAAAAGTGGAATGGGTGGCAGATCTTTCAGCTATCAGGCTCCCTTCCTATGGAACAGGCTCCCAGGGTTGGTTCATAAAGCAGACAACTTGTCTATGTTTAAAACTAGGCTTAAAACTTTCCTCTTTGACAAAGCTTACAGTTAGAGATATGTTAATGGGTAGAGACAGGTTAGACAGGTAGCTAGGAAGAGACAGGTTAATGTTAGTAGTCAGGTAGAGTAGCTAGGTAGAGATAGATTAATGTAAACCAGGTGGAGAGTGTTAGTAGCTAGGTCTCCTAGTAGCTAGGAGACAGGTTAATGTTAGTAGCTATGCTGCTTTAGGCTAGGCTGTTGGAAGACATTATTAGAGTCAGTTCGTACTTTATCTCCTACTTCTCCCCAACTGCATGATGAGCTGTCAATTCAAGCACCATAATTTTTATTGTAGCTACTCTTCCAATAAGTGATATGGGAAGGAATTTCCATCTAGCCAGATCATCTTCCACTTTTTTTTAAAGTGGGACATAGTTTAGCTTTGATATGTCTACCAGTCTTGGTGAGATATGGATTCCTAAATATGTATATTTCCTGACCGTAGTTTCACAGTAACAGGACTCTGGAAGGAACAATTGATTGGAAGGACTGTAGATTTTAACCAATTTATGGAATAGTCTGAAACTATTGAATAAGAATTTATCACCTCGATTACCTGAGAGAGAGGTTTGTGAATGATGTAGAAAAAGTAGTACATCATCTGCATACAGACTAATTTTATGTTCTATTGTTGCATTGTATACCTTTAACATTATTATTTTTGCCTGATTGCTGCTGCTAATGGTTCACTAAAAATAGCAAACAGGGAGGGAAAAAGTGGACATCCCTGCCTGGTACCTCCCTCAAGAAAAAACCTTGATGATGTTTGATTATTAGTTCTAACACATGCCGTTGGGGAGCTGTATAATATTTTTAACAAGTTTATAAAATAATTTCCGGACCCGAATTTATGTAAGGTTGCAAATAAAAAATTTCAGTTAACTCTATCAAATGCTTTTTTCTGCATCTAAAGATATTATACTGGTTTGGATGTTTTTAAAGTAGGAATAATGTTAAATCTATTAAGCTATGTGAATTTGTGGAGGAAAGCCTCCCTTTTATAAAACTTATTTGATCAGGATGGATTATAAGAGGTGTTATTTTCTCTATTCTTCTTGCAAGAGCTTTGCAGATTATTTTAAGATCAACTATGATCAGAGAAATGGGACGATAACTGGTCGGAGACATAGGGTCTTTCCCTGGTTTTAATAGAAGATTGATGTAGGCATAGTTCATGTTTGGTGGTAGTCAACCATTTTACTTTGTTTCCTGCAAAAGTTTGTAGAATGTTGGTGCCAGAATATTCCAGAATTCTTTATAGAACTCTATTGAAAATCCATCTGGGCCTGGAAATTTATTATTAGGCATGGATTGGAGGGCCTCCTGGAGTTCAGCCACTGTTAGCGGTGAATCCAGGGCCATTGCTTGACTGTCTGATACTTATTTTATCCAGAAATAGTTTGATTTAATTATTCGATGGGTTTATCTCCGATGAGTATTAAGTCTCCTAAAATTCTTTAAAAGTGTTGTTTATTCTTTCCAGATCATATACTATATTCACAACTAGGTCTTTGATTGCAGATCTACTTTTTTTTCTTTATTTTTAACTGATTAGCCAAGAAGCTTCCTGATTTATTATGTTCAAAGTTTTGTATTCGAAGTCTTTGGGTTAAAAACTGCGTCCGTTTATTAATAATTTCATTTAATTCTAATTTTGCTTTCCGTATTTTGCTTAAACTCTCCTCATCCAGGGAAGCTTCTAATGATTTGATAGTTTCTTCTAATACCTGAACATGTTTATTTTCTGTTCTCTTTTTATTTGATGAGAATGAAATTTCTTTACCTCTAATCACAGCTTTCCCTGCCCCCTAGAGAGTGGATGGCGACATACCAGGGATGTCATTAAGTTCCAAGTATGAAGCCCATTCGTTTTCCATCCATCCATTTTCTTAACCGCTTAATCCTTAATGGGTCGCGGGGGGGCTGGTGCCTATCTCCAGCTGTCAACGGGCAAGAGGCGGGGCCATCACAGGGCCACATAGAAACAGACAGGTCAAACAATCATGCACACACTCACACCTAAGGACAATTTGGAGAGGAAGCCAGAGTACCCGGAGGGAACCCACGGGGAGAACATGCAAACTCCATGCAGAAAGACCCTGGGCTGGGATACGAACGCACAACCTTCTTGCTGCAAGGCAACAGTGGTAACCACTGCGCCACCGTGCAGCATCCCCATTCGTTTTCAATATATTAAATAAATTCTCCTTTAAATCTATTGACTAGATTTAAAGAAACAGCAGCGTGATCGCTGATAATTACTGGATGTATCTCAGTGTCTGAAATTTCATTCAACAGTGAGCTGCAGATTAAGAAATAGTCCAATCTAGAAAAAGAATGGTGGACATTTGAGAAAAAAAGTGTATTTTTGTTGTTGGGATGAAGCGATCGCCATGCATAGCAAAGTCCATAATCGCTCATTTACTGTTTAACTATATCTATGGATTGCCATCTGCGCTGAGTCCCTGTTATACTGACCCTGTCTATTTCCTCATTTAAACCAAAGTTGAAGTCGCCCCCGAGAAAAAGTGAGCAATCCATGTGATTAGCCAGAACCGAGAAGAAAGTATGAAAGAATGAGGGGTCGTCAACATTTGGGCCACATACAGTAACTATACATAACTTTTGGTTATGTATAAATAGTTTTATTATAAATCTACCCTATGGATCTGTAACTGTGTCAATTACTTTAAAATTTGTATTTTTATTTATTAATATTGCTACTCCTCATTGTCTAGAGTTATAGCATGAAGAAAATATATTAGGATACTCTGGTGTTTTTAAATCATTAGCAGTTGAGCTTGATTTATGAGTCTGCTGTAGTAAGACGACATCTGCCTTCAATCTTTTAAGATGGATGAAAATCTTAATCCTTTTATCTCTGGAACCAGATCCATGAATATTCCATGTTAGAAATTTGAAAGAATTCATAGAGCTAAGATAAACATTAGACATTTACTATCGCCAAGGATGAATATAGGTGTAATTTTGGTTTGTCCATGGAGTTGCCTGATTAAAAATCCAGAAGCAGAGATAAAGAGAGAGACATAAAATACCATTACAGGTGTGTATAGAATGAGAGTATGATGGAAAAACATAAATGTGCTATGACAAAAGTCTGTGTGTGTGAAAGAAAAAGGAAGAAAAGTGATAAAGAGATTTGGTGAAACAAATGTGAAAAAAAGAAAAACGAAAGCAGTTAACCTAGTGCACGGCACATTTAGAAACGTAAACAACCTGCTGAGCTGTGCTTTCCTTAAACTATAGTTATGATAAAAAACCTTCTATCTAGACTCTGTTAAAAATGACTAATAAAGCCAAGGAGTAACCTGAGGGTCCCTAAACAGCTGACCGTCACATACAGTTTATCTACAGTAACTGTAGCCTTACAGCCCTCATTAATATGTTTCTTCCTAATTCGAAATAACACGAGCCTTCTGTCCAGGATTTAATTCGAAAATTAATCATTAACGCTGTATTTCGTCCCCCGCAGCTCTCTACCACTTCCTTTGACGTGTTCTTTCTGTTTAAGCTGTTCAAATTTAGCAACAATTGGTCGCAGGCGGGTGTTAGGTTTCTTACCTCCCGAGGAAAAGTTATGTTTTTAACCATGTCGCTTGGCAGTTTCAACTGATGTTGGATAGGGATCTGCCTGCTCTGGTATCCCAGAAAAAAACAAGATTGTCTCTCATGGATCGGGCCTGGATGTCTAAGATCGACTCTTTGAACCTTTTATTTTCTCGAGACAGCTGCATCATCCCCTCAGTGAGTCTTTTGACGTGTTCTTTCAATGAATGATTTTCTGCAACGAGCGAAGCTATCTCTTGTTGGCTGAATTCTAAAGATTCTCTCAGAGCATGAAATACTTTGTGTAGAACTTCAACCAGCGCAAGACGGGCATCTAGGCCGGTTAACTCCTTATCTATTGAATCCACAACGTTGCTGTAGCTTCTATCTGGCGAGATGGTGGAAGCGCTGGCCTCAGAACGAGTGAACTTCTGGGATAGAGTGCTTGTTGGCGTATCAGATGCGAGTTTCCGTGGATTATCCAAAACGATGTGTTTGAAGCGCTCGTTTGGATTTTGGATAGCATACCAGGCTATCCAAGGTTTTCTCGTCTAGGTTGTTTAGAAGAAAGATAGAAATAGGTGGTTAGTTTAAAGGGACAGAAGCATTCACTGTGTTTGGTTCAAACTTATTGGCTTGTTTTACCTGTTTGTTTACCAGTATATCACCATGTTTCAGCTGCTCATCTCAATCAGCCACCTCTCTAAATCAGCCACCTCAAGCCACCTCGAGGTCTGGCTCATTTTCAAACTGGAAACGTAGCCTCAAAAGGCATGGTTAGGTCTTCTCCACAGGTTCAAGGTTAGCTCCCCATCAAAATAATTGTGTATCATCAGCAAAACTGTGGAAATTCATCCCATGTTGTCTAATTTTCTACCATTTGGAAACATATATACAGTAAAGAGATTCGGTCCAAGCACAAAACCTTGTGGCACTCCACAAGTAACCCTTGAGTGTGAAGAAGATTTATCATTAACATGAACAAACTGGAATCTGTTGGACAGATATGATTTAAACCAGGCTAGTGCTGTTCTCTTTATCCCTACATGTTCAAGCCTTTCTAAGAGAATATTATGATCGACTGTGTCAAAAGCAGCACTGAGATCTAACAAGACCAGAACAGTCACAAATCCATTATCTGAGGCCATTAGAATAGTAACTTTTACTAGTGCTTTTTCAGTGCTATGATGAGCTCTAAAACCTGACTGAAATTCTTCAAACTGGTAGTTTGACATATTCTCATCACATACTCATACGATTAAAGCCTGGCTTACACGTTGTTTTTTGTTTTTTTTACTTTGTTGAATTTTTTTATGAATTATGTTTTAATGAATTATGTAGATAAATAATAAATAAAGTCCCCTGCTGGATGGGGAACATCGGTCCAGATGATGCTCAAAGTCACCGAGCATCCTCCATGCTGTCTCTTTTCTGTCTTCTGTCTCAGACCCCCAGACGGTCGTGGCAGATGACCGCTTGTACTGAGCCAGTTTCTGGTTGTGCTGGAGGATTCTTCCTGTTAAAGGGAAGTTTTTCCTCTCCACTGTCGCTACATGCTTGCTCAGTATGAGGGATTGCTGAGGAATAGCTGTGGTTGGAGTCTGGATGATCTCACATCAATGATTCAGCACAATCTGCTGGGATTCCTTACATAGAAAACTTTTAACTGATTGGAATGTTTGGATAATTGTATTGAAATGACTTTTTTTGTAAAGTGCCTTGAGATGACATTTGTTGTGAATTGGCGCTATAGAAATAAAATTGAATTGAATAGATAAATATTAATAGGGATATTAAAATCTCATGTATGAATGCATTTAATCTTTTTATGAAGACTGTTTTTGTCATGATCCACAGCTGTTTTTGTCTTGGTTCTAACCTGCGTTTGTGTTTAGATCATTTTAGTCTTCTTGTCATTCTGGCCTTTCAGTATAAGCTATTTGTATCAATGAGGTTCCTATTTCTATCTTTTGACTTTCTTTTGTATTTCGGATTAGGCTCGTATCTTGGAATTACTTCTTATCTTTTTGGAATCTTAGCTCTTCTTTTTTTCCATTCAGTTTTTCCTGTTCCTTTACCCCAGTTCCCTTCTCAAAATCTCCTCAACTGCTCTGCATTATGTCATTGTACTTACTGTACCTGGGTTCCATCTCACTCGCCTGATCTACAGTATTTAAGCACCTTGATTTTCTGTTAGAAGTCTTAAGTGTTTGTCTGTGTTTTTCTGTTTTTCCTTGTCTGTCTGCTTCCTGTAGATCCTCCTCATGTTTCTGTAGAGTTCCACCTAAGGTCCTTGCTGTGCTGAGGACCTGCCAAACATGACAAGGGCGGAGCCTGCCTGCTGCACCTGCACAGATCCATCTCATTCAGCTCATCACGAGCTGAGGATCTAAGGAGCTGGCTGCCAGATCTTCATTGCCTGAGTCTTGTAAACCATATGGTAAAGACCGCATGTCCTCTCTGTGGACTTCAGTGGTTTTTAATATTTCTTTTTCAAGACCAACCTTTTTATTCCTTCGTGTTTCTTCCAAAGTGTTTTCTGTTGAAATCTTCTCATGATCCATTCTCCAGCTTTACTAGAAGCTATGGTCAACCTTTCACGTCTGAAAGCCTATGTTCCTCCTTGATTCATGCTCTATCTCTGTGATCTGCCTGCCCATCCTCCATGCTCAATCTCCGCTCCAGGATTCCACCATCTCCATGGCTCCAGAGACTCAGTAGGAAGTTCTCGTAGACATACACAACTCCAAGCTCTTCTTCCCTGCGGTCCGATCCACCATCCCCAGAGTAAGCCTCACCTGAGTTCTTTCAAGCTATTATTCTCCATTCTCCAGTTTTATACTGACCTGTTAACTTCTCTCTCTGCAGAGCCTCTCAGCTCTGTTCCCCTATGCAGTGTTACCGTGCTCTTTCTCTATCATTACCTTTATCATTGTTAAAATAAAATCTTTTAACTTTTATTACATGTCTCTGGGGTGTTCTGCAAGTGGGTAAGAAGGCTTAACAGCAACATGACGGTTTCTCTCTCTCACTGCTGAATTCTACTGCTGCTTCTGCCAAAGTGCCTGGGTTTTCCTTCTGTTAGGTTGTGCTTCGGGTTGAATGATGAGCCCAGTCACATATGTGAATAAACAGTTTAGATGAGGGTTTATTGCAGGATGGAACACGAGGAAGACAGCTACATCATGAAACGATATAGGAGGACATAAACATCAATCCGATCCGACGAGGCAAGAAGCACACGCTGGATCTTAAATAACAGACAGGACTAGGAGGAACAGGTGAGAACAATTAGGGACACAGGTGCAAACAATAATCAGGGGCAGAGTCCCCAGGCTCAGACACCTTCATGTTTTTTTCTATGTTTAGGTTTTATTTTTAAGAAAACCTTGCCAACATGATACTCCTAAGTTCCTGTCTAAATACCGATCAGTCCTTTTTAAAACCTCATCATTACAGTCTGATTCCCGTTTCCATTCATTTGAATTGTAATTCTCATTTGTGCCAGTTGATGTGCGATTATGTCCCCTGAGTACTCTCTGTGAACTCCTGTTGTTAGGTATAATTTCAGGCAATAACTCATAATTCACTCCACTTTCTTATGCAGTCATGTTTCTTTCTGCTCATATACTACATTTTTTGTACTAGATATGTCCTGTTTTAAAAGACGGGTCGTCAGCTACAGGGCAGAGTCCTGTAATGTCTCTGGTACCCATTTCAAGATGGAAAAAAGATAACGTTATACAGTTCCCTTTCTATAACGCAGGTTTGGTGGATTTTTTTATTAGCACAATTTAAATGCTTTCTTTACAGTGCACTAACACGCGTTGTGTTCATCCTAAATGATTGGACGCATTTGTCAATCTCCTCCCGTCATGTCTCCTGCTCTTGTCAAATTTATAATGTCTGGTTATAACAATTTTCTCATCCAGAAGAAAAAACAGCACAGACTGCCCGTAATGATGTTCCTCACTCGGAAACAACACCTGTTCAGAGAGCTTTAGTGGAGAAAGACGCAGTGAGCGTGCAACAGCTGAGAGACCGTACTGCGTATTAATACTTTTATGTTTTAAATCTACGAAGCTTTGAGTGTTAAAACTAGTGAAAAATTTGAGTAATGTTAGTATGTCTGGGAAAAGTGTAAAAAAGTGTGTGGTGAAGTGTTTTACAGCCTTAAAACATAATGATTGTAAAAGATAAAGATGACTACTTTGCAGATTTTGCCTCAAACCGCATCCAATTTCATAAATATTGTCCCCGGCAATTTTAAAAACAAAATGACGCCCTTGGGTATAAATCAATGCTTGGTTGCATTGCAGGAATATTTCAATGTAGTTATGGTTTGATAAGTTCCTCTGTTTTAGTAAATGCATTTAGGGCAGAAGATCAAAGTATAAAAAACTTGCTTATTTTTCCAGCATAATGTTCTTGATGGAGATGTGTAAGATCACTGAGGTGACAGATGTCAGAGCAGCAAGATACCCACTGGATTTTCTAGCCTTGAGGGACAGCTTCTTGCTGACTATCAAACTGGCATGAAATGGTTCTTAAGAAGCTGAACAAGAATATTAAAGAGGACAGGGTGGAGAAGATAAGCAGTGATTCCTCAACACTATTTAAGGTGGTTAGTCAGAACAGTTGGTAGGGAATGCAAGAGTAAGCTCTGTCCCAACATCTTAATACTTAAACGCCTAATGCTGAGTTCACACACCCCCAAACGCCAGCGTCAGATGCGGCAAGATTACACAAGATTACACATGGCAAGATGTAAAGTCTAAGGTAAAGTCCGTCAGAGGTCGGTCAGAGTCTCTGTGGTGCGTTGTGGGCGTTGCCTCCATCAACTTTTCAAGCAAACGCAAGCAACGCAGAAGTTCAGCTAGCTGAACTTTTGATGGACTTGACACACTTGACGCAGTGCGTCAACCAATCAGAGCATTTCACTGTAGTGATGTCATTACACATATCTTGAATGAAGCGTAGTACCAGTGAAAACATTTTCAACGAACGCAGATGGACATGAAGTCTTGGCGGTCCCTTAGAGATAGGGTGAGAAGAGCCACTGCTCCTTTACATTGAGAGAAGCCAGCTGAGGTGTCTCGGGCATCTGGTCAGGATGGACGCCTACTTGGTGAAGTGTTCCACATCCCAAGAATAGGACACCTAGAGAAGGACCCAAGACACACAGGAGGGACTGTCTCTCGGCTGGTCCGGGAACACCTTGGGATTGCTCCTTTAGAGCCGGACCGGGTGGGTGGGAAGAGGGAAGTCTGGGTCTCTCTACTGAAGCTTCTGCACTTTCTTTACATGTTGTTTTGAATACAATACACATTTTTTACACTATCAGTGTGTCATAGAAAGTGAATGTATAAAGGTTTGGAACCTTTGTAGGAAATCCATAATCTGATGTTGAGAAAAATAATAATGCTTTTATTCTCATAATTTAAAAAAATAATAATTTTGTATTACAAGCATTTAGGAAGAAAAAAAAATAAGTTTTTAATGACTTAGGAAATCAGATTAATAAAATGGGCAAGAAATTAACAAATGACCTGCAAAAGGTTATATTTTGATATACTAATATGATGTCATGTTCGTACATGTTCCAGATAATTTTAAAATATTTTGTTAATCATTCATAAATCAATTATAAATCAGTGGTGCATCATAATCTTATATAGAACTGATAACTATTCTAACAGTATCTCATTATCTAATACCTTACAAATGATCAGGTAATGACTTACTAAACAGTTATGAATCTATTTGTAAATGTCATTACAAGTCTTTATAAATGAATGGTACATCATTATCTTATACCTTGTAAATGATGTGTTAATGACATACTAAGCACGTAGAAATCTTTATAATAATGAAACATTATTATAAAGTGTTACCTAAATTTCATTTAATTATTTTGATTTTTTTGTTTTTCTTTTTCAGAACAGGGAACATATTTAGCATTAATTCATAAATAAACAGCCCTGAGATGAAAACAGAAGAGAAGAAGAATGAAATGCACACAGACTTAATGTTTATCATCTGAAATTTCCTTTACTACTTCTTTTTTCTTTTTTTTCTGAGTGGCTTACTTATTTCAGAAGGACACTTTTCAACTGAATATGTTCATCTGCCAATCAGTCAGTGGGTGCGACCCTCTATGGCCATTGGCTGGTGCTTAAAGATCTCTTTCAATGAAAATCTCAAGAAATGGTTTTGTTTTCCAAATACATTCTGTGTTGTATAAGCATGTTAATTTTTTTTTTCCAAACTCAATTCCATGTATCAGTTAGAGAAAGAAAATAGACCGTAAAACACCTGAGTCTTTGAACGTCATATTGCTTTGGACCGCTCACAGGAGCTAGAGAGCAAAGCTAATATATAGCTCTGAGAAGCTAAAAGATAGTATCTCTACAACATGGCAGAAAAAACTAAGTATACGTGGAGATAACACATTGTTACTGTTTTTTTTTTTTACTCACAGAATAGGAGCTGAAGAAGAAATGGTTTGAATTTGTTTTTGGAAGGATGTGACGCTCGGTTAGTGATTTTTTTAAGTCACTTTGAGTCATTTCAAAGCAGGCTTTAAAACCAAGGTCTGTACCAATAGGTGGAACACCAGCTCCCAGGCTACTGAAAGTAAAAAATAAATCAACCCAATGTTTCACTTCTTAAATTTTGTGTTACAACGTGCCATGACAATGAAATATACTACCTCGGCTAATATGCTAATATCTGTGAACACATAAACCCAGAGATGTAGCTTAACTATCCAACCTAACTTACGCTCCAAACCACGAAGTGTAATATCAGCAGCTAAATCTCCGAGTAGCTAAATCCCCTGGTCTAAGGAGCTTGGGGTGATCCGAACAGCCTGCAGATCAGATGAGACAACCAGCTAAATGTTAGTAAGCGGAGAAAAAGAAACAAATGTTTACCACAATAGCAAAGAGGCAAGAGCGTAGCGCCGAATCTCCATCTGACTGGCTGGTGTGTGGTGTTTAGAAGCTTGCCTGGTTTTGGCTCGAGGCTCAGTGTAACGGCACTGTCTCGTCACGGTCTGGTCTTGTTCTGGAATGCAGCCTAAATTGGGTGTTAAACTCCTTCTAAGGCTAAATACTGGCATGATTTTTGTTTCATATTGCACTTTTCAAACATTTTGTAAACATATATAGTGTAAGAGCAGTGCTCTCAAGTCTCACGCAATGAGCGTGAGACACACGCATTTCACCGACTTCCCACGCTCACACGCCACACATGCACTTTATCACGCTGATAAATGATTAACCCTCTTGCCGCCACAGTGTTTTCTCGACAAGATGCGGCACTGAATAAAACGACCGATTATGTCAAATAGGGCGTCATATTTCATTCAAACTCCACTCCACTGGTCGGTAGACATGTCATACGTCATCACTGAGTCAAAAAAAATAATCCTTCTATACAAAATTTGAGCGCATTGAATCAATTACTGCATAGCGGATTTAGTGTGCGTCTGAGCTATTTTTAGTCAGAGCGTTATTGTAAACATCAGCGAGTATTTATATTATATTATTGTGTAATGGCATCAGCGAATTTCACCCGCAAGTTTACCCGCAATGAAGTGTTGGATTTACTATTTGCTGACCCTGATTCTGAAGGGGAATATCTGCCTTCAGAACATGACAGTGATTCATTTAGTGATCACGCTTCAGATGCGCCCCCAGCTTGCATCTGGACAAAGGGAGAGTTTAGCCCAAGCACAAACTGTAGATGGTGGGGACAATGTTTCACGGGGTCGGGGTGTTCATCTGAAAGTCAACAGGCTTGTTAGTGGTGTGGGAAACGCGGCTGGAAATTACGCGGAGGTCCAGTCTTTTTACCGCGCTGGCCAGTTCGTTTGTCTTCTGACCGTGTGCCTCCCCGTAATCGTGGGGACAGAAACGTGGTGGAGCAGCTGTCTAAGGTCACTGAGAATGTCAGACGAGGTCGTACTGTTTTTAGGACAGTTAGGGGAGGCAGAGGCCCATCTGTGCAAGGCAGATCTATAATCCAAGATGGCCACCACATCATATGACGTCATTATGTGCTAATTAGATGGGGGAATTTAATCCCCTTATAAACTTTGGTTCATCCTTAATATTTTTGTAATATGTAATAATCAAACGTTTCAGAAAAAAAGCTCTGGCGCCTAGAGGGCGTGTTACTATGAACAGTTAATGCCCCACCACAGCTGTGCCCTTGTACAGCTCATCGTACAGCTGTCTTGAGTTAGCAAATCAGAACATAGAATATCTAAACCAATCAGAAAGCAGAATATCTTGTTGCTAGCCGGGTAAGATCCAAAATAGGCAGTGTTTTCGCTGGCTGACGAAACTTGACGAAGACAGACCTGACCCCCCAGCTTCGCTGTAATACTCCACTTGATGTATATGTATTAAAAAATCTTTATTAGTAATTACTGAGGGTTCAATTTCCTGAAGTCATGGACACGAAACCGAGACAAGAAGGAAGAAGGTAAAGAAAAGAAACCGCACCAGCAGAGGCGCGAACTGACGACACAAGACTGTGTAAGAGTTATTTTGCATTCAGCTAGGCACACGACAGAAACTTGCATGTCATTAACCGTGCTGTTTAAGCAAATCAGAAAACATTGATTGGCCTACCATATATCAAAAGAATAATGGAAAAAATACAAAAAGAAATGAAGAAGCCCAATATAAATACACCAACAAAACCATACATAACACAAAATACAGGTTTACCCCAAAGACAGGATACCACCAGAACAAAAAATGAGGAAATACGAGATCCAATACAAACTCTGTCCCGTCGTCAGGTCCATTTTAGAGTGGCTTCAGCCCCCCTAAAATATTCCTAATCTTCCCCTATTATTTTTGATAGATTTATTTTATTTCAGTTAAAAACAATATTTAATTTTACAATTTCCGCAGAGGTTACATGCTGAACACAATGACAAGACTGGTGTAGCTGGTACAGGAGGTTTATTTTATTCTAAAACAGAAATAATAATTAACATAGAACATACGACATACCACATACAGTGTCACACACTGGAAGTAGCAGGAACGGACTTCCTCTATGTTCTGACAACAGCACCCAAAGCGATACAACAAAACCCACAGATGCTCAGCGCCAATATAAATCACAAGCATCAAATTAGGGCAAGAGAGAAATAATAGAACACTGTTAACATTTCATGGTGTAGTTCAGAGAGGCAAACGCTACCGCGCTGACATGCTAATGCTAACTCTGCTAGCGTGTCCCCTGGCTAACAGCTACATAGGCAGGTATATGGTTCCTAGCTGTAATGCTCAGGTGGCCGGCAGTTTGAGGAGAGGGAGAAAATTTGCAGTGAATGCAAATGATACACAACGTAAGATTGTAAGTTGATGTCAGTAATTCCCACAAGGAAATAATTTATATGAGGATATATGTGCATGTTTGAAACCTATATGGAGTTTATATGCACATATATGCTGCTTATATACAGCATATATGGCCTATATATGCACTGCAATTTGGGCTATATGTTGCATATATACACATTCATGCCGGATATACATTATCATATATTAGATAGATAGATAGATAGATAGATAGATAGATAGATAGATAGATAGATAGATAGATAGATAGATAGATAGATAGATAGATAGATAGATAGATAGATAGATAGATAGATAGATTCAAATACACCTACTCTGTTCCAATGTTATTTATATATTCAAACTGTCTCAACTGCATACTCATTTGAGAGAAAAAATGTTTGACAGACTTTCATTTATATTTTATTTTCGGATTTTTGGTAGGATTTTAAACTAAGCTAGTTGTAATTAAACGAATATGACCACACCTTTTCCCCCTGATCAGTGCAGTAGACTGCAATAAATTGCTTTGTTTGGAAATATAACATATGTAATTTTTTACAGATATTTAACATCTGTCTTCAACATAGACCCCACTCTAATGAACTGATTTAGGCTAATTTTGTTTTATTTAAAGAAGAAAGAAAATGCAAGAAGGCAGGCAAGGCAAATAAAATGATCCCATAACAGTTTTTAAAAAATGTTCTTCTAATAATGAATAATAATAAATCAATGTGGAGCCCGGCAGGGGTCACGTGCAGAAATAATTTTTGAGAGGAAAAAATCTGTATCATCGGTTTATTAAACCATACACACGGATTATTAATCTGTTCCCACGGTTTTTTAAACTGTGTGACCCCGTGGGAGGTCCTGTCCAATAATGCTATGATAATGATAATAATGATAATGATAATGCACCCTGGCTGTTTTGGAAAAACAAGTTGGTACTTTGGATTACTGGTAAACACGCATGATTACAACCCAGGTTGCAGCTGTTTGAATCCTACTCGGACCCTCATTTTGCACCTTGCCACATCCATTTTTTGAGTTCCTGCAAGAAAGTAGGCTATGAACTTAAGCATTATTTGTTCCGTGAAATTATTTATAAATCATAGTTTTGTCCCCATCCTTTTAAAACTTGATGTGGACATTCTTAACAGTGCAGGTCTAGCATCCACGAATGCATCCAGAGCTATTTTCATGTAATCAGTATCTAAACTGATATCCCACTAGCTTATACAGTTTTATTTATGTGCAAATGTTGTAGCATTCTTTGCTGAGATTCATGTTAAGTCCAACAAAGACTTACATTTAAAGGGGGCATTGTATCAACAAGAAAGTGGTTAACTCCAATCTCTTTAATGCAAGGTGTTTATGCTGCCTCATCTGCTCCATACATCTATACACAGATATCGTAGGACTGTGCCTGTATTCCAGAGGGCAAAGTTGGAATACACTTTGTAATTTATGGCCCATTTCCAGGCTATTTTTCAGCCATGCAACACATTTTGCAACTGGCTTGTCTTCAAATATTGCATTTGTTGTGCATGGATTATTAAACCGAGGGTATGAATTCTTACCCCTCAAAAAATGTTCTTTACCTGACCCCTGCCAGGCTTTTTACATTGACAGTCTTTGCAGGATTTGCCAAAGACTTTCATTGTCGAGCTGCTGGGGCTAAGGTTGGACTCTCTTCCACTCTGGAGTTGCTCCCGCTGAGAGGTGCCGAGCTGGGATGGGCATACTTGTTGCCCCCGATCTCGGCCCCGGTACGTTAGGGTTTAATCCACTGAATGATAGGGTAGCCTCTCTCCGACTACGGCTGACTGTTTGCCAAGTGGTAGATCAGATTACCCACCCTTCTTGGAGTCCTTGGAGGGGGTGCTGGAGAGTCCTCCTCCTGGGGACTCCCTCATTCTGCCGGGGGACTGGAGAGTTAAAGAGACAACAGAAATAAGAAGTCTCATGCCCTCAATCATGAACACTCTAGACCATACGATGATCTAGAGTGCGGATCAGGCCGCATTTTTCTGTCCGAGCCCGGCCCATGTCCAACAGAGCAGTAACCGAACACGACCTGAGCCTGACAGGCATTAAGATATTTATGTCCAAGCCCGACACAAGTGCGCACATTTTAATAAACTGAGGGTATGGATTCTTACGCTTGTAAGTACTTTCTGCCCGTGGGCTCCTCTGGTCCAGAGGTGGGCTTTTTTCCCAACAGAAAAATATGCAGAGTTGTGGGTCTGATAGGGCGAACAAGGTACTGCTGAAGCTGCCATGGGGAAAAAATGGTCTCACCTGCTATGACTGGATAAGTCAAGTGAATTCTTATCTTTAATTTTAATCATCTTAATATATTTGATCTTAATTTTTTATTTATGTCAACAATAACTTTTTTTTCAAAAATGTCTGTCACTTTTTAAAGTTTAAATGTACGTGCAAAATGCCCTACAGCCAGCATAAACAAACCTGTTACTTTTTATAAATAAAAATCAAATAAATAAATATCCCCCCTCTGGTTTTTTCACAAATCACACACTGCTAATGCTCTGTAGAGCCTGGATGAAGTTTTCTGCCCTCCCTCCTCTGATGGGACCAAGCCCAACCCGAGCCCAACCCGAGCCCGAGCATCCGTTCTAAATAACTGTCCGAAGCCAGCCTGGCCTGGCCCATCGGGTACCGCCGGGCTCAGGTCGGGTTTCCATGCTGTACTATGATCTTGGTGCTCCGGAACACCACGGGCAATGGAGGGTGATATTGTCCTCTGCGGACCACACATAAACACCAGAAGTAGGGTTGGGTACCAAGCTTCGGTTCTTTTGTGGCGCCGACCGAAATGCTTCCGTAGTACAAAGTATGAAAACATGCCTCGTTCTGTGGTTTTTGGGTGCCAAGTTTCAGTCCCCAGAGGTTAATTACGTGATCAAGACCTAATAATGCTACCTGTAATTGGCTGTAATGTTATACGCTGCGGCATGCAGGAAAAATAAAGATACTGTCATTGTATCCAGGATACCAGACAGAGACGTTTTGTGTTTACGCCCACAGACGGTGGTGTTTCTATGTTGTGATAGTGAACTGTATTTGTGTGTCGTTGAAACGGTAAAAAAATGCCAGTGCGGTCAAAAGCGTGGCTCCACTTTAGCAAAACTGATTGCAATTCTGCGCGATACAATATATGCAAAAAAGTCATAACGGCTAAGGCTGGGAATAACACTAATTTGATGAAACACCTGACCTTGCACAGAATCAATTTAACAGCAGAAAGGTAAATGGGTTGAACTTATATAGAGCTTTTCTAGTCTTACTGACCACTCAAAGCGCTTTACATTGAAGCCACATTCACCCAATCACACTCGCATTCATACACCGACACCCAAAATGGCTCGGTAGGACATGTTGAATTCGGGGGTTAAGTACCTTGCCCAGGGGCACATCAACATGTGATTGGAGGAAGCTGGAATTGAACCTGGAATTGAACCTGGAATTGAGCTGGTAGAGTAGTTGCAAGCCAACTACTCTACCACTGAGCCACAGTCGCCCCTGCAAGGTCCTCCGTGTTTGACTGCAACGAGAGCGGACTGCAGCCAACCTCCTATCAGAATTGAAGTAGTAAGAATATATATATATATATATATATATATATATATATATATATATATATATATATATATATATATATATATATATACATTTACACATATATATAGGTCGTAAAATGAAATTGTTGTGAACCTGTGATCAGGGAAGGACTCAGTGCTTCTAGTTAGGTATGTGATATTTTGCTCACAGAGCACAGCTGCAGAGTTTCATCCTTTGGGGGTTTTTCAGAACATTTCTGTGAGCTATTGTATTCTTAATCCCATATTTTTATACAGTGTGACTCACCCAGAAGATTGGTTTGGGGGTTGCTATTATTGATCCGTTGTGATCTATGGGGGAGATGGGCAATTGAAATTGCCATCTCAAAGAGGGATATACAGAAGAGGCGGAAGGATCACAACTCATCAACAGCTTCACGAGGGTTGAAGAGGAACCGAGAAGAACTCATAGACTCTTATATTTTACATTTTACTTTTACAATTATATGATCTGTTACATTATTCATTCTTTTGTCCCACAGTCGTGAGAGAGAATGACACGACCATAGACTCGAAGGTAAATGGTAAATGGATGAACTGAACTTATATAGCGCTTTTCTAGTCATACTGACTGAGTCATACTGCCTTCTCAAAGTGGGCAGAAAGAATCAGAGCTATGCTGGTGTGGTTAAAGCGGTGCAGCTTGGCTAAAGCTGTCCTTAAAGAGAAGCAGCATCTTATTGGTAAGTGTAAATCAAGATAGAGTAAACTTAGTGCAACATCATATGGCTAAATCAATTATTCAACTATTATTACTATTATTACTACAAATAACCCGTTTGACAACCACACACACACTGTCTCTCTCTAGGTCTTCCTGAACATGCCATCATTTTGGATGTAAAGAACAGGTGGAACAGCCTGTTCCCGATGGTGGAGCGATTTCTGGAGCAGTTTCCTGCCATCCAGGCAGCCTCCATGGACGGCTAAAAAAAAAAAAAATCAATGGAGTATGACAGGTTTAGTTAAGGATGGACATTGTTATTACCTTATTCTCTTATAGTAATGTGCTGGGCTGTTGTCTAGCTAATAAAACAATGTGTATATTTTTTCAGACTGGAGAGGCTTTCTTTTGAGGATTATAGAAAAGCAGAACAGTTTGTCAGAGTAATGAAGATACTCTATACTTCAACCATCTGCATCTCTGCTGAAAGGAGTCCAACTTTGGGCCAGATTCTGCCCATCTTGGGGAAACTCCAGCACCACTTCACAGTGACTGATGAGGACTCCTTTACACAGACCATCAAGGACAAGATCTGGGGTGACCTCTCAAAACGATACCAAATATGTTGTAGCATAATCTTGTAGATTTTCAAATTGTGTTCATAAGGTACACTCAGAGATTTGACTACTATGTTTTTATGTTGCAGGATGAGAGCATCAGGCAGTTCTTGGAGGAGGGCACAGCCTTAGAGCCAAGATTTAAGGTCAAAGTGTCCGATAAAGTGTGGACCAGACTACAGGAGGAGATGTTGACTAGGATCTCACAACAGGTATTTTTTGTTATTGATAATATTTGATTCCTCTTCCATTGTAAATCAGCTTATATGACTCCTATAAGCTATTGAATGCAGAATAAAGGTGTAGTGACCCAGGCCCAGCAAATGGAGCAGGAGCTTGAAGGGACAGGTGGTGACCATGATGACAACTCTTCTGATGAAGACTGCACAGATGCAGTAACAATGCTGGTAAAATAAAAATATACAAACACATCCTGCCCCCCATTTCAGCGGTACAGAGGTCCGCCATCTACCCTAACCTCAGTGAATCCAGTAACCTGGTGGTGGAATGCGAGGGACACTATGCCAATGCTATCAAACTTGGCAACCAGGTATCTCCGTGTGCAAGCATCATCCACACCCTCAGAGCATACTTTTTCTACTGCTGGGGACACCATCAGCCAGGAGCGGGCTTGTCTGTGTCCTGAGAAAGCAGACATGTCGATTATTCTGAAGAAAAACGGACAAGTTAAAAGCTCCAGTATGTAGCAGAATATTAGATTGATTTGTAACTTGTTTGCAAGTGTTCTTTTGCACTGGAAATTATGTGTTGTCTAGTTTTTATGTAAGAAAACTGCTTGGAGTGGAAAATTACTAAAGCTAAAAAATAAAGGTGAAGATTTGTAGAATTCAATTCAATTCAATTCAATTCAGTTTATTTATATAGCGCCATTTCACAACAGATGTCATCTCAAGGCACTTTACAAAAAGAGTTATTACAATACAATGTTTAGTGTAGAAATTACAGAACCACAGAAGATTGCGTCGTGGAATTCTCAGCAATCCCTCATACTGAGCAAGCATGCAGCGACAGTGGGAAGGAAAAACTCCCTTTTAACAGGAAGAAACCTCCGGCAGAACCAGGCTCAGCACAAGCGGTTATCTGCCGCGACCGTCTGTGGCTTGGAGAATACATGGAGAATGTGTAATGTAATTAGCTTTTTGTTATCTTCTAATCTTATAAAATTGGTATCAAAAAATGTATTGTACAGGAACCGGTATCGAAGTGAAGGTATCGGTACCGGTATCGGAAATTTTTGATTGATACCCAGCCTTAACTAGAAGACGCTGCAACAACATCTGTGAAAGCTCTGAGGAAGGTGACAGTTATCGTTGAGATAATAGAAATCAACAAAAAATGAACATAACACAGATAACGGCCTAAACTTCAACAGCCTATCTAATGCAACTCCTTAAGCAGAGACGCTGAGACCATGCATTACACAGATTATTATGACACCCATTACAGAGGATAATCTTTTAAAAAGTGCCACTTATACCTCGCTACATGAGAGATTATCGACACATGAGGAGAAAAGTCAACATAAACTCATCTTAGTGCTGGACTCTAACATAATGGCTGACTATGCTTTATTTGACATTCATTTCTGTGGTCTATGGAATGTTTCTAAATGGATGAAACAGTAATCATCCTAAAGATGCTCTAACATGTGTAATGTTGGAAGTGGTTGACAGCGGGGTGGCACAAAGGATGCATGTTGAGAAAAACTTTCTCATCATGCAGCTAGATGACGGCTGGTTCAAATTTCGTCTGTTTCTTTTCATTGCTCCGATGGTAAAGTCTTCCCTACACATACCACACATTACAAATGTGACCAATTCCATTCAAAAATTCTATTCTATTATATTATTGATTCCAGAAGTAAATTCAGTGTTGTTGTTGCTTATACAAATTAATTCTTCGAGTAGTTGTTTTAGATCATGATGGCTGTGGACAGGATGGATTTCCTGCAGCAGTCTGTGTTGCAGCGGAAGTGAAGAAGCCTCTGAAAGAGTATGTTGTTGTAAGATAGTATCATGAAGAGGATGCTCAGGGTTGTCCATCATTTTTTATTTATTTATGAAGAGTTCTTCTTTGCTTAACCATCCCCGGAGGTTCTGGAGAGATGAAACTCTCCAGAACAGACTGTAGATCTGCAGCATCTTGCTGTAAACCTTCAAGGACTTCAGCTTCCTCCAGTAGTCCAGTCTGCTCTTTTCCTTTTTGTAGACACTTGGCTGTTGAGTCTCCAGTCTAGTCTGTTGTCCAGGTGAACTCTGAGATATTTATACTTCTAAACCACCTCCACTTCTTCTCCCATGATGGAGACAATCTTTGACTTCTCCCGGTTTCTTCTGAAATCTACAACCATCTCCTTTGTTTTGTTCACATTTAATGTAAGATGATTGTTTCCACACCATGCCACAAAGCGCCCCACCAGCTCTCTGTATTCAGCTTCTTCTCCATCTCTGATACACCCAACAATTGCAGAGTCGTCTGAGTATTTCTGCAGATCACAGGTCTCCGTCTTATACTGGAAGTCTGAGGTGAACAGAGTGAAAATGAATGATGAGAGTACAGTCCCTTGTGGTGCTCCTGTGCTGCTGATCAGCTGGTTTGACCCACAATCCTTCAGTCTCACAAACTGTGGTCTGTTTGTCAGGTAGTCATCGATCCAGCTGATTGTTGAGGCCTCCACCTGTGTCTTCAGGAGTTTCTGACAAAGTGCAGGGGGTCCTGATATGTTTTAGTTTGCTTACTCAGATATGGCAACAGGAGTCTCATTTATAAAGCTTGCTTACGCACTGAAAACTACCTAAGTCAGTTTCTATGGCAAGTTTGGGATTTAGAGAAAAAAAAATGCTGCAAAGATATGCGCAACTTTAAAAACACTATGGAGCGTACTGTTTACGCAGGTTTTGGACACTGGCAGCACACACCGTGAGATGGAGACTTTTAGAGATTTGCACACATACAACCAACAGTCAGCCAACCACCCTATTTTTATTTCTGAACTGAGACTGAAAATAGGAATCTGAATAAAAATTAATTTTAAAATTATATCAGTATATTAAGATATGTATGTGTTCAGAATATACAGCCATTATAAATATTAAACAATATTATATATACAATATTATATTGCACTTATTGATGCATTAAATGTGTGAAGTATAAATATATAAATATATATATATATATATATATATATATATATATATATATATATATATATATATATATATATATATATATATATATATACTATGCTGGCGCTCATTGAAGACCAGCCAATGGCAGCATCTGGATGTGGGGAGCTGATGTAGATTCCTTAAAGCGGTCCTATTAGATCCACCGACCTGCTGGAACTATGTGTCCCATCATCCCTTTCCTCTTGCAGCACATTCTGGCTGTGGCATGCCATCTACCTTCTTTCTGCTGCATTCAACACTGTGCACTCGCAGCTCTTGTGTTTATTTTTGACCCCCAATTCATATATTGCACAGACGATACTTTTTAAAGTTAGACTAAAAACATAGCTTTATGTGTTAGGATTTACAATTCTAGGAGGGTTGAAACCCACATTCTGCTGTAATTTACTTTTCATTTTCAATTGTTCCAATTGTTCCAATCTTATTGTTGCTTCAAGAAGTAATATTATCAAAAATGTGTATTTATTGTTCTAATTTCTTTTCTGTTATGTGCTAATGCTTATTTTTTGTTTTGTTTTTTTTATCTTTTTGCTCTGGTCATATTACACATTTTCTTATTGCTAACTATTTTTTGTCTATTGAAGCTAAACACTGTGGTTGCCTTTGGCTGAGTAAAGTGTTATATAGATTTTTTTTTAAAGTGCTGCGTTTAGATGTGCAAAATGTCTTGAATCGGATCATAGTTGGGATTAGAATCTGACTGTGTACATGGGCCCTGAAAAAATCAACCAGATTATGACAAGCGTTTACATTTACCACACGTTCGATCGGAATAAATCATTTTGACATGCACAGAACTACCTAAAATACCAGAAATAGCTGTAGAAGAAGTAGCAGAATTACTTGCAAGCATGTAAAATGGAGCAGCACAAAGCCTTTTTTTGTGTACACAATCAAATCCTAAACCAAATCCCTTTGTTTGACGCCAGTGTATTCTACGACTTTGTATGATGGAGCAGAGATTCCAGGTAATGACCCACATTCAGAATAAGACTTTACATGCACAGCGATCAGATTAACTATCAGCATAACCCACCTGTCTCAATCGGAATGAAATGTTGTTCCAAATGAGTGTGATTGGGCCAGAGTATTCTAAATGTCGTGTTTACACGAAACACTTTTATTCTAATCAGGCGTTGAATCTGATTACTTGTGTCCATATTAAAGCCGCTAGTGATTGATTGAAATAAAATGGTTTTTCATGCCACCACATGCCTGCTTCATTCGCCGTGGAATTGCTTTCTCTGCCTCTCAGTTGTCATGGTTACCAGTGAAACGCCACATATCAGATGGTTTGAGTTGACACACACACTTAGCATTGACCTTGCGTGCAGCTGTGCGTACTCCAAATTTAAAAGATCAAACATTTACTAAGTGTAAGTAAACAAATTGCTGAGCTTAAGCATTGTTTTATTAAGGATTCGAATCAATTCAAATCAGTTTATTCATATAGCACCAATTCACAACAGATGTCATCTCAAGGCGCTTTACAAGAAGAGTCGTTTCAGCACTATTATACAATCGTTTCAATCTGTTAAAAGTTTTCTATTTAAGGAATCCGAACAGATTGCGCTGAATCATTAACATGAGGTTGTGCTCCCACTTTTAATCCGTGAAGCAGACACTCTGTTTTTAAGACTAGGCTTAAAACCTTCCTTTTTGATCAAGCTTTTTTGCCCTGATGTTTGGAACAGTTCTAATCTCACTGTACTGTGTATAATGACAATAAAGGCATTCTGATTTTGAAATCTCAAAAAGAGTGAGGAAAGAGTGTGGTAAAGGAGCTGCACAGAACCTACTATGGTGTGAATGATAAGGAGATGTTTGACATGCCTGTGAGGAAGAAGTTTATCTCTGATGGAGCCTGAGTTGTCTAACAGTGAGGTGTTTTGAAGCAGGGCTTCACTCTGAACACAGAGCAAGACCAGCTCAACAAATAATCTTCACTTTATAATTTGCACTTGTTTAATGCGTTAAAGCAGTATATACAATCCTTTGATTAGTGTGATGCCTGGTGCTCTGCATGTGTCTGGGAGTTTCTCCCTGGATGGTGGTGAAAAATGAAGGCTCAGCAGATTTTAAGGGGTGATGCTCAGTGTAACAACTAGAGACACATGGAGGTTTGGGGCTTTGGGTGCTCCAGGTGGTCATCCTGTAGGGTGTGGTGTTATTTGTGTGGGTGCTCAGACCATGTCCCTGTATAGTGGCTGAACCAGGTGATAAATCTGCATGCCTACATCCACTCAACACCAGCATACATACACACACCAGAGGTTGTGTTAAATGCTTGTGTTGTCTACCATTTTGAACAACTGGGTAAGAAAAAAAAATCCAGTCATAATGTATTTTTACTCATCACATTTTAGAACAACCTATTGAATAGCATTTATTTTAATTTAATTAATATTCAATCCGAACAAGCAGAACAGAGAACTACATAAAAATAATGATTACACTTAAAATAAGAAAAGTCTCACGTCTTCCTCCTGCTCAGCTGTGTGTGATCTAATAGTGGGATTGCTGCACGGCTATCATTGTGAGGTTTGGGATTTTTATCTTGGACAGATGACTTGTCATGGGGCTTTAAGATGTTTTCCTGGAGGCTGAATACGTGCGTTGTTGCCACACTGCATACTGGAATTACAAGTGCCACTTCAGCCACATTTAGAAAATAAGTAATATTTCTCCAATTGAAGTGATCAGAAGTCTGAAAGTTCCTCTGAAAGAACCATTTCTTGAACCACAAGCTATCACTTCAGTGGGAGGATATCACCCACCATGCACCGGTGGTTGGCATGACAGCCGGTTTTTAGAGTGCTTCTGTAACCAGTAGGACCAATTACAGTCGCGCTCCAAGGTTCTGTAACTCTTCAGGGCGTTGTGAGGTACTGGTTAGTAATATGGATCCAGTACAGGGTCCAGGTCTGAGATGGTGCTCAAATGCTCTCCTAGGAATCGTAATTTCATTTATTCAGTTACCTTTACTCTGCGCATGAAGTTAAACATGTGTGCAGATCTGCATCACACGGCCAGAAAGGCACCAGCCCCCCCTACAGCCTTCCAAGTACAACCAGGGATAGATAATGTAAAACCTCACTTCCTGATAAAACTGCTGTAAGCAGAAAAATATCCCGAGACGTTGGAATCATCATTCACCACCAAAGCAAATGAATCTTCTAACATCATAAATAAGACAATGAACAAGGCAAGGGGAAAGGAAACAGAGCTCGTTGGAGAATTGAAGCCATTTTAAATGAGTTTTGAGGCATTTTTTTACATCTCTATTAGAAAACTGTTCCCTACTCAGCATACCAGGAAATATGTAGCTGAAGAAGAGGGGGCCTCCCCCTGGGGCTAAGCACTAATCCATGTAATGACATTATGTTTGTTGGTGACCTCTGACATTCACTCAGTCAGTAGGGGGTAAATGTCCTATAAAAACACCACTAAAGGAAGAATGACCTTATAGGGCATTACATGGAGATTGGTTCTGGGTAAACTGGTTTAGTTCAGTCATTCCCTCATTTTCTGCCAGTATAATGTTAGTCATTCTATTTTTTATTTTACTGTTTGGTGTCTGTTTGCTGTGCCTTAACCTGGGGGTATTAAACGTATTCTAGCATCTAACTTTTTATACTGAGGAGGGGTTCTGGAGCTGCTTCAGATGTTACTCTGCTGCATTCTTTTAACACTTTGACAGGACACCTTCCCCACACCTCCCACAGAAAGTACCTTGTAATCAGCCTCAGAGCTGAGGAACATGTTCCATCCTGTTCCCTCAAACAATGCTGCTGTTTAAGGAGCTGGAAAGATCTTGTTTAAGAATGCCAAGATTGAGTTTCAGATGGTCCCAGGGCTGTTGTCTACATCTGACTCCAACTCAGTAACATATCAGCACTACCTGAAATCTGTCCTGATCCCACTAAATGAATGTAGTTCAGGTAAAACACCCTGAAAATTAGCAAGACCACAAAATAATGTGCCATAAAAAATATCCCTACACATCAAACTGTGTCTCACCTTACAGCCACATGCTTCACTGTACTTTAATTTGATCAATCCAACTGAAGGAAATAGTTAAAAAGTTTTGTTATATTTTTAAGAAACAAATATCTGAAAAGTGTGGCATGCAGTTGCAATCGGCGCTCATTAAACCAAACAGCTTCAGGCATCACCTAATTAGTTATTTTAGTCCCCTGTGTTTAATTAAATCCAGTATAACACTGTCAATACCTCAGAGGTTTGTTAGAGAATATTAATGAACAAACAGAATCATGGAGACAGAGAACCCCAGCAGCAGGTCATGGAGCAGGTCTGGTCCAGTCTAGAGCAAGGTTCTACAACATCCCAAGCTGTGAACATCTCCCAGAGCTCTGATCAGTCCATCATTTGGACACGGAGACAAGGCGGAGCAGGACATGGACATCCATCTAAACTGACTGACTGGGCGAGGCAGGCAAACATGCAGAACCCTTCATGTAGGGAGAAACTTACACTGCACATAAACCTGAACATATCATCGCCACAGTCAACCATAGTGGTGGCAGCATTATGCTGTAGGCATACATTTCTTCACCATGGATGTGGCACCTTCTGATTTGTAGTGATCAGGGGCAGCAGATAGTAAATACTACAGAGGAAATGTCAGCTTGCGCATAGAGGATGGTAGGTAGAATGTGAAGCAGGTGGTACTTCTAGGATTATATTAAAACACATACAAATCTCACACACTACCAAAGACACAAACACAAAAGAAAACGTACTTAAGTTAGACATTAGTGCAAAGAAAATGTATGTCACTACCCACCTATTTTGAAAAACTTGAATATAATTCGGTATATATTTTTAGTGTACATTGACAAAATACAAAGACAAACAGCATTTTAAGAATTACACCATTATACTCATTTTTTTAGAGACAATAATATCTCAATACTTTAAAATATCAGTTTAAATTATGTTTGTGGTAAAAAAAAAGGGTTGGTCAAAGGAAGAAAGTGAACAGGAAACCAAGAGACAGCTCAGTGATTTCCTGTTTAACAACTGAACATACTGGATCTCTTGGGAACATTTCACCCTAATCGTTTGGAATCAGTGGGCCTCATTTATCAAACTTGCGCAGAAAACAGTGTATATTTTGGGTGTATATTCCAAATACGCAAGACCCAACGTGGGATTTATGAACGCGTCGGATCCGCCCAGATTTGTGCGTAAAGACCTGCGCTTGTTGATAAATGTCATGGATGAAACAAGTGTATTTATGAAAGTCACGCCAATAAATATTCACCAATCGCCTCTTCCACGCCTTGTTTTTGCGACATGGCTGAACGGCAGACGACCAAGATTGTTAAAAAGAGGAACTTCACTAGCAGGAAATAGGTCACAGGCAGACCCAGCTCCATGGTGCGTCTTGTGTGCGCTTGGAACGGAGGGTTATTAGATGTCACCTAAAGCATGACATGCAGTTATTCATTGTTATATTACACAGCTGGTGGCCAGAACACCCAGTATGGATAGCAGCTGCAGTGGGACCGGAATGACACGATGCCGCGGCTGTCCCCACATCTTATAAAAACATCTAAGCTGTAACCATACATTCCACATCATGTTGTACATAGAACATTTCTAGTTACTTTTTATTCATTTATATTCATATCTGTTACAGAATGTTTACATCGTAACTGTTTCACTGCCACTTTAGGTCTATCTAGGTTTTTATTTTTATCTAAGCCACATTACGGGAGAGAGACAATTTTTTTTCCTTCAATTTTTCTGTATACTGCTGCTATTGAGAAATCGACAATTTGTGGGAGACTTTAGAGTTTGACATTTTGCACCTTATTTAATGACAGACTATCATAAAAAAGGGGATCAGCGTGCACATCCGTTCCAAAAATATTGGGCAGATGGAAACATGGGTAATATTGAAAGGAAGAAAAAAGACGACTCGCACACTAACTGCAGCAATTAAGGCACTAACTTTTTAAATCGACTACAATTTGGAGCCCTGTGGTGTGCGAGGCGCCCCTTGTTTATTTAATATGAAAGACGATCATGACATAACCCAAACATAACTTCATGAAATGGTATATTTGTAATGTGAGAGGTGTAGGCATAATTTTTCCAGCATGGGAATGTTTAATGTTGTCTAAATCTTTAATTTTATGCATGTTTTTTGCGTGTTGCGATGAAGGTTGAAATGGGTGTAAAATTTACACCACCTCCTGACTTGGTGTAGGCCTATATATTTTGCCCATTGTACGCTCACGTAAATTTTTTGTGTACGCAACATTTAAACCCTGATTTGGTCGTACGCAAGTTTGATAAATGAGGCCCATTGTTTCAAACAAGGACATTTTCTGTTAGTTACAGCTGAGGGATTTATCAGTAAAAACACTGCACTTCTGGTCTATCACCACATATATGTTACAGGAAGAGAGCTTTTATCCAACCGTGTTGAGTATTTTAACTAACACAACTTACAATGCTTGAACATGTCACAGTTTATAGAAGACTCATTGCATAGAACTGTGGGAAATGAAACTTAACTGCAACATTAATGAAGATGATTAATGATATTCTAATGGCCTCAGATAATGGATTTGTGACTGTTCTGGTCTTGTTAGATCTCAGTGCTGCTTTTGACACAGTCGATCATAATATTCTCTTAGAAAGGCTTCAACATGTTGTAGGGATAAAGGGAACAGCACTAGGCTGGTTTAATTCATATCTGTCTGACAGATTCCAGTTTGTTCATGTCAATAATAAATCTTCTTCACACTCAAGGGTTACTTATGGAGTACCACAGGGTTCTGTGCTTGGACCGATTCTCTTTAGTATATATATGCTTCCAATTAGTAAAATAATTAGACAACATGGAATGAATTTCCACAGTTATGCTGACGATACACAATTCCATTTATCCATAAAACCTGATGAAACCAGTTAGGTAGATTACAAGCATGTCTGGAAGACATAAAAACCTGGATGACTCTGAATTTCTACTTTTAAATTCAGACAGACAGAAGTTGTTCTAAGATTTCTTTCTTTCACCTCCGGAATATTGCTAAAATTAGAAACATCCTGTCCAGTAGTGATGCAGAGAAACTAGTCCATGCAGTTGTTACTTCAAGGCTGGACTACTGTAATTCCTTATTATCAGGAAGTCCATAAAATACAATTAAAGGCCTTCAGTTGATCCTTAATGCTGCAGCAAGAGTTCTGATGAATATTAAAAAGAGAGATCACATTTCTCCTGTTTTGGCTTCTCTCCACTGGTTCCCTGTTAACTAAAGAATAGAGATTAAGATCCTCCTTCCTTACTCATAAAGTCTTTAATAATCAAGCTCCATCATACATCAGATTGTTCCATATGTTCCTAACAGACAGTGTTTGGGAGAATACTTTGTAAATGTATTTAGTTACAGAATACCTGCTTTAAAATGTATTATGTAACATATTCTGTTACTTTGCTGAATTCTGGTACTGTATTCTAAATACTTGATATACTTCCGCTTAAAAATAGCTTTTAAGTCTATTAAATGTCCCAAAATGCACTGCTAGCTACTCCTGCAGGAAAACAGGGCATATTAATGCTAAACATTTGGTACTGCCTGGGGAAAAATAAAAGCAACACTGCTACCTCTCAGTGACCAAAAACCAAACAAGGAAACTGGTTTTTAGCAGTAATATCTCTATAGATTTGATTAGATTTTATATTTAGTTATTTTAAATTAAGTTTAGTTGTTTTTCAGCCACAGCTAATTAGACTATTTGCAACTTCCGGTTATAAATATGCAAAGTATTGTAAACTGACATTCATTGCATCATCTTGTAGCCATAATTTTTGGAAAACCCATCACAATAACATATACTGCTCACAAAAAAACACTTTAAACAAACACATTAGATGCATCAGATCTCAATATGAAGTTGGATATCTATACAAATAACGTCAGGGCAATGTCTTAGGAACAAAAGAATTCCAAGTCGTTTAATGTAAATAAAAGTTTTCAGCCTACAGAGGGCTCAATTGTGTAGACACCCTAAAATCAGAGTGAAATGAAGATGTGGCAGGCTAGTCCATTTTTTCAAAAACTTAATTTCTGCAACTCAAAATGCTTTTCAGTATCTTGTGTGGCCCCCACGAGCTTGCTTGACAACGTCGGGGCATGCTCAATGAGATGACGGATGGTGTCTGGTGGCATTTCCTCCCAGATCTGTGTGAGGGTATCCCTGAGCTGTTGTACAGTCTGAGGAGCAACCTGGTGGCGCCTAATGTACCGAAACATAATGTCCCACAGATGTTCTATAGGGTTTAAGTCAGGTGATCGTGAAGGCCATTCAATTGTTTCAATTCCTTCATCCTCCAGGTACTGACTGCATACTCTTGCCACATGAGGCCGGGCATTGTCGTGCATTAGGAGGAAACCAGGACCTACTGCACCAGCGTAGGGTCTGACAATAGGTTCAAGGATTTTATCTCGATACCTTATGACAGTCAGAGCACCATTTCCTAGGCAGTAGAGGTCTGTGCGTCCCTCCATGGATATGCCTCCCCAGACCATAACTGACCCACCATCAAACCTGTCAAACGACGTTACAGGCAGCATAACGTTCTCCTTGTCTTCTCCAGACTCTTTCACGTCTATCACAGGTGCTCAGGGTGAACTTGCTCTCGTCTGTAAAAATTAAACCTTATTGCTGCAGCACGTGTGGATGTGCCATCCTGGAGACGTTGGACAACCTGTGCAACTTCTGTAGGGTTAAGGGATCTCCTGATACTGCCAGTAGAGATAATTACTCAAGCCAAAACCAGCCAAAAAAGATCAAGATGGAGAAACTTGAAATGACCTCCACGTGTAAAACCAGTCCTGTTTTGAGGGTTTTCTAATTGTTGCCACTGTAGTGCACCTGTTGTTAAGTCTAAGAACACCAATACAGCTGAAAGTGATTAACGATGCACTCAGGTGCTTAACTAACCAGAATATTATCAGACAGGTTTAACTGATTTCATGCCAGGCCCAATAAAAAAAGCGTTCCTTTAACTTTTGTGAGCAGTTTATAATCAAGCTAACGTCATGTCAGATACAACCAACACTAACTGTGAGAAATGACCTAACTAATATGATACATGCCCTGTCAAATAATGGACAAAAAAAAAACAGTGGTAGAGGATTTTGTTTTGTTTTTGGACATCATTGCCGTGTCTTTTAATTTTTTTGTGACTTTCACATACCTTGAAAGGCTGACCTGCCGGATGCTTTATGTTTCTAGTTTGCTTTTGACATTGTTGATGGGCAATGTAGCTTGAGATCCGCCAACAACGTTAACGCAAAAAGCCTAACCTTTGCAAAAAAAATTTAGGAAGTAATACGAATATGTCATTTTATTCATTGATACCAAATTACAGCTGCTCCACCAATCACTGGAGTTTGCCGGCATACTTTACACTTTGACACCAGAAGCATAAGTGGTGTGACTCTGTGACTAGTGATGCCAAATTTGATCTTTCCCCCCTTTTTCATCATCATGGTTTTAATTGGGCTTTTGTCAGGAATGCTCGATTGAAATCTAGCATCACTTGAAAAAAATTAAATGTGAGATCATTTCATTCACATTTATGTTTTTGTTTGCTGGTCGGGAGTGTTTTGACTATAGCCCAGCTACCTGCTTGACTGGATCACAGTTTTCTGGATACCTTTGAAAGACTTTCTAGATACCTTTGAAAGACTGCGAAAAACTGTGGATTAACAACATGGCATACTGCTCAGCCGAGAACTTTGATAAGCTACTCCAAAGACAGAACACCTTGGAGGAACAGTTCCGGAATATGGAAGCAAAACTACGCCTTCTGGAAATAAACTTTGAGATTAATGCTGGATATGATAACAAGAAAACCCTACCGACTTCACTGAAGGAACAACAGAAAACTGATAGCCGCCTGCTTCGGTCTAGCCCAAGTCAGAAAGCACTAAAAAACACCATTCTCTCACCAAGGAGCGGAACGTGCAGAAAGGCAAACTTGAATTTTGAGGAGAACTGGCTGCCTCTGAAACAAAGCTTGGAAAATACCTCCACAACTGTTCCCATTAAAAACAAAAGGCAGAAAAAGAAGCTCCAAGTTAAGACAAGTTCATTATTTTCTCCCCCTGGAATTCCCCTAAAAAATAGATTTACAGAACTAGACTCTCTGCAAGACACAGCCTCATGACTGGTCAAGGCCAGCAGGAGAAATCAAGAAGCCCCTCTATGAATGAAAAGACAGCACCAAGCAGCAAAGAGCAAGAGCAAAGGGAAAAATCCAGGAGTGTGAATCGGCCACACCATGAAACAAGACCCTCCCCAGCTATGGTTCTGATAATTCATGTTGGCTCTGTAAATGGGATTGAAAACCTTAACAGCAGAAACACTATTGTTTACGGCTCCCCAAGGAACACTATCAGACAAATTATGGAGAAGATTCCCTCTATCCTTTCCTTTAATTCAGGAATACACACACTCATTATACATGCATGCTCTTATGATATCAGCCTAAACCAGAGCGAGATCCTCAGAGCTGATGTCTCACAAATGCTCATGGCTCTAAATCTGCTCAATATCACAAACATTTGGATGTCGGGCCCAGTTCAAGAGGGAAATGATGAACGGTTTTCAAGGACCAGGTTCCTTCATAAATGGATGAAAATAAAATGATTGGAAAACTTGCTCGGCTATGTCAGCAACTTTAAGATTTTTGGTTTGGCTACTCATCTATTCAAAGAAAATCAACGCTATCTCAAGAGAGCTGGAATTAAACTGCTGGCTGCTAATATTTTTGCCCATTTGAATAACAGTGCTCCGAGACTTTCAAAACAAAGTTCCCCTAAGGTCAGGGTCTCAACTCAGCCTGCAGATAACCTACAATCAGACTGAGCCTCCAGCTGTTTGCAGCCCTCTGATAATTTGGAGACTGCACTATCTGATCGCTCCAAGGAAACTGCACCCACCTATCTCCTAAAGCGGAGGGATGAATCGGGATCAGGGATAAACCTAGGCTCACCAATTGAATTTTCCAAATGATTACAGGAGCAAATCATCAAAGGAACACAACTTACTCCAAGAATCTTACTGCCTATTGGACATGGTAATTCTCCCCTGCCACCACTGGTAAGTACTAATGTATGATGTATTAGGTCACCAGAAAAATCCCCAATGCTAGAAGATACTCCTCCTAACTATAGCTTTCTAACTGAAAACAGGAAATAAAGAGGAGGGGGCGGACTGGGCAATTATTATTTTTTTAAAACACTGAGCTTTAAAAAGATATTTGTGGGCACATCTCACTCCTTTGAATACCTTGCCACAGATGAAAGAACCAAATAAGGTCTAAGTCATAAATATGTACAAACCCTCCAAAGCTAGCTTAAACTTCATTAATGACCTCAATGACCTTCTATCTATAATTTGTATTGAGTATGACAAACTAATTATTGTGGGAGATTTGAACATTCATACTGACAACCCCCCCTAAGTGATACTCTCCATAACTTTGGTCTAACCCAACATGTCAATCAACCAACACACAAACAAGGACACACTTTAGACTTAATCATTAGCAAAATACTGAAAATCTCTAACATCTCTGTAGTGGATGTTGCATTATCTGACCACTTCTGCATCTTCTTTGAAAGCATGATCCCAGCCAAAGTATCTAAACAAATTGAGACCGTAGTAAAAAGAAAATGCTCCCTCATTGCCAGCTACCCTGAAATCTTTAAACAAATTTACCGCCCTACCTCACCCACCCAACACTACCCACCCACCTCCTCCAATTCCCCAACATACACTCTGTTAACAAGCTGGTTGATAACTTTTTCTCTAAAGTCTCAGACATCATTGATACCATTGCTCCAACTACAGTTAATGTAGTCACAGGCAGAAAGAAGTGATTCTCTGGTGCGTAGTGAAAAAAGGGAGTGCCGCCAGGCCAAGAGAAAATGTAGGAAACTTCACGTCAGGTTCACTATGATATCTACAAAAACAGTCTAAACAAATACAACGTAACTTTGAAAACTGCAAGGGGATCATTCTTCTCTGAAATCATTAACAAAAACAGTAATAACGCTCTGACTCTATTCGCAACAGTTGAAAGACTAATGGTACGTTCACTACGCCCCAAACGCCAGCGTCAGTTGCAGCAAGATTACAAGTAAAGTCTATGGTTGAGTATGTCAGGGCTCCATCAGAGTCTCTGCAGTGCGTTGTGTACGCTGGCTCCGTCAACTTCTCAAGCGTTACTTGCAATGCAAGCGATAACGTAGCAATAGCAAGCAATGCAGAAGTTCAGCTAGCTGAACTTTTGACGGACCCAGTATGTCAAACAAAGTGTCTCACTGTAGTGATGTCACTATACACGTATCTTGAATGAAGCGTGGGTCCAGTGAAAACATTTTCAACAAACACAGATTTCAAAAATTAGAAATATCACTTACCGAAGACAAATGGACAGGAACACCGAAGGACGAACAGAGCACCTGTAGTTGGTCTCTTGGTAGGAGACTTGAGCTCTGATGCAGCCCAGGAGGTCGTAAAATTAGGCGCAAGACAGACGGAAGTAGCGCTGAAAGCGAACCTCATCCATAAGCAGCTCCTGAATCAAATGGTTAAACTCCCCAAACTCAGAACGCATCTGAAGAATGAGCGCTGATGCACCAATGTTGACGTTGTCTAGCTTTATCTAGCAAATAAAGCCAAGCCCCTCTCTCGATACGGTCCGCCATATTTCAGAATGTCCGGCCGGCAACAGAGGAAGCCCCGTCCACATACTCTTTTTTGGTCAGAAGCAAAGGTTTAAAGCCAAAAAGTACATGCGTCAAACTACATGCATTGTGTGTGTGTTGGTTGACACAGACAAAGTGTGCATTACCAATCCTCAAGTGACAGCAGCTCCTGAGCTATACACCACTAGGGCCTGTAGTGAATTTGCCAACTTCTTAATTGAAAAGATTTTGGAAATTAGAAGATCAATCTGTAAAGTGGAAACCAACCCACCACCATTTTCACCCCCATGTAAAAACAATGTAGAGAAAATGTCTGATTTCAAAAAACTACTCAATCACAACTTTTCTGAAATTGTTAAACAGCTAAGCTCCTCCTCTTGCTGCCTTAATATCTTACCCACACCTTTTTTAAAGAAAGTTCTCCCTGTCATTAAGTCCAATCTGATGCAAATAGTTAACTCATCCCTCCAGTCAGGTGTCTTCCCCCAGGCCCTCAAAACCGCGGATATCAAACCCTTATTAAAGAAGAACAATCTAGATAATATATTGATGCAGAATTACAGGCCAATCTCTAATCTCCCATTCATCAGTAAGATTATTGAAAAAGCTGTATCTCAACAATTGAATACATTCCTGACAATGAACGACTCCCTCGATAATTTTCAGTCTGGTTTCCGTGCCCATCACAGCACTGAGACTGCCCTAGTCAAAGTTTTCAATGACATCCAATAAATACAGACAGCAGCAGAACCACAGTTCTGGTCCTTTTGGACCTCAGTGCAACGTTTGACACTGTTGATTACTGGAACTATTGGAGAGCAGGATCGGACTCACTGGTACAGCTCTTCAATGGTTCGAATCTTACCTCAAAAATAGGAAGTTCTTTGTGTCCATCGGAAATTTCTCCTCAGAACAAACAGAAATCACATGTGGGGTCCCCCAGGGCTCCATCCTAGGACCCCTCCTGTTTAATATCTATATGCTCCTACTAACCAAGATTATAGCAGCCAATCAGATAAGTTACCATAACTATGCAGACGAAACACAGCTATACATTACATTGTCACCAGGTGACTTTGATTCTATCCAGACCTTAAATGAATGCATTGAACAAATCAACGACTGGATGTCTCGTAACTTTCTCCAGCTAAACAGAAACAGAACAGAAGTAATTATTTTTGGACCTAAGGAGGAACGATCCAAAGTCAGCACACAGCTTCAGCTAATAAAACTAAAAACTACTCATCAGGCCCGTAATCTAGGTGTAATAATGGACTCAGACCTGAACCTCCAGGGTCACATTAAGGCAATAACAAGGTCAGCCTTCTATCACCTGAAGAACATTTCTAGGATTAAAAGAGTAATATCAAAGAAGGACCTTTAAAACTGATCCATGCGTTCAACTATAGTCGGATTGATTACTGCAACAGCGTCCTCACAGGTCTACCTAAAAAATCAATCAGACAGCTGCAGCTGATCCAGAATGCTGCTTCCCGTGTCCTCACTGGAACCAGGAAAGTAGAACTATTCACATCTGCCTTTGAGTCCTAAATTGTGTTTTTTTAATTACTCAGTGATTGTTTTATTCCTATTTTGTAACTGATTCTGTTTTATCTGCTTTTAATTTATATTATTTTGTCTAAATTTGTTCTTTATACCTTCTCTTTTTATTGATGGATTTAAAATGTCATAACACATAAACATAAATTTTATTTTATGCTTTAGTTACTAAACGCATTTCTTTCATAGACCTGTTCATGATGCTAAAAACAGATGTGTAACGGCGCATTTGGCTGACTAGATTGAATAGACCTTTGTAGTTAACTTTCACTTTTGTTATTATTTCCTGGACATGTTGATTTATACTGTAGTTAATGTGACTAGTAGGTCCTGGCTATTCCTTAGCTTTGGCTGAACTGATGACACTGGGTTATGCAGAGTTATCTCTGTAGTCATGCTGCTATAGGCTTACACTGTTGGAGGACAGACTGAACACTTTTTTTCACCCTTCTTCAGATGCAGTTTTTGCTGTTATTCTAAAATTTAACTTTGTTTCTTTCTGAGTGTTTTTCCTCTCTATACAAGCTCCACCCGGTCTTGTATCCTGCTCAGCTACAACGCCCCCTGCTGGATGTGGAGCATTGATTCAGATGATGCTCCAAGTGATCAAATATCCAACTTTTTACATTCTTTAATATAGAAAGATTATATAAAGGTTCCCTGTCTTCTCAAACCCCCAGACGGTTGTGGCAGATGACCGCTTGTACTGAGCCAGGTTCTGGTTCTGCTGGACGTTTCTTCCTGTTAAAGGGTTTTTTTTCCTCTCCACTGTCGCTAAATGCCTACTCAGTATAATGGATTGCTGTGGTTGCAGGTCTGCATCATGGGGTCAGTTAAAGCTGAGATCCATGGTCTTCATTTAATATACAAATGTTTCTTGAGATATATTTGTATAATAAGAAATATACACTTGAGTAAGAAGTGAGACGACCAGCCCCGGTGTTTCCTAACTGGCACCCATAAAGACTAGCTCCTAAACAAAATGCAGTTGTATTGACTCGGAAACAAAATACAAACAAATTAAAATTTTTGTGGAATACAAACCTATTCTATATTTTTAATATATTTTTTTATACATATATATATATATATATATATATATATATATATATATATATATATATATATATATATATATACTTAACGATGCAAAAAAATCCAGACAAAATAAATTGAAGTTTGTGGTAATGGGTAAAACAGTTTTGTGCTTGGCTCCAATGCTCCCCTGCTGGCAGGTGTTGGTAGCACCAGTTCATTTTTACTGCGTTTGAAGCCTTTTAGGGTCATTCAGTTCAGGTAAATTTACAAAAAACATTTTTTAGGTCTAAAACTATTGTTTCTGCCACATGGTGTAGGTACAAGTTTATTGTATTGAAAATTACAAACATATTGTCTTTATTAAAAATAAATGAGTAATCAATGTCTCTCTTTTTTGTGAAGGGAAGTTTAGTTCACAAAAAGTGGAGCAAAGCCAGCTCTTGTGTGGTTTGACAACATGACTAGTCAAGGCAGAGCCCTGACCCCACAAACAGTCAACACCGTTAAGAACTGGAGCCCTGACCAAGAGCAAGAAGTTATCAGTGACCATCAGGGCTGAAAAATGGCAGCCAGCATCATGCAAGGACAAAGAGCAGACAGCACACTCATTCTTGTAGTGCTACATGAAATAACTGTGTACTGTTGGAATCCACTCACTGCTGAAAAATGCAAAGGCCTCTTTGATCTCCCAGTAAAGAGCTGCATAGCCCAGTGACGGATAGAATCCATGTGGGAGGCCTCAGATGGAGGTAGGAGTGCTGGGAAAGGTCCTGGTGTTAAGCTGTCTGCAGCCCTCTCTCCCTGTTAGCAACTGATCCTCTTCCTGTTTGGCTAAAGCTTCATGTTACACTCTGAGCATTTCCATGCAGCAAGAGAAAGACAAATTATTGTCTCATTCCAACTGAAACCTGACTTGAACTACATGTGTGCAGCTTATGATGCGTTCACACAGCATGCTTTGTCAGCGTCAAACAACGCACACAAAGCGACTAGTTCAACGGCGATACACTTTTAGGCTGAAGTTTGCAAAGCGTGTGGGCGGGGCTTTCTCTGCCAGATGTTTTATAATGGTTTGTGTTGGGGGACATCACTACAGTAAGATGCTCGGATTGGTTGATGAGCTGTGTCAAGAGCGTTCAGAGCGTCAAAAGCTCAGCTAGCTGAACTTCTGCGTTGCTGACTTTTGGTGCTTTGAAGCATGAAACGCAAGAAAAGTTTCGAAAATAATGACATGTAAACTGGTCTGGTTCAGATATTAGTTTGATTATTGACAAAATTTGATTTAGATGTACATTTAAACATACTGAGTTTCTAACCAATGAACTAACAACACATATCCACTTAAGCATGTCTACTTCCTGTCAAGCAGACCTCATCCAAAAAGGGTGTGACATTTATTTTTCTATTAGTCTGTCATCAAGGAGGATGTTCCACATCTGCTGCTGCAGCTTGGTCTAACCACAGATACTGCTTTAAACCCACAGCAGAACAAAGTGCACTTCCTAATCCAAACCAGAACCAAACGGTGTTTGTAAATGAGCAATATTCTTTCCAGCTGAATTAAAGCTTTGTTACAAAGACTCCTAGAATTTCCATTCATACCAGATAAAATGTCCTCTTTGTCCCATTTGCTCTGGGAATCCAGATGTAGCCAGCTCCAAGTCAGAACCACCTCTGAAGACCAATTTGAATAGACTGAGGTTTCTAACAAATCCAGACCTCAAAATTCAACATGGCCTTCAGAGCCAAAGAAGGTTGTGGTTGGCATGTCATTAAATCATCAGTACATGTATTCAGTGGCTGATTTTCATATCGCTCACCTCCCAGGAAGCGTTGCCATCTGGGGGTAGCAGGATTTCTATTGCTTTTTTTATGCCCAGTCAATGGACAGTTACACAAGAGGAAATGGCCATATATGCTACCCCACTTAAATAATGCACAAGCTGCAGTAATCTTCTATATTTCAAAATCTGAAACATGAAAACTGCATAAACCTAACGTAGATCATTCTAAACTCGAGATATATTCTTAATAAAGTTACTTGAGTTTGGTGGGGGGGGGAATCCAAAGATTTTCTGGACAGTAGTCCAGGGCAGCATTCCTCCTAGAGCAGCTACCGCACATCTCATGACATTATCCTAACTTATTGAATGCATGAAATGCAGGGAAAACAATGACAGCTTGTACTACTATAGCTTACTACTTGGGCAGGTCATTCAGCGCAACAATTTAGGTTAATCTAATAAAAAACAAATTAATTTCATTGTCAGAGGCAGATGTAATGTAAAGATGCACTGTGCAACTTTAGTGGACATAATAATTTAATAAAATGAAGCCGTAACTGCAATATGTCAGTATGACAGAGGCAGGCTGCCGTGCACTGGCGCCAGCAGAACCTCTAACCCAGCGATTCCCTACCAGGCCTATTTGTACCCCTAGTGCTACATGGGTACATTATAGAGGGTACGTGGATAGACTCAAATGATGGGTGTCAGGCATTCGACAATATTCGCTGTGCCCTGGTTAAACAAAATCAGGCTTGCATGTGTTATGCTTAATAAATACCCAAATGAATAATAAACCTAACACTATATATATAGTCCACAGCTTTTATTGTTTTAATATTTGTAAATCAAACAATAGTGCTGATTAGCATCCATTTTGAAAAATCTTCCTTAAAGGTCTCATTCCTTTCTTTTTTCATGAAGTTTGCTGTGGTCTCTAAAAACGAATGAATGCCCTGTGAGTCGTTTAAATAGGAATAAATGGTCTGGCGCTCCTGTGTCAGGAAGTTGCACTTCATCAGAGGACTGGTTGGGGGGACATGTCAGGATCACAAGTCAAACTCATTATTATTCCCAGTATGTAAACGCTCGCTCTGATTGGTTAACAGCTAGGTGACTGTTATGCTGCCTTCAAACAAATAAGTAACTTAGCTTACTTTGCTGAGAATGTTAAAAGAAAAATTCCGTTTTGTGTGTTTTTTTCTCAGATCCTTTTTCTTGCTAACAGTTAGCTTCAATGCTAAAGGTTGGTTTCAGCTTCTAGCTTCTACTAGCAGAGACGTTCTCTGCTGTCTTCCGGCTGCAAATCACCCCTACCATGGTTGCACGCCAAAGTGTTTTGGTGTTTGTTTCCTTTCTGTGGCTAATGCAGACCATTCCCACAGAAATGTCCATCAAAGAATTTATGAAATAGCTAAAGTCAAACATGGTGTTGGTGGTGAGATGGTTCCACGCTACTTTGCTACAGGACCTGAAACCAAAACTCTCAAGGACCTTTTCAAGCTAAACAGAAGAAATATTTAGTAGAGGCCTAGTCAAAGTCTGGACTCAACATAACTAAGATAGGCCACTTGTCAATATACAGGTCTTCACCTTCCAATGTGGCCTCAGGTTTCCACTCAGCGATGGAAAAATCCTCATTACCAATTATCGCAACAGAAAGTTGGCAAATCTGTGAGTAGTTTAGGGTGTAATATTTTCTCATATGGCACCATAAATAAATTAAATGATTCCGATTTTCATAGTTTGTGACTAAAAACATCAAAGTTATGAAAACATACTTTTCAGGAACTTTTCATCTTGTATTCCTTACAAAAAACACATTGGGATGCACCAATGTGAAAATTCGGGCCAATATTGATATCCAATATTAAAATACACACAACAGATTTTGTGCATTATGCATTGTATGTATATTGTATAGTATTGTATGCATTTTGGCCCTACATAACTATGATTATGTAGGGCCCATTAATGTTCAAGCCCAGGGGCCCACCTGCCCCTAAATACGACACTGGTGACAATACTTCCATTTTTTAAATAAATAGAAATGTTTATGTTTACCACATACATTAGAAAGTATATATTTTATATTTAATGATTAATAAGTAGCTATAGTTCAGTCAAAGTTAATGTGAAACAGGTATTTTTGAGCGAATGTGATGCGTCATGTAACAAGCAGCTCTGCTCCACAGCTGGGTATGCATTTAGTCAGTGCATCTTTTAATTTGAGTAATGACAGGGTCTTCAGGACTCTGCACTTTTCAAAGAAGAACCAACCAGTGGGTAGAAAGAGAGCATTCAGCTGAAAACACAAGCTAAGGCTTGGCTGCCGTCCAGCAGCACAGAGCCGAGCGTACAACAACAGAAGAGAGTGAAAACGGCTCCCAGAGACTATCCGGCCGGCACCAAGCAGAGCTGAGTGGTTCTCCATGGGACAGTGTAAAGAGCTGTGCCCTGAGTAAATAATAAAATACTATGAGAAATGTTTAAATTCACCACAACACATGACAATGAGTGTCTAATCCTTAGAAACAAGAAGATTATGATTGTGAATCTGAGGGATGGGCAGTTTTATCATTCCTTCACAGGAACCCAAGCAGAAAACAAATGTTTTTGAAGAGCAGTTATTGACTGAAGAAGCATTTAGTCCCATGTACCAAACCTACTGCTGACATACAAACCAAAGGAACTAACGGTGCATTCAATGAAATGTTCTGAGACAGACAAAGATCTCTGTAGACATGTTCTTACCTGAACATCTGATCCTTTAGCCAGTCTTTCTCCACTACCTGCTTCCTGCCGTGTGTTTTCAACCACAACTGTCTCATTGACAGAATCTGGCTCACTTCTTGGCAACTAACTCCACCTCTTAGAGAGTAGGATGACTGAAGAGGGAGGGACAGGATGAGCAAAGTGAAGATGGCTTCTTTGTCCTTTTCTGCTGTGGGATCAGTCACTGGGGAGGAAAAACTGCTCCATGTATAAGCTACAGATTCTGACATCAAAGTCTTGTCTAAAGTGTCTGTTGCTTTGTCATTACTGAACAAAAAGAGCCACAGACAGAATGCTTAGCTCAGTACCAGTATAATGTAACGCCTGAACAGAGACAATCACTTAGAACTAAGGCTACACACACTTTGTCCCAGTCCAAAGTTCAGCTTATTGCATTGTGCTTTGTGTTATAGACCAACACAAAATAAAAGATGTTTTGCATAAATGGAAATCTGAAGTGTTGTTTTCACATCTAGTCCCCCTTACTTTGGTTCCTGTAAATAAAATCCTGTATGACCAGCTGCCTTCCGAAGCCACCCAACGGGTTCATACAAAACCCTTTGTGTTGGAAACCTCTCCACATTCCCACAGTTAAACATGGTAGTGGCAGCATCAGGCTGCAGGGATGCTTATCCTTAGCAGCAACTAAGAAGACTGATGGAGCTAAATCAGGACAATCAAGGAAGAGCTGTTGGACTCTTCAGAAGACCTGAGACGGGTGGAGCTTCAGCTCCCACAGGACAACAAACCTGAGCATCCAGCCAGAAATAATATGACATGGTTTAGATCAAAGCAGTTTTATGTTAGAATTACCATTTTAAAGGTCTCCTGCAATGAAACTCATCAAAAACTGTTTTTCCCAATACGATCCGTCTTTCTTAGTTGTATAGGTATGCTGCATGTGAATATAAAATACACCATAAAACGCCTAAGTCTAAAAAATCCATCCATTCTAATGTGATCTTGTATGGGACTACCCACAGGAAGGCAGCATTGTTTTGGCCCAACACATTCTCACTCCCAACTCATCCTATATGGACGCATGGTAAGGCTCCATCCGCGTCACATAATGGCGCGTGGGGTACCCCCCTCTCGTCATTTTTTGACATGCTGGGTGCTCCCATTGACTGTTATAGAGATCCCTAGACGTGTGTAACTGACGACATGGGGAGGACAAGGAGTCAGTTTGCTTGCTTGTTTAAAAGAATGTATTTTTGTTCTTCTGTGGCCTTAAGGTTACAACATAAAAATTATGAGTTGGTTAAAATTGGTTAGATAACTCAATGTACAGTATGCCATTCTGACAAAGTATGCTAGATCGGCTGGCTCTACAACAAAATAAACTTCAGATGTTTTTAAGAAGGACTACAACCATAAGCCTGTTCTGAGCACGTCGAAAAAGGGGTACCCCCACGCGTCATTATGTGACGTGGAGGGAGTGACGAGTTGGGAGTGAGAATGCGTTGTTTGGTCAGGTAGCTGTAGCCCCGCTGTAGCTCAGAGAAGCTAACAGTTAGCAGCTCTACAAGACGGCAGAACACGTTCCGTATCTGTAAAGATAACACATCAACGCTAGATTTTTGGTAACACTTTATAATAAGGTACACAAAAATTCTGCTTCGTTACTAGGGAATTACTTAATGAGTAATGAACCAGGGACTGATGGGTAGTTAAACAGTAGTTACTGGTGAAAACACCCACTACCTTAATGTTTTTAATGGTTAGGTGTCTAATAAACATGAATTGGGGATAAATGTAATTCCTGTAGACTCTCTTGTAAACTTCAAAAAGGATGCAAGTAAAATCAAGATGATACAGCAGCGCCACATCACTGTGATAATGCTTTGCATCCTTATTGAAGTATACAAAAGAGTCTACAGCCATTACATTAACACCCAAATCATTCCTCATCTGTTTCTTAGACATGTAATCATTCATCAAAATAAAACTGGTGGGGTTTTTCACCAGGTACTACTGGTTAACTACCCATTAGTCCCTGGTTCATTACTCATTACCTCATAAGTTGTTCCATTCTATGTACCTTATAATAAAGTGTTACCATTTTTCCCCATGGAAGAGGAGCTGAAGAAGAAATGTTTGGAATTTGTTTTAGGAACACCATCCACAAAATGCGGGGCTCAGTTAGCTGCTTGTGTTCTCACTAGAACCAGAAAAGTAGAACCCATCACCCCAGTTCTAAAGTCCTTCCACTGGCTTCCTGTAGCTCAGAGAATAGACTTTAAAAGACTCCTACTAGTTTATAAATCACTGAACGGTTTAATACCATAGTATGTTGAAGACCTGCTGTCACCATAGCAACCCACCAGACCAATCAGGTCCTCCAACTCTAGTTTACTAACCATCCCTAGAATCAGAACCAAACATGGAGAAGCAGCTTTCAGTTCCTATGCTCCCCTGATCTGGAACAAACTTCCTGATGACTGCAAAGCTGCTGAATTGTTAGGTTATTTCAAATCAAAGACTAAAACTCTGTTTAGAGATGCTTTTAAGTAATATTGAGTAATACTGAAGAGTGGTGTCTCGGTGAAAGTGGTGGAAGGAGATAAACAGATGAATTAACCCTTAGTCTGCAGTAATGCTGGGTTTGCTTGGTCTGCTGTGGTGAAGAAAGAACAAAGCTCTCTGTTTTCCGGTCCACCTATGGCCCCACCCTTACCAGTGCTCCTGAGACATGGATTGTGACTAAAATAACTGTCAGACTGTCCAGGTGGCTGGACTTACCTTTGCAGGTAGGATGGGAGCTCAAAATAGAACTGCTACATTGAAAGAAGTCAGTGGCGGTGCTTTGGGAATCTGATTATGCCCACTGGATGTCTCTCTTTCAAGGTCTTCTGGGCATGTCCCAGTAAGAGGACACCCACAACCAGCTGGAGAGACTTCGTATGCTGTCTGTGATCCCCCCAGGGAGAGTGATGACAGTGATTCCCTCCTCGACCTGGAGTTTTTGTAAAGGTTGTATCGATGCTTGTGTTATATGGGGGGCGCCGAATGTAATAAGCAATTATTCGTGGACAGAATGACTTCTGTGTCACGAAATGCATATATTCATTACGAAACCATGTTACATCATAAAGCCGTTTGTCTACGAAATACACAAATTGGTTTGCATTGTGTCCACGAAACACTGAAGAGAGCCCATCGTTTCGTGGACCAAATTGACTGGTGGCCTTCCCTTTCGTCGACATAAGGCTGAAAGCACTATTCACTGTCGTAGAAGAAATAAACTTTCGTACACAAAAGTATTGTGTTGTGTTACAGAAGTTACGACGTGTACAAAAGGGATTTATTCTCCAACTCTACAGTTACAGAAGGTTTTCCGTCCATGGAATACTAACTTCATAACTTACAAAATTCTTTCAGTGACGTATGCTTTCATTCCGTGGACGAAATGCATAATAGAATACATTTCGTGAGTGAGCAGTTTACGAAATGATTTATGTGTCCACGTAATGTCATTACATGGACGAAATGTATAATAGAATCACGAAATACGTTTTGTGACCTGCTACAATACATTTTGTGTGTCAGCAGTTTACGAAATGAATGATGTGTCATGATAATGACATTATGTGGACGAAATGCATAATAGAATCACGAAATCAGTACTATAGCAGTCATAAAGTGGACGATATGCTCAGTAGAACTGCTACAGTACATTTCCTGAGTCATCATTTTACAAAATAAATTATGTAAAAGCCTTTCATCCACGAAATGCAAGCAATGTCACTGAATTCATTTCGTAAGTTATTAAGTTACTATTTTGTGACACATAATTCATTTTGTAAACTGCTGACTCATGAAAAGTAATATAGCAGGTCACAAAACTGATTTCGAAACGATGGGCTCTCTTCAGTGTTTCGTGGACATAATGCAAACCAATTTGTGTATTTCGTAGACACCGGCATTTCGATGTAACATGGTTTCGTAATGAATATTTGCATTTCGTGACACAGAAGTCATTCTGTCCACGAAATGATGCATGTTACATTAGGCGCCCCAGAGTGTTAATTACCTTAGTAGTGACGTCCGAGGCCTTGCTTGCTGACCCATACCTTCTTACTGATTCATGAAGAAGGTTGTGAATTTTTTTGTGAAACATAAGAGGCAGCAACAAAGCTGCTGTTTCCTTGTCCTTGTTTGGAAAAAAAAATGGAGCATTTCTTGTTAGTTTTTTCTGATGGAACTAAAGAGATTTTTCTGTGTCTGGCAACATTTCAATAAGTTGTGCTGATAAAACTTCCAAATAGTGATAAACCATCAGGAACAACAAAGTCAATGCATCAGATCCTTATGATCTCTGACTGTAAATTAACCCCCCTCACCCCTAAAAAATGTGTTGGTTATATCTTTTTTTTATCTTGCTGATGTGTACAACCCCACCCCCCGTGTCTCATCTGAGGTCTGTAAAAATAAGCTCAAAACAGGTCTGATATAATCTGGTATAGTCTGTAGCCCAGCACAGTGAAACAACTTTCATAGTTAAATACACTCTGTCCATCGTGACCATTCGCACAAAAACTTTTGTTAGATCCACTTTTCTTTTCTACAGGCAGATATTGTATCATAAGGGCAGAATAGGACAATATTTAGACTATTTTAAAATTTCCATCACAAACATGCTTGATTTAGAACGTTAGAATCATTGTACCTGTTTTAGTTTATTGTCCACTTGATGGTGCAGTAGAGCAAATTTCTCACCACGATGCCTCGAATCAAGAGTCGACCAATGAAATGATGATGAAAAGTGTCAATGCATCATGAGGCTTCATTTTGTCATCACTAGTAAATGATGTCCAGGATGGAGGAGGAAACTCAGAGGACAGGCAGAGCAAGGTTGTGCAACACCGAGACGTTAGACGTTCTGAGGAAGCCAGACATGGGATGAGAACCGAGGCTACAGAAAGCCAGGAAACGGGTTGCAAGGAATCAGACTGGAGAAGCACGCAGAGCAGAAAACTGAGAACTGGAGACTCTACAGGGAAACAGTATGGAGGACAGGAGGTTTACCAAATGGTTACCCCACTCCAGCATCAATGTTCTGGCTCCTAGCTCAGATATTCACAGTCTTTAACGAGCTTATTGAGCTGCACCTGGGGGTGCAGCAGGCAGCAGTGGCCCTCAGGTTTATTGGCAGCTCCTCGGCTCTACCAGGACCTCTGGATCATTTTCAGCATGACAGGAAAAACAGGAATCAGACAAACAAACGACCAAAACTCCTAACATTTTTAAAAAGGTTCTAAAAACACTTTGTTTGTTTTAATTACTGATGGTGCTTACACACTGTATGCGATAGATGCGACCAGAGAGTTTGGTTTCCATGTACAGTCAATGGAGGAGCGCGATGAAGCGTGACTTGGGATACCGCGACACGTCAGCAGCAGATTGGCGTTGCGAAAAAGCTTTTCTGCCTGATTTATGCGACCAAGTAGTGCGGCTGATGCGTTTCAGGCACCACCCAAAATACGCGCTGCATTTTATCTCTGCCGCAGAAGTTGGATAAATCTAAACTACAGCTTCAAGTCGCACCCTAACAACCAATCAGCTGAGGGGTGTCAGTGATGCTGGGACTGAATGGAGACACAGCTTCAGCAGGACATGGAAACTGATAAACGCTGTGGCTAATCACATCGAGCTACATGACATCTCCTGTTTTCTATACAAAGACAGGAATAAAAAAAATAACATTATAAAGAGGTTAAACTATTCGTGGGCATTGTTGCTGCAAAACAGCTTCCTCACCCGGACACCCAGACCTGGTAATGTCTCCACCAAAGCACGTCCCGCGTCGCTCACGTATAAACTTTTACTAACATGAGACAAATGGACAGACGCCCAGCTTGGTAGTTGGTGTGGCGGCAGGACAAAGCTTGGACCTTTGCGGGACAAACTGGGCGAGGATCCGGGGTGTTTATTTATCCCTCTGCCGCTGCTCGATTTGGTCTACCCCCGTAGCAGTGGTCCCAACATTTAACGTGGTCAGCTCATGGACCAGAGTCCATTGGGAGCTCCCTGAGGGTCAGGGGAAGGAGGGAGGAGGGCGGCAGAGCGGTCCTGGTCAGGAAACTTCCACATTCTGCTTCACGCGCGTGAAAACAGCATATTTTAAAACACGGCTGGTTGGCTTTGGGCAGGCTTCAAGGTGTGAATGTTATGGCGACCAGCTGGGGGCTGTCATGCTTTTGTCACGTCTATCACGTTCGGTGTGTAAGCACCATTATTGGTTTTACCCTTGTTTAATTTCATTTGGGTCTTTCATATCTTTGCCCTCATCTTTTCTGGTCGATTTATTTTGTTTCTCATTCCTGTTATCTTATTTGTCATTTTGTTGATTTCATTGGTTTGTTTTATATTTGGGGGGATTCATATTTTTATGAGCCAGTTATCATTTTATTCATCTTCAGTTATGCTCATCTACAGTACTGCTTTGTGTTAGTCTAATAAAAAAAGGAAATCCAATTAAAGATAATTATAGTTTTGGTTTTGATGTGACAGCATTTTGCTTAATGTACAAATAAATCACTTATTGACGTAAATCTGTTAAAAACAATACTCCAATAACCACTATGAATAACTTTGTCCTTTATGTTTTCACTTACAGATTTTAATAAGTTTATAATACACAATCTGTAAAATATAGCAAAGGAGAAAGAAAAAAACTGGAGACTGAAAATCTTAAGACCTCAGAAGTTCTGACAGATAGTCCTTGGATGAGTAACTGTTTGGTTCATGGTTTATTCTCTTCCATGATTTTGCAGTGTGTAACTGTATTAAATGCATTAAATGTATTATCAGTATGAACGGTGAAACGTTAAAATATCTCAGCTGTATTATCGTTTTGAACTGATCCAGCCAGCCTGAACCTGAAAACATCAAGCTGTTGTAGCTATGGCGACGATAGTTTTGTGGTTCGGATGTGTTCAGCACAGGAACACAGGGAGAGTGTTTGTCAGAGGGGTAACATTCCTGAGCTTCAGCAGTGGACTGATGCAGAAAGCCCCTGTGGTTCTGCTCCTCTGTTAGAGCTCAGAGCTGGAGCCAAGCAACAAGTCCACTGCAGCTCACACCAGAAGTCATCTCAGCTCAGAATGGTTCTCCATGTAAGCCTGATCTTCTTATGGATGTGCTCCATCGAAGGCTTGCTGCTGAAGGAGCAACGCAAAAATGCAGAGGCGAAGCAAGGGCTGGGCAAAGCCATATTAGAAATGCTGCATATAAAGAAGGTGTCGGCGAGTCATCAGGCCAAACCACATCCTTACATGAAGAGGATCTATCAGCACCTGGAATCACTGGAACCTGGAGACTTTGGAACATCAGATGGAATCCTGGTCCAGAGTTTTCGAAGTGTTGATGGTAAGAAAGATGGTTTTGATCAAATAAACCCAAAAACTCTCTAACACATTAATCAGGTAAATTGGAGTAAACTGTCTTACTGTCAAACTGTACTAGGAGAAATAACCCTGCCTGTGTAGCTGTTTGACACAGGAACTAGCAGAAATCTGATGATGCAGTATTTTGCTGTCTGGATCACCCAGGGCCTCATCACGCTCCCCAGGGATGGATCTGGTTTAACACCAGCAGCCTGAACCCGTCCATGGTGGGAGCAGAGCTGGTCCTGTACAGGAGGAGCCTCCATTCCCGGCCTCTCAGTGTGACCGTCACCCTGCACAGCATCATGGCAGCAGGAGACAACCTGGATGAAGTTCCTACTGTGGAGGAGAGGCAGCTGATGCTGGACCAGCGATCCTCCTCTGGCTACGATGTGTTCGATGTGTCTGCTGTTGTTGCTGTGCAGCCTCTGGAGGCGCTGGGCTTCCAGCTGAGGTACAGAGATGAGAGTGGGAGTTTGGTCCTCCATGAGGCGCTAACACAGAGTCTGTACTGTCTGAGCAGAGGCTCCCTGAAGGAACCCTTATTGGTGCTGTACGAAGCTCGTCCCCTGCAGCTCTAACAGCTGGATCAACAACTACGCTTACTTCACTCTGGAACTGATGGCAACACGCTGTAATGAGGACATTTTGTGGAGATTGTTTTGAAGTATCAAGATCTAATGGAGTTAAGCTTTTCTGAGAAACGAGTAGCGCTGCATCAACCAGATCGATCAGACTGATTGATGACTTAATCTCAATAATTCATACAGTCAGTTCACAATAAGATTAGCTCTTTAGAAAGGTTTGAAGCAGTTCATTCCTTATGTAAAGTAGAAAACTGTGTTTAATATAGCTAGTCTATGAGGCTAAAGCTAAAGGCTAGTCAGAGAGGAACCACTACCACAGCATATCTAATTATATTCTAGTCTAAAAACATATTAGCAGTTTATGTTGCAAATGATATTTCATTCCCCTTTAAACTATTGTCACATTGACTCAGAAACCAATGGGAAAAGGCTACTAAGTGTTTTATTGTGTTCTCTGTCCATGTAACTCATTAGCTGTGCCTTCGTGTCTTTGACATGGTTTAAAAAAACCCAAAGATGTTCAATTACTGTAAGGAAAGAGTCTCCACTAGCCATCATAAGGCCAGCTCTCTTCATCACTCTTTTTTTTTACATTTTTGAAAAGTCACAATTTTATTTGTATTGATTTTTTAAGTTTAGAAAAAGATTAAGGAATACTAGTACTATACTATACTCCTACTGGATGCAGAATTGGGTGGAATATGATTTTTAAAACTATCATAGTTCCCAACAAAAATAACAAGAGAAAATAGAAAGAATGTTTTCAGGAATCTAAATAATTGCTTATCGGTTTTAAATTTTTATCCGTTTGTACAACACACAGTAAGCAGAGAAAAGACAAATCTACGGTGCTTACACACTGTACGCGATGCACGCGACCAGACAGCCAGGTTTCCATGTAAAGTCAATGGAGGAGCACGATGAAGCGCTACTTGGGATCCCGCGACACGTCAGAAGCAGATTTGCGTTGCGAAAATGATGCTTGAATGATGATTTATGGTTTAACACGCAAAAAGTACGTGTTAAACGCGTGTTGTTTGCGCATTGTATATGTGTGAAAGACACACGAACTTTCACGTGTAATTTTCCTATCTGGCCTTCGGTACAGCTGGGGGTGTGTCACGCTTTTTGGTCGCGTCCATCGCGTTCTGTGCGTAAGCACCGTTCAAATCAATATCTGGTGTTACAACTGTTTGTCTTCAAACCAGCATCCATCATTCCAGGTCTGCTTACACAAAGTCAGGGATTTAGAAGGATTCTAGCCAGGTGTCTGATAGACTGATTCTACCAGGCAGATGTTAATGATCAGCAATGTACCTTGTAGGTAGAAACCCAGTCATGAACTGAACACACAAACAATTGTTTAGGAAGTTGTGAGGTTCTGTGTGAAGAGAGTGTGTGTCTCCTCTGGCTCTGTCCCCTGCAGGCTGCTGCAGATTATCAGGCCAGTCAAAGAGGCCTTAAAACAAGAGCAGAGACCAGGAGCAGGGCCCAGATGGTTAAACATGTCCTAGTGGTTATCAGGCCTCCATGGTCCTTCTCACCCTAGACACAGACTGTTTGACCTGCTCCCCTCAGGCAGGAACACCTGTCAAACAGTGGTGTTATTTTGACCAGAGTCCTGTGTCCAGAGTCTTGTGCAGTGTTGTAAAAGATGGCTGATGCCAGCAGAGAGTCAGAGAAGATCTTTATTGAGTATTGATTTAGATTTTTATGTTGTTCGTTCACTGTATTTTGTTGTTGGGCGAAAATAAATACTTAATATTTCTATTTTTGAAAGCATTCTTTGTTTACAGCATTTTTCACACCAGCCTAAATATTTTACAAAGTAGGCTACTGTATATGAAAGATATTTCATGTTTAAACCCTATTACATAACTTACAGTGTGTCGTGACTGCTCTCTAGTGGACATAACCGGTAACTTAAACTCTTGAGTTCTGTGATCCCAGAGTCCTGGCTGTTTCTCTGCATCCACCCTCTGCATCCACCCGGTCCTCCTACCAAAGCGCAGGATTAAACCAAACAACGCATCTGTCTGTTGCTCTATCAAGCTTTTCAGCTCCTGACTGGGACAGAGGAGGACCAACAGTGATGCTGTAGGACTGGGAGGGTCAGTCAGGCAGTTGGTCAGTCTGATTATGGTTTCAGTGCGTCTTTCTTCCTTCATTCCATCTATATATATATACTTCCCGGTGCTTTGGGTGAAGATGGAGGACCCCAAAGGATATAAAACTTATAAACTCACAGGGGTCAGAGGGGGGTTGATGTCAGGTCATCACAAAGAGGTCAACATAGTGATGGAGGGAGTCCTGATTTTGGAGTGGGACAGGAGTTTGTGCTACCCAGAGATAGCCCAGGGTGTAGTCCATCCCCAGCTGCGGTTCAAAGCTGCTAACTATGGCCGCTACATTTTCATTTCTGAGGATGGGAAGGAAATAAGTGGTTGTTCTCTACATCAGGTGGTGTTCTGATAACCTTTGCTTGGCATCATGTCTGGAAAATCCATTTGTTAAATAGTCAGCTGGCAGAATGAATTTATAGGGATTAAAAATATGTTTTTGTTTAATTGTTTCTATTAATCTGATCCTTTACCAAATGTTCAGGGTTCCTCTGCTGTGATTGGTCTATTAGCTAGGTATTTTCCCGACCAATCACTGACGAGCTTCCACACCGACGTCACCGGCCACTGTAGGCGCAGCGCAGTTTAGCCCGAATAGCGGAGAAACGCTGGGAGTCGCGGTTGTTCGTGGCGCTAGCTGCGGTCTAAAGGTTCTGGTTCGGTTCGGTTCGGTTCGGCGGGCGGCTCAGTCTGCGGTCTGTCATGTCTCCTCGGCGGCTCTGAGCGGACACTGAAGCGGACACTGAAGCGGACAAAGAGGAATGCATCCCCGCGGAGCTGAACCTGCTCCCTCCCGTCCAGCACAAAGCCTGTGAAGCAGGCCGTGTTTCTCCTCCTAGCCTCCGGCAAATGATGCTCAAACATGTCGGGGAATCATTTCAAAGGCCACGAAGTCAGCTGCTGCATCAAGTACTTTATTTTTGGCTTCAACATCCTGTTCTGGGTAAGAGCTGCTTGCTGCCATCCTTGTGTTTTCCACCAGCAGAGAGGACTGTTGTGTCATGGAGGGAGACACGGAGGGAGGGAGGGAGGCTGTCTGCTTCTTTATCCCAGCCTCCTCTCCCAGCGGGCCGTGTTGGTGGAGTGCTGCTGTCCGGACAGAAGGAAGCAGCTGTTCCTGCTCACACGCAGCTAATCGGCTTTCTGTGATAATGATAGCCGAGCGCTGACTCAGAGAACATCGTGTAACCCGCTGCGCACTGCAGCTCAGCAGCCTTCAGCTCCAGCCAGAGCCGCCGCTGGGGTTGGGGTTGGGGGGGCATGGTGTACCAGCTGTGTCTGGAGGTCACATCGGTTAGATCATCTAAAGTCACTCGCTGTAACCAGATGAGCCAATCATATGGCAGTATGCTGCTGAGGCTTTCAGGAACTGTAGATCTAGTGGGAGTTAGACTCAGCCATCTCTGAAGCTGAAAGATGCTTCTCCATGTTTGGTTCTGATTCTAGGGATGATTAGTAAACTAGAGCTGGAGGACCTGAGTGGTTGCTATAGTAACAGCAGGTCTTCATCATACTTTGCTGCTAACCCATTCAATGATTTATAAGCTAGTAGGAGTATTTAGAAGTCTATTCTCTGAGCTACAGGGAGCCAGAGGAAGGACTTTAGAGCTGGGATGATGTGTTCTACTTTCCTGGTTCTAGTGAGAACACGAGCAGCAGTGTTCTGGATCAGCTGCAGCTGTCTGAGTGACTTTTTTAGGTAGACCTGTGAGGACACTGTTACAGTAAACAATCTGACTAAAGATGAACGCATTGAGGAGTTTTTAAAGGTCCTGTTGTGACATTTAGTCCTTTTATCCTAGAAATGTTCTTAGGTGATAAAAGGCTTACCGTGTTATTGCCTTTATTGCCCCATTTCCACTAGTGCCAGTACGATACGGAACGGGACGCTTTGACGTGTTTCCATTACCTGCATCCGTTTAAAGCCGACCCGTTTTTCCGGACTACCTCTGCCTTGGTTCCAAGCGTGCCGAAGCGACCAGAAACGACCACCTATGGACTGATTGGTCCGGTAACATGTATCCCTCTCACTGCTACACAGCAGCGGTAGCAGCTGAATGCTTGTCTCAGAGTAAGCTATAGTTTAAAGTTTCAAATAAGCAGAACACTGCAGTTAACGGCAAGCAGCCTAAAATGATAAAGAAATCAGTATGAGTCATGAATGATATAAGTTTATAACAACCTAGGAGATCTTGTTAGTATATGTAGTAGGGCTGCAACTAACGATAGTTCTCATAATCGATTAATCTGTCGATTATTTTTACGATTACTTGGTGAATCACTTTTATTAATAATCATATTTGGCTCTTACTTTCACCTATATAAATTATTACAAACAAATTTTCATTAAGAACAAGGAAAACAAGAGAATTGTGCAGTTCACTGCGATCTAGTTTATTGGACCTGAACACAGTTAACAGTGTAAAATATTTGTCCAGAATCATTTTCACTCATTCATCTTCACTAAACACAACATTTTCATAATCTGTGGGGTGTTGGCATAAATGTGGCTTTTTAAATTTGGATCTTCTGCTTTAATTAAATGAACTCAAACATTTCACAGAAATAATTGGAATAAACACCAAGGGACCATTTAACTCTCCACATTCAGTAAATCAGTTTAGAGATTTTCAGCATCACCTTAAAGATTTTCTCTTCTAAAGCTACCAATTTAGCTGCTGTTGATACATATGAATTAGAAAACTGTTCTTGTCAACTGTCATCTTTATTTTGTACAATTAAATATTTTAAGGTTGTAAAACACCTCGCCACACACTTTGAACATGTTTATTTGACAAAATTAAACGTACATTTTTTTCTCGCTAGTTTAAATACTTTCAAAGTTAAAACCTTCGTAGATTTGTAAGCATTTTATTTTCTTCAGCACCCCGCTCGCCTACACCATTTTCCACGCAGTTGTCTTTTTTCGACAGAGTAACTTAGTTTTGGTTTTATGCTGCTTTTTTCTGGACAAGATTCTTATAAACAGGCACAGGATACGCGACACGGAGGAGATTCACAATTGCCTCTAATCAATCAGCAGCAGAACACAAAGAACGTAAGAATGCTGTACAGAAACCATGTAAAATCGTACTATAAAAAACTCTGCGAAACAGCAAAGTTATAGTGAGGGATCACTGTATTTAGCGTTTATTTTCTTATTAGGTCTAAGTTACTTACCGAGCAGGCTCAGTCTCTGCCTCATCAACTCCAACATGTTTCCGTCTCAGATGTTCGTTTAGAGAAGTCGTGCTTCCGTGCCATGCTAGATCGTCTTTTCACAGCATCTAGAGCAACTAATCGATGACTTAATTGGTTGCCAACCATTTTAAATATTATAATCTATAAAATCGATTAGTTTCAGCTCTAATATGTACTTTTGAATCTAGGGGTGGGCAATATGGCAAAAATAGTATATCACGATTTTTCAATTATATATCACGATTTCGATTTTATCACAATTTTTTTAAATAATCAACAAAAAATCTTAAATTACACATTAAAGAAGAGGTACATTAAATAAATAAATTCATTCAAATTAGGGATAACCAACACAGGACTAAAATACTGATATGTTTTTCCCACACGAAAGATCATAGATATGCACAGAAAGTTCTGAATGAAACTGTACATACACTGTATGTATATACAATATATATATATATAAATATTTTTCATTTTTCAAATAACTTCAATGAAAAAGACATCTAAATCATAAACGTATTTAAATGAATTATATAACATTTTAATCTTGACTTGTCTAACAAAACAGAAAGCAAACATGAACTTACTTTAGTTTAAAAAGATGATATTCAGAAAATATAATAAAATATAATCTTTTAAAATGAAAGACTAATATGCAGCTGCAAATATGTGCAATCTATAATACACCAATTAATATTCCTCATTCAACGGGGTAAATGCAGCTTTAACTGGTTCAAATGTTTTTTGCAGAATGCTGGTATTATAAACAGGCACACATAAAGCTGCCTAATAAAAACGTAAGTGATAACAATGTAGTGTAAAAACACAACGGTATACAAAGTGCTGCTACATAAAATAATGAAGGTAAAGTTTAGTGTAAGCAGTTCTAATTGTTCTTCCATCCATCCAAACATATTGTTAATATTCCCTGCAACTGTGTGCATTCAGCGTACATGCGTGGAATGGTAAGGTTTGGGGGAAAAGGAAGTTGGGCAACTGGTAGCGCGGATAGTTTGCCGTCTGTGTTGTAGGGGGTACGTTTTAGAAGAAGAAGAAGAAGAAGCGCTAGCCACTGCTGCTGCAGTCGGCTTTATACCTTTAGCTTCCAGACGGCTCATTGTATTTTTTGGGATGTGAGTAAACAAGTTTAAGGTGTTGCGATCACTTGTCTTGACGCTCTCCTTGCAAACTTTGGAAATGATGTTGGTAGCTCTTTGTCGTCTGTTAAAAAAGCAAACCAGTTCCATTCAACGGATGAGGACTTTGACTTCGGAACGAAAACTTCATTTACGCTCTCAGACGGGGCAACACCATACTTGTTTACAGGTTGTACACAATGCAGGGGGTGATTTGCTTAGAGCTTCTCATCGCACACAGAGGCAGAAATACAGCAGCAGAACTGTGAATCGGGATAAAACGATCTCCCAAAAATGACAGATCGTCACACGTGTAGATCCCTTCACGGTCTTAAATCGTCCAATCGGAGACCCCTAACTGAATCCATGTTCATCAACATGTCATGTTGGCTGAGTGGTTAGAGTTGGTGACACCGCTTGGTACATCTAGGTTCACATCCTGCTATGGCGGTACAGAAATCCTTTTTCACAGTAGGTTCAGGTTCAGACATTCTTGCTGGTTTCAGAAAAAAAGATTTTTTCTAGATTTAAAAAAAAATATATTATTTATATGTTATTTCTAAACCAAGTTGTGACATCAAGACAGTAGTCAGATCAGTTGTGTTATGTTCAGTGCTGAACAGTGTGGACGGTCAATAAATGAATGAAGATAGGAGGAATAATTCTGTTGATTTATTTGCTCCCCAAAATGCACAAGGTCTTCTCAATCTTCAATGCATTGTTCCGCATGTTTTACAGATCATCATTTTTACCCAGATGTTGTAAAATCTGGAAGGAAAACATGCTGTGGTGGATGTTTTAGGTTTTATATTTCAATAAATAAAACCAAAAACACAGTTTTAATGGCAGAGCAATATTTTTAATTTAAGATTTTTCAATGCAGCATTTCTTCTTTTTAGTTTTGTGTCAAAATATGATTCACTGATTAACATTATTAAACCAGGGCCAAACCCCTCTTATTTTACAGCATTAAAGGTTCAGAATAGAGGATGAATATTTCCAGAAACACTAGATGAAATATGGCTTAAAACTTAAATCTCTGATTTTTGTCATAAAAAATTCTGATTTCAGATTTTCATAAAAAAAATGTCCTACCGTCTTTTTTCGTAAAAAGAAATTACAAGTAATTAAAAAATATTTACCGCATAAGGACCAACATTCCACCGGCCACAATTGACAATGTGATAAACTTTATGTGAAGAAGATGTGTTTTACTGCATGAGGCAAATGGTGGTCACACCAGATACTGACCGGTTCTGAGTCCCCAGACCACCAATAAAGTAAAAACCTGCTCATTCCAGGATGGCCTTTTATTGTGGGCAGTATAAGATACACCTGTGCACTAATCATGATGTCAGATCAGCATCTTGATGTGGCACATATGTGAGGTGGGATGGATTATCTCAGCAAAGCAGAAGTGCTCACTATCACACATTTAGACTGATTTGTGAACAATGTTTGAGAGAAATGGTAATATTGTGTATCTGGAATGAATTTTAGATCTTTAAGTCCACCTCATGAAAAATGGGAGCAGAAACAAAGGTGTTGTGTTTATATTTTTGTTGAGTGTAAAATAAAAAGTAAACATCAATAACAACAGAAAGAGTAGATCAACCCTGAAAATGTGTCGACTCATTGTGATCTTTCTGGACTAGATTATTCTACACTAATAGTAGATTAGTTTAAACCAACTCTGCGATTTGTGACATCTTTTTTTAATTTATGAAAATTCAATTCAGGCAGATTTCATCACTTTTCCTGCATCTGGACGATGCTATTTTAGCTGTAGCTCAAAAATTGCATAACTCAGACATTTCAAACCCAGATTATATTATTTTGTACTAATAGGAGAACATTTAAAACCAATCATTGGATATGTGAAACCTCTATGTTATTTGTGAAACTTAACAGCTTCTTCTTTTTTCTTTCGGCTTTACCCTTCAGGGGTCGCCACAGCGAATCATCTGTCTCCATTTAGACCTATCCTCTACATCTTCTACCCTCACTCCAACTGACTTCATGTTCCCCTTCACCAAATCCATAAAATCCATAATAACAGTATATGTATTTAGAAGCTTTCAACTAGGGGTGGGAATCTTACAACATCTCACGATTCAATTCGATTCCGATTCTTGGGGTGACAATTTGATTCAGAAACGATTCTCGATTCAGAAGCAATTCTCGATTCAAATACATTTTTTCTTAATCAATACTCTTTCATTCATCATTTGTGTTTGTACTATACACAACTTGAAGTGAGCCATGAATGTAATAGGGCATCAACACAAAATGGATTTTACAATCTATGTTGAGAGAAGGGAACTGGTTCAAAAGTAACAAGACATGAAATTGCAACTAAACATCCAAGACCTTTTAAACAAAATCTCTAGTCTTGAAAAAAAAAATGCTGATATATTTTAAGAAGAAGAAAAAATAAAAATATGTATTTTGTTTCTTCTTTGGTAATAGAAAATACATTGAAAATATTTAGTATGCACCAAATGTGGCTTATCAACCATCATTAAACAGAAATGTATGGCTTATGTTATTATTTTCATTGTTTTCGTGAGAAATTTCAAAAGTCCTAATGTTATTGAACTCAGCATATATGCTGCTGGGTGTTTATGTGTAGCTTATAAAGAAAGATCGCTCTTATATATTTGCAGATATATAAAAAAGTAGAAAAAATGTAGCCAAGGGTGTCATTAGCATGGAGAAGACCTTTTAGATGGCCCAAACATTTACCTTCAGCAAAGACGGGGCGGGCTGGATTTATCTTTCGTCTTTCATGCTGAAGCTTTAGCCTAACAGCTACAGCTAGCTAGCGATAGCAGCTAGCGCTAGCTAGCTAACGGCGCATCAGACCTGTCAATGCGACGGTGGCCGTTGCATGACAAACACTACGCGAAGCGAAAATGTAAAAACGTTCAGAAAACATATTTTTTTGAGAATCGATTCTCAAACATTTCGGATCGATTCTGAATCTTGTTAAATAGGAATCGAGATTCAGACGTGAATCGATTTTTCTTCACACCCCTACTTTCAACCCTGAAAATGAGTCTACTCATTGTGATCTTCCTGCCTTGGGCAGCCATGTTGGTGTTCTGCACATACATCTGAAGCAGCAACGCACATATTGTGTAAGAAACACGCAGACGTAATGATCATAACCACAGTGTCAATGCGGGTGTCCTGTAGGTCACGTAGACATCTCCATTTGCATTACATTCTTCCAAAGGCATTCGTTACAATGACCCTCCCCTGGCTGATCTTCCACCGTTAGAGCCCCATTATCACGTTTTGGAGTTTTGATGAATGGTAAGGCGTGGCCAATGTAGGCACTATCTCAAAGCAGACGATGCTCCCCCATGTTCTCCTGCAGTTGTGTGTAGAAGCTGGAACTCCTCAGCATTCTGGCATCGTGCACCCTGCCTGGTGGTCCAGCAAAGATGTCGATGAAGCGGCACCGGTCATCCACAATCGCCTGAAGGAGTACAGAGTAGTATGCCTTGCGGTTCATGTAATCCCCTCCTCTGATGGGGGGCCTCTGGACCCCATGTAGGCCATAGGTGCGGTGAAAGGCGGCAGCAGAGACGGCTTTGTCACAAACATTTGGCCAGTTAATAAAGTTCTTCCCCTTTCCTGACATGATGGTCAGCACTTGCAGGATGATTCTGTGCACTGCTGACTGTGACACATCAAACTTGTCAGACATCCCCCTGAAGCTGTTTTCATTGGCCATATACCACAGGAACAATATCAGCTTCTTGGTATCAGGCTCCAGAGGCTTTCCTTGTGTGTGATCAGTGTGTAGGCCGTTCTCCTGCAGCTTTGTCAACAGGTACTCAAACTGCTGTTTTAAGATCGTCAAATGACGAGCAAAGGTGGCATTACTCCAGTTGAGCATGATTTTCCACTCTGTTCCCGTCTTCAGGATGATTTGTTGTCTGGAGCGCAGCACAATTGAGATCAGTGCCCTGGGGAAAGGGAAAACCTAAAATGAATAAATGTCTAAAATCTATTGCTTATATTGTTATATTGTTTTGTTTCTTATATAACATATAGCTAGAATCTAATTAAAGTGGGACATCATTCAGTCAGACATGTCTATCAAAGAAAGCAGACTGCTTACAAAACCTTTGTTCAGAATAAAGTTCCACTAATACCTTTCAACATTGTAGGTACATCTAAAAAATGTTACATATATTTTAAATATGTCTAACATAAGTTTTTAGATGTACATGTGACATATATAAAGCCTGTTTGGCAAACAGTTACCAGTGACGCTAATGTTAGCAACGGAATTTTCGCTTAAACAGCGGTTAAAACATTCATAGACCACAATAACATAAGATGAAACATGAACTTACATTCTCTGCTTTCTAGTGTCTTCTTCCATATTTTGGTGATGAACCACAAACTGTGATTGTAGCTCTCTGTACTTTTTCAGAGATAGAGCAACAGCAACTTTCCTGGATGCGTCTATCTTCTCCGACCGATCAGTAAACAGAACGCAAAAACCCACTGTAATTGTTTTCCGACACGGATGTGACGTCACTCCCAAATAACAAGTTGTGCTTTACAAGACAAATGGAACGCAGCATTGATGTCCAACTAAAAACAAGCTGCAAAAATGTTTAAGTATATCACAGGGGCGTTATGATCTCCATTTTTGTATCGAAATCGATCGAAATTACGTTACAACCTTGTACATCGAAATCCAAAAGACGATCGCGATCACCTCCTCTTCCTATGTTTACTCATGCAACACCTGGTAACGTTTTAACTTCCTGTATTACATCCCCCACACGTCTACAGAGCACATTAGCTGATGCTAGCAAGTAGCTATTACCTAAGCTACAGCTCGACCACGGCTAGGACAGATGAAGCAGCAGGAGCAGAACTAAAGACGTTCCTTCTACTCTCAAATCCCCAACTAGGACATTTTGAGTTCCTGACGTGTTAAGTTCACATTTGCAGTGTAAACAACAGGACCGCTGTTAGCTGCATTTTACTCGGTCCTCTGCTATATGGAATGTTGCGTCAGTTGTTCTGCAGTAATTATAAAGAGTCAATGGATGGAAACCACCCTCTGTTAATAATTTGTTATTTGAACAAGACTGTTACACTTTATTTCAAAGAAATTATTTCAATTTGACCATTAATACCTAAAGTGATACATCAAACAAAAATATTAAAAAACTGCATCGATTTTGTCTTTTAAAATAAGATTTACTGTACAAACTTTAATGAATAAAACCAATGATTGTAGACTAGTCTAAAAATGACATGGGGCTCTGTACTGTAAAAGGGAAGAACATTTTTTTTTTAAATCGAGAATCGAATTGAGGATTTGGAGAATTGTGACACTCCTAGTATTAAAGCATTACTAACGGTGTTCATTTTTAGGTAACGGAGTAATTTAATGAATTAGTTATCCTATCTTTACAACACGGTTACTGTGGATTAGGGATGTGAATTGGCAAGAATCTGGTCATATGATATGTATCATGACACAAAGGAGACGATACGAAAGTAAGTCTATATATTTTATTTTTACTAATGAATTTAACGGTAGAAAATCTGTCCCAACATTCTAAACACTCCAATCTGTTTTTATTACTAGATCTAATTGATCCACTGGAACAAAGTTGAAAACAGCCACTAACTACCAGTCATACTTTTCATTTTATTACAAAAATCACAGTAATTTTTAATTTTTTAATTATAATTCTTAAAAAATAAAAATCAATTCTTTACTTTTGAATATCGATACAATATCATGATATAAAATATCGATATATTGGCAGATCCATATTTTCTTACATCCCTACTGTAGATGTAAAGAGGCGCGTTACTACAACGTGGTTGAATGAAGCGCAGCGTTGTCAGGCTTTCTGACAGCCACACTGCAGCTGCAGGAAGAGAGCGCAGGTGTGGGTGATGATGACGGCGCTGCAAATATGATGATGATTCAGTGAGTGGGCGGATAATCTGAGTGCTCTTCCTGTCTGCATGGTGGAAGAAACTTTGTGAGCGTAGTTTTAAGTTTGATTTTAGGTAGACATTTGTTTGATTAAAGCGGATGCTCCCTCCAACGTCTCACCCAGAAATGCGTTAATAAAGCGGCTGCATTGCCACTCGCTCCTGAAGGCGGTGGGTTTGGTTTTCAATAAATCTCCATACATCCCAGGAAATACCTGTGAGATCTACCAACAAATTAACCCCAAAATATGAATAAATTGTTGCTCGGCATCTGAGGAACATGACATTGATATTTCTTATTAATATGCTACTGTATAATTTGTGATATTTTTCCTAATTATAGCTTCCAGTTCATGTGACCGAAGGTGACACCAAATCGATCTTGAAATGTCTTACTATATCTAAAGAACCAGACACTACAATTCATTTGACATTTGATCGCATAGAATATTTTAAATGAATAATTTTACTGAAATTTTTCAGGTTTTGCTTCAATAGCCTCCAGGTCATGTGACCAAGTGATAGGAAATCAATCTTAAAATGTTTTTCTACAACTAGTTGGATAGTGCTCTGTACAATATTACTGATTTAGAGGTTTCTCAAATGGGGAAAACTGTCTGCAGGAGGAACAGGACTTCAATAAACTAACAGTAAAGAACAAAGTACATTTTATAGCTGACATTGCCATATTAATGTTTCCCACATCAAGCTTGCTATAATATTTAGTTATTTTTTGGACTCTACTCTGTGATATTTTGTGACGCATGAGAAGAAAAAACTCGGAAAGAGCTACAGTGGTGTTTGTAATGACGAGTGCAGAGCCCAGTTCTTAAATCAGAATACTTAGAAGTTGGTGGCTGCGTGCTTTTTACTTTACCAGGATTTTCCATACATAGGAAGCTCAGCGGCGACAACCATTGGCTCACGATGCGGATATAAATAAATAAATACTTTCATCGCTTCTGTTTGTTGGGTCTATGTGCTCAAAGGTCGAGATTTAACTGCAGTTAGACAAACGCAGCAAAAGTGCTGGTCATGCACTGTTTTTTATTATTTTTTTCCTAAAAATTGCCCAGCGACCAATCTGCCAACATTTCTGACCACCGTTTGTTACTTTCTGTGAAACTTTGTCACCGATATTCCCTCCAGATTAGATAGCCGTCTTGTTCTTCATGTTTGCAGAAGCTTGTCTGCACTAAGCTGTATGCACACCTGCTGCATTCAAGGAAATAAAGGAAAAACAATTTATTTGCATTATTTTGAAACCACAGTGAGTTACTGCGATTCTTCTTTGGTGTGTAGAATAGAAAAAAATCTTTTTTTGTCCTACAAGGGGAAATTCAGTTCTAACAGCAGAAAAAGCAAAAATAGAACACAATTTAAGAGTCCAGAAAAAATACATTATGGATATAGTTACAAAAACTGATTACTGTGTCGTTAAGATAAAAAATACAGATAAAGTGGCATACCCAGGTTGTAATGTGTAACAGAGCAGGATACTTAAAGATGATTAAATAATAAAAAAATACTTAGAAATATGTACAGAATGTGAAGAATAGACCAGGGAACAATATGTGAGCATCAAAAAAGGCAGAGGTTTAAGCTTTTTTATTTTTATTTTTTTTCTGGATTGGAATTTATCAGCCGTTATATCGGCTATCAGCCTTTGCTAATGTTTAATATTGGTATTGGACCCCAAAAATCCATATCTGTCGGGCCCTAGTTAATATTTTAAATCAGTTTTTGGCCCCCCTCAGGCCAAAGGCATAACTGCAGCCTGAACGGTAAGCTCATACTGTGTTAGAGCTCACTCCCAAACACACAGAAATAATAGCTGCTTCATTCCTCCGCCATGACTTCAACTGTGGTAAGAAATATTAGTGTTGTGTAAGTTTAGTTGGGGTCTAGGCTGGAGTTTAGCTGCTGCTAAAAGCTGCTCTCAGCTGAAGCCATCCTTCAGTTACCTCTCGCTCTGTGGTTGTATATGATGGAGATAGCGAACACTACTGAGTATGAATGCACATGACGCCATTACGCAAGGGTGCCCTGGAAAGCCGTCTGGAAATCAGCTTTTTTTTTACGTGAGCACTCACTATTTAAGTGAATTTACAGGTGTATAGAGGCAACCGCTGTGAAAAGGCCTGGGCTGATTGTACTGACCAGGGTATTGCTGGAGCATGTGTGAGGAAGACATTTTAAATGTTTCTAAGTGTTAAGGCATTAAAGTGCTGATATATCGGGGATTTTGCCGGCTAGCTCTCTAAGTGTTTGTCGCGTCTCTGTATCCCTTCATTTTCTTGCCACCCAACCACTTGCACATGCGTAAAGACTGAGAAAGATGTAAACAAAGATCTTCCCATAAAGCGGTTAGTCATGAGAAAAGCCATTAACAAGCGAATGTACAGTGATAACAAAACTTAAGAAATTTGTAGTCTTCATCTTTCTACCTCCCTCTGCTCTGACGTCACAATACCATTCTGAGGCATTCCACTCGAGATGACTAGATCTACGTAATGCTGCATTCAGACCAACCCCATGCATCAGCGTCAGTTGCGGTAAGATTACATGTAAAGTCTATGGTAGAGTCCGTCAGAGTCTCTGCAGTGCGTTGTGTACGTTGGCTCCGTCAACTTCACTTGCGTTACATACGGCAATGCAGAAGTTCAGCTAGTTTAACTTTTGACGGACCCAACGCAGTTTTCGCAGTGCGGCAACCAATCAGAGCGTCTCACTGTAGTTATGTCACTATACACGTATCTTGAATGGAGCACGGGTCCAGTGAAACATTTTCAACAAAAAATCAGAAATAACACTTACCGAAGTCAGATGGATAGGCGCTCCTAAAGAGGAATAGAGAACCTGTAGTTGGTCTCCTGGTAGAAGATTTAAGCTCCGATGCGGCCCAGGAGGTCGTAAAATTAGGCACGGGACAGACGGAAGTAGCGCTGAAAGTGAACCTCATCCATAAGCAGCTCCTGGAGCAAATGGTTAAACTTCCCAAACTCCGAAAGCATCTGAAAAATGGGCGCTGATGCACCCGATGTCAACGTTGTCTAGCTTTATCTAGCTAATAAAGCCAAGTCACTTTGTAGTTACGATCCCCCATTGTTCAGATTGTACGGCAACAGAGGAAGCCCCGCCCATGCGTTGTTTTTTCCTTAGAAGCAGGCTATGGAAGCCAAAAAGTACATACGTAAAACTTTATCCGTTGAATGCGTTGCCTGACACAGACCAAATGTGCGGTGTGATACCTCCAATACTGCTCACCATTTTTGTTGCCCCAGTAATGTTAAGTTTGGGTATGAGGGGCTGTAAGCTAGTGTAAACATAGAACTCTCAGCAATGGGGGGGCTTCATGCTAAGCATCCAGCCCACAACACAGAGGAAATGGCTAAAGAGCTACTGCTGCTCTCCAGAAGCTACAACCTATAAAATGGTATAAGTTCTGTAATTTTGGCTAAAAACAGCATAATTATAATTGGAAGACTACTGGGAATGATTTAAACAACATCAACATTTAATCAACAAGTCCATGAAAACTTCCAACTATGAGACACTGACCATCAACATTTCCAACAGGCGACACAATCTGATGCATGAATCTACATCCTGTTACTCTAAACAGCAGAGGACATCCTCACACAGTAGATGGGACTATAAGGGAAGACTCTATGCAATCAAAACTAGCAAATCCTGATGGACTTTCATGTAGATTTTTATGGCAAAGACTTTGGGCATTATGAAGAAAAAAATTGTAGGTTCCATCCCGGCTTGTTCAGGTCCAGTAATATTTATGACCAGTGATGGGCAGTAACGCATTAAATGCATTGGTTAAGTTGAAGATGCCCTCTGGCTTTGGTTTTGGGGTTGCTGGTCCATAGAAGGACCATCACCAGCAGAGGTCCCAGGTCTGCATTACCACCTGGGCTACTACAATTGGTGGCTGCTCCATATCTGGATACTGATTCTGCTGATGTGTCCTCCTGCCCAGCGTGTGATAGGAGTGAATTTAAGAGTTGAGCCCATAGAACGCTTAACTTTTTCTCTTCCTAATTGTTTTAAGGAAGTCTACTTTTTTGTCCATTTCTACCCCTTTTTACATTTTTTTCCTCCCTGGAATCCCACTTTTAACAAAAGAACTGGGAGACCTAAAGGGTGGATATTCCTTTCCTTAAAGTGGACTGAACATTTTAATTTGGACTGTGGACTGTGGTGTGCATATAGGGTAGGGCAATATGACCAAAAATACTTATCACGATATATATTTAAAAATTTGCAATAATGATATACAGTCAGGTCCATAAATATTGGGACATCGACACAATGCTAACATTTTTGGCTCTATACACCACCGAACGAACGAGATGTGCTTTAACTGCAGACTGTCAGTTTTTATTTGAGGGTATTTACATCCAAATCAGGTGAACGGTGTAGGAATTACAACAGTTTGCATATGTGGCTCCCACTTGTTAAGGGACCAAAAGCAATGGGAGAATTGGCTTCTCAGCTGTTCCATGGCCAGGTGTATCTTATTCCCTCATCATCCCAATTACAATGAGCAGATAAAAGGTCCAGAGTTCATTTCAAGTGTACTATTTGCATTTGGAATCTGTTGCTGTCAACTGTCAAGATGAGATCCAAAGAGCTGTAAATATCAGTGAAACAAGCCATCATTAGGCTGAAAAAAAACAAAAGAAACCTATCAGAGAGATAGCAAAAACATTAGGCGTGGCCAAAACAACAGTTTGGAACATTCTCAAAAAGAAGGAACGCACCGGTGAGCTCAGCAACACCAAAAGACCCGGAAGACCACAGAAAACAACTGTGGTGGATGACCAAAGAATCCTTTCCCTGGTGAAGAAAACACCCTTCACAACAGTTGGCCAGATCAAGAACACTCTCCAGGAGGTAGGTGTATCTGTGTCAAAGTCAACAATCAAGAGAAGACTCCACCAGTGTGAATACAGAGGGTTCACCACAAGATGTAAACCATTGGTGAGCCCCAAAAACAGGAAGGCCAGATTAGAGTTTGCCAAACAACATCTAAAAAAGCCTTCACAGTTCTGGAACAACATCCTATGGACAGATGAGACCAAGATCAACTTGCACCAGAGTGATGGGAAGAGAAGAGCATGGAGACAGAAAGGAACTGCTCATGATCCTAAGCATACCACCTCATCAGTGCAACCAACTATTGAAATGTATAAGTTTGATTTATGGTTCTTGTTCTGTCCCATTACTGTTGGTTCCTTAACAAGTGGGAGGCACATATGCAAACTGTTGTAATTCCTACACCGTTCACCTGATTTGGATGTAAATTAACTCAAATAAAAGCTGACAGTCTGCAGTTAAAGCACATCTTGTTCGTTTCATTTGATATCCATTGTGGTGGTGTATAGAGGTGTTAGCATTGTGTCGATGTCCCAATATTTATTGACCTGACTGTGTGTGTGTATATATATATATATATATACATACATACATACACACACCTGAAGGATTATTAGGAGCAGCATACTAATACGGTGTTTGACCCCCTTTCGCCTTCAGAACTGCCTTAATTCTACGTGGCATTGATTCAACAAGGTGCTGAAAGCATCTTTAGAAATGTTGGCCATATTGATAGGATAGCATCTTACAGTTGAGGGAGATTTGTGGGATGCACATCGTGGGAACGAAGCTCCCGTTCCACCACATCCCAATGATGCTCTATCGGGTTGAGATCTGGTGACTGTGGGGGCCGTTGTAGTACAGAGAAATCATTGTAATGTTCAAGAAACCAATTTAAAATGATTGGAGCTTTATAACATGGTGCATTATCCTGCTGGAAGTAGCCATCAGAGGATGGGTACATGGTGGGCATGAAGGGATGGACATGGTCAGAAACAATATTCAGGTAGCCTGTGGCATTTAAACGATGCCCAATTGGCACTAAGGGGCCTAAAGTGTGCCAAGAAAACATCCCCCACACCATGACACCACCACCACCACCAGCCTGCACAGTGGTAACAAGGCATGATGGATCCATGTTCTCATTCTGGTTACGCCAAATTCTGAATGTCTCAACAGAAATCGAGACTCATCAGACCAGGCAACATTTTTCCAGTCTTCAGCTGTCCAATCTTGGTGAGCTGGTGAAAATTGTAGCCTCTTTTCCCATTTGTAGTGGAGATGAGTGGTACCCGGTGGGGTCTTCTGCTGTTGTAGCCCATCCGCCTCAAGGTTTTGCATGTTGTTGCTTCAAAAATGCCTCGCTGAATTCCTCGGTTGTAACGAGTGGTTATTTCAGTCAAAGTTGCTCTTCTATCAGCTTGAATCAGTCGGGCCATTCTCCTCTGACCTCTAGCATCATCGAGGCATTTTCGCCCACAGGACTGCCACATACTTGATGTTTTTCCCTTGTCACACCTTTCTTTGTAAACCCTAGAAATGGTTGTGCGTGAAAATCCCAGTAACTGAGCAGATTGTGAAATACTCAGTCTGGCAGCAACAACCATGCCACGCTCAAAATTGGTTAAATCCCCTTTCTTCCCATTCTGACATTCAGTTTGGAGTTCGGGGGATTGTCTTGACCAGGACCACACCCCTAAATGCATTGAAACAACTGCCATGTGATTGGTTGATTAGATAATTGCATTAAGGAGAAATTGAACAGGTGTTCCTAATAATCCTTTAGGTGAGTGTATATATATTAAATTATGTTAGTAATTTGAATTAAATGTTTATCTTGATGTTTTTGAATCTTTTAAAAATTTTATGACACTTTATAATATTAAACCTTTGGTTTAGTTTGTCAATAAAGCTTGTTCTAATTCAGTTTAGCTGCTAAAGCTAACCAGCTACTCTCCAGAGTGTAGATGGAGCCCAGAACAGGTCTGTCCAACCCTGGAGTTTTATTTTAAAGTGTTTTTCGCTTCTGAGGACCGGGAGCAGAACCGGGGGGACATTTTAAAAGCCACAGGTGTTGTTAGCAACACGACCAGGGTAAGTTTCCTGTGTCTCTCTGTAACAGATTTGCAGCGAGCCGGGAGAGGGGAGTCCTCCTTAATACAGCTGATCATAGTTTTATTATTGCTACGTTTAGTGTTTTAGTGCGTCGAGGATCGGTTAAAAAAGGGAAGCAACCTTTACCTGAGCTACTGAAACATTTATCCGGAACAACTTCCTCTGCTGCTCCCTGGCTGTGAAATCTGACCGCTGCAAAGTTACAGCGATGGTTTGATTGGAGACTATCAAAAAATTCTGTTTCAGCTTAAATCATTTCATCCTTTTTGTGGTTTGAAAGGAGAGGGGGATGGCTGACAGAGCTGTGTGGGTCATTGTTAATGATTCGTTTGGAGTAAGTAGTGACTGTAATATTAAGCTACCTGCTAGGCTATGATGAGGGGAAAAAATGAGGGGAAACTTTTTTTTTATCTGTCGGGCGTCTTTTATCAACCCCTTTTTTTCTATCTCACCACACGTCTATCGATAGATATATATTGCTATGGATTTATTGTCCAGTCCTAGTTAGACCTATTGGGAGTGAAGAGTTACAGAACTAAACGCAGGACACTCCTGACTCTGGGGTAGAGATTCACCTTCCAGCAGGACAACCTGACCTAACCCTTTAAATACCGATATTATGGGATGGTTAACATCAAAGCCTATCCATGTGCTATAATGGTCTAGTCAAAGTCCAAAACCTAAATCCAGCTGATAATTTCTAGTGAGAATAAAAAGGGATGTGCACAGATGGTCTCTGTTGGATCAGGACAGGGGGAGGAGCTAGGTAAATACAAATGCTCTCCACACATTCAGATTTTCATTTAGAAATAAACACATGTTAACACTATCTATGATTGTGTGTGTGATAGGGTAGTGTAGGGTAGCACGGTGTTGGGAAGTGCAGGCTAGTAAAGGGTAGACTAGTGTTGGCTAGCGTAGGGTAGCGTGGTGTACGTTATCATGGTGTGTCTTAGGGTAGCATAGAGTAGGGTAGGGTAGGTTATCATGGTGTAGCATAAGTTAGGGTTGCCTAGCGTAGCATATGGTAGCGTAGGGTTGCATAGTGTAGGGTAGGGCAGTTTACTGGAGGGCAGTGTAGTGTTAAAGTTACTGCAGCATAGTCCAGACTGAGGCTGTCACAGGATCATGTCTCTGTAGTCTTCCTGAACCACTCTGAAACTGTCATTATGTACATTCTCCCAGTAATAAGATGGGACTGGTGTTTTGCAGCTGCTGGGCATGGCCTTGGTGGGGATCGGACTTTGGGCATGGAGTGAGAAGGTGAGCACACTCTGATTATTGAACCTGGAAGCAAAATCATTCTAGCTAGTTTCTCTGTGTGTCAGTAGCTTCATGCCGGGCTGTTTCTTGTCACTCTGACTGTTATTGGACAAACAGGACCTGAAGGAGAATCATACCTGGTGTGTTATTCGCTCCTTTGCAGGGGGTCCTGTCCAACATCTCGTCCATCACTGACCTGGGAGGTCTGGACCCTGTGTGGCTCTTCATGGTGGTCGGAGGGGTTATGTTCATTCTGGGCTTCGCTGGCTGCATTGGAGCTCTTCGGGAAAACACCTTTCTGCTGAAATTTGTGTGTTCCACTCTTTAAGGAGCATGATCAAGCACTGAAAAACTGTTTCTAACTCCTGGTTCTCCTCCTGTTCTAGTTCTCCGTGTTTCTGGGAATCATCTTTTTCCTGGAGTTGACAACAGGAGTTCTGGCCTTTGTGTTTAAGGACTGGATTAAAGACCAACTTAATCTGTTCATCAACAACAACATCAGGGCGTATAGGGACGACATCGACCTGCAGAACCTCATCGATTTCACTCAGGAATATGTGAGTCATGGGATTCCTAATACATGGGATCATGGCTAGGAACATCTTTAATTGCATTCAATTCAGTTTATTCATATTCACAACAAATGTCATCTCAAGAAACTTTACAACAAAAGCCATTTTAATAATGAATCAATGACTTTCTCATTGTAACCAGTGGTGCAATGTAATGTCCTTTCAGCATAACCTTCCCAAAAAAGGATGGTCAGGAGGCTGTGGGATTGCTACATGTATGCGCCTGAGGAGCTACTTGGGGGAGATTATTTGTTTTGCCATCCAAGGCCACAGGGAACTGAAATCAAGTTGATAACAAATAGTTTAGGGTACAGGCTAGATCACTTTTCTCTTGCCTCTCTGTCAGGGTCTCCATACTACCCAACAGCCAAAATTTAGGGTGAGTTTCCATCAAACTGGGCTGGAAGTTTCTCTAAATTGGTTCCCTTTCTGCATATCAGTTCCGAGTTCTTAGTAGGCCTACTGCTTTTTTAAAGCTAATGCTAGGATGTTACGACCCTACACATTCCTTCCTGTCAGTCATGAAGCTTCCCAGTTTCTGCTGAAACCTGTTCAAATTTATAAAACACCAGGACCCAAATCATTCTCGACAGTAGAAATCCGGTTACCATAATTCCAATTACGTAAATATCTTTGACATCGTCCATGGAAAGGAGCAAAAAGCAGATAATCTTCCATTTCCCCCTTGATCCATCATGTTTAACCCTTGTTCTGCTCAGGCAGGAGGGTTTTTGATCAATTATATTCAGACACCAGATGACTAATACCTATCACCATTCTTCTTTTCTTCAAAGTAGAATGCAGAGAGGCACTCCAAAAAAACCATGTAGAAACAGTCCATCCATTCCAATGCACTGGTTAGAGCCTCGTGTGTTCCAAAGACAGGTGTTGTGTGGCGCCTGCTGCAGGTTTTTCTCAGATAGATTATGGGTCAGGAAACGGTTCGTTCTGAGAGTCTTGAACTTCTGGTCACTACAACAGGATACATTTCTCCTCATGTTAAAACTTGTTGTCTGAAGTGATGAACTTATTTGCAGTCTTTAGTGCGGGAGCAAAGTGCAGATTCTGCCTGCAGATCAACAGCTAAATATCTCCATGAAGGGTATTAATTCTGTCCTAGGCAAAAATCTCATGTCAATAACTTCTGCAACAGTCAGACTACTAGATTACAAAAAAAGGGAGCATTGGTGTTCCATGGTGTGCAGGAACTCCATCAGGTATTCTACTAGCAGCACAAGCGTTTACTTTCCTTTTTTATGTGTAGTTCTCTCGTCAGGTTGTTTTGACTGCTTACTACTTAAAAGATATTATTGTTAATAGATATTATCTCTTCAGACAATTGCCCCCACCCCCCAAAAAATACTGACTGATAAAACTAGATTGTGACAGATTTTTTTTTTTTTACCATAATGACAGACATAATTAAACATAATTCATATACTTCAGATTTTCCAGGAATCTGCATCTTCACTTTATAATGAACTGAGAGTAAAAGAAACATCTGTCAAACAGAGCTGTGTGCACCTGAAACCAAACTACTCCACCTATTGTGTTTTATTGTGATTTGGATTCTAACTGCACTTATTAAACAACACTGGACCATTTTTAGGTTGATTGGCCCAATTCAAATCACTCTACCATGTCACATTGAAACACTCTGGTGTGGAAGTTCTCACTTTGGGAAGGAGACTCGTGTTCTCCTTTCAGATGAATGGAGGTAGCTACTGTAAACCACACCAACTGACCTGCTAGGGGTCAGAGGCACTTTGTCCCACCTTCATGTGCTCGGTGAGTGGGACTGATCAGCTCGCCCTGTTGGTCAGATAATCTGTACCTGAATATAGCAGAAGGTAGGTCAGTTCCTGGCCCTTCCAGCGTCACTGGATGCAGACAGAGATGAAGTGATGCCCTCACCGGGTCATGCTGCCTGATTTAAGCAGCAACTAGCTGAAGATCAGACTGATTGCTTCTGTGTCAGACGCTTTGTGAGGCCAGGCTGGAAGGTGTTTGGTTTAAGGAAGCAGATCTTCAGATATACAATAATGTGATGCAGTAGAAACAGAGGAGACTCAGTGTGTGACCTGAAAGGTCAGTAAAGGCTGAAGAAGGTCCTAACGTGTTCCATCTCTGGTTGACTATAGTGGGAGTGTTGTGGAGCGTTTGGAGCAGACGACTGGAACCTGAACATCTACTTTAACTGCACTGATGGGAACCCCAGTAGGGAAAAATGTGGCGTTCCCTTCTCCTGCTGCACCAAGGACCCAGCGGTACTGTTGGCCTCTTACTGTCCCAGAACTCACATGGTTCCTCTATCCAGCCTTTCTAAGATCATTTTATTGTTTTCTCTAGGAGGATGTGATCAACACTCAGTGTGGCTACGACGTCAGAGCAAAACCAGTAAGTAAGAAGTTCCAGCTTTGTCTCCAGTGGAACGTTTAGTGTCTTCGTGACCAATGAGAGAACCTGAAGATGACGTGCAGTTGTGCCCACACAGGACTCGGAGCAGAAGGATTACATCAACGTGAAAGGCTGTGTGCCTCAGTTTGAGAGGTGGCTCCAGGACAACCTCACCCTGGTGGCTGGGATCTTCATCGGAGTGGCCTTACTGCAGGTCAGTGCTGCTCGTGTTAGGTTAGGAAAGAAGGATGAAGTAGTTCTCCTTTCATGAGATCTGTGTCTGGTTCTTCTTCTCTACAGATCTTTGGGATTTGTTTGGCCCAGAACTTAGTGAGTGACATCGAGGCAGTGAGGGCGAGCTGGTGAGATACCTTCAACCTTCCCCTGTTTTTGCTTCTTATTTCCTCATTCTCATCATTATTCCCATCCTCACTCTGTAAGATCAGAAGTTTCCATCCGCTCTTCATCATAGATGACATGATTTTAATGATGCTTTTAAAACCTGTTTTTTATGGTCTACTGATCATACATAATACATACATGAATGGGATGCACATGTTCAGGCTTATTGTGAATTTTTCTCTACTTCAGGCTGATTGAAAAACGTGCACCCCCCCCCATTCTAATATGTAGATGAAAGTCCTGCTTCTGGCTGAATGTAGGCCATTCCTGGCAGAGGTTGTAGCATGTCTGTGAATTTTAAGGTCGGGGATTTCTAAAAACCTTCATGTTGGCCTGCTTTATCTAATCCTGGACCAGTTTGGAGGTGTGGTAACTTCACTGTCCTGTTGGAACAGATAGCTTTTGATCTGTAGTCAGCTTGAAGATTTGGGAGATAATCCTCCTTTCATTGTAGGAGAGGAGGAGGCCCCACAGCAGGATTCAGTTTGTTTTTAAGTGCAGATTCACAACAACTTTTCCAAGGTACTTTACAAAACCAAGCCCAGAGTTTCATACACAGAAATACATAATCAGTCAAATCCAATCATGCAGAGAGCTTCCAACTCTATCAGAAATATTCCAGCTGGATCCCAGATAGAAAGCTATGCAGTGAAGTCCAGTTTACTTTTCCAACCCGTAAAAGTGATCCGTCTAAAGACCTCTTCATGGCACACTGTGAGCTCCACAGAGCTCTGGACATGTTACACTGAATGGTCCAACATTTCAAGGTTGGTTTTGGTTGCACCAGCACTAAATGATCTGTCGAGAAGAATGTCAAACTTCACGGCCACATAGCTGCAAATCACACACATGCAGACTGTTTTTTACCACCATTCTTTACACGACTAAAGAAAAGGTCTAGGATGGCCGAAATCACACAGTGTGATCCCAGCTTAAGGCAACCCAACTGACTTCCAGCATTCACTCCTTCTGAACAAGCATGTAGTGGCAGGAAGGTTCTCATAAATCAAAGAACAGCAGTGTCACGGTATTGTTCAATTTATTTAACGAGGAAGATTAATAATAGGAAGTCTGCGAGCCCTGAAGATATAACATGCTGAACCGGCTCAGTCTTGTTTTTAAAGGACTCAAATGTGCTTGAAATATGACCTAACCTGGAAAACATCTATCATATCTAATTCTTAACCTAAAAAGCCAAATGGAATTGTAGTAAGTGACCTCAGACCAGTGTCTATCTGTGGTTCTGACGTTTTTTGAAAAGGTTATAGAAGAACTGGGCTCTCATTTATCCACCGTTCATAGAAACGGTCCTATATTCAATCCCACGGATGAAGTCTAGAATGTTTGTACGAACAGTCAAAAGTCTGATTTATGAAATGTGCGGTGGCCACTCGTACGCGCGCTCCTCCACAATCATCTACTGATAAATCCTACTTGTGCGTACCCAGGTCCTCATGCCCGTTCAGTCATTTGCATACAGAAACGCCCTGAATAAACCATATTTGCTAACACCACTTTCTGCATTGAGACCTTCTGTTCTTCCTTAAAATAATGGCCAAGAGAGCGAAAAAAGGAATTTCAGTGAGATAGAGATCAAGGTGAAACATATGTGGGGCAATAAAAAACTATTCATGATGTACAGACCTAAAAAAAAAAAGGCATTTAATACAAATTCATTTCACCACTGATAATTTTTGCCATCTGCAGTTTCTCTGCGTAATAGGCTACCACCCAGTATGCAGCCAATATTTTTCTGCCATTAATTTCATTTGCTCATATTAACTTCTGTGGAAATCCTTAATTTCTTTGAACAAATTACCAAAGTTAAATTAGTCCTGAACATTGCTGTTTGGGTCTATCAGCTCAGATTGAACCATTAAAATAAATAACTCTGAGAGGACATTCTGTTGGAATAAAGGAACAAATGGTTCCATATCAAACTGAATGCAATAAAACATCCTGCAGCACACAGCTGGATCAGATCTCCTACTTAGGGTGCTCCAATAATCATATTTGACACTTGATTGGCCATGAATAATTGGAGACACAGCTCTGGCTGCCATCAGTATGTAAGGAAAATAAGACGATCTGCTTCACTGATGAGCAGGAACATTCAGTCGTCACGGTGAAGTTTACAAACCTTCCATTTATAAGTGTAACAGCATCACCTTAAGCTGAAGCGCTTGGTGTGACAAACATGGACAAAATGTGTAGCATTTCCAGAGACTTTATTACAAATACACCATAACTTTGAGTTTTTGTGCTAAAACACAGACAGACACCAACATAAGCTCCTTGGTGGAGACGGTAAACTGATGAGAGAAATATTTAGTCATAATAAAACTGATTCTGTGTTGTAGTTCCTCCGCTCTAACAGTAGATGCTGTGCGTACGAACAATCAGAACTGTACTTATATTTAGGAACGTTTCTAAGCACAAGTACAAATTGATAAATACCATACAATGCGTAGAATTGTTCCTTGGCACGAAATACGCACGGATCGGTGTGTAATACGCTTGATAGATGAGGGCCCTGGTGTTTACCTTTTATTGATGGTAAACTAGAACCTTTACAGTTTACCAACCAGTCAGGTAAACAGGTTTAAGAGTCAAGGTTTGTTCATGCATATGACCAATATGTCGCATGCAATAATTTAGTTGCTTATGTCTTCTGCTTGTAGTTAAATTTAGCTCTGTGTTTTACTTGAACATCTTTAATCTTACTTTCAATGAGCAGACCAGCTTTTATTGCTGCTTTTAGATTTTCGTACAATGGAACCCATCTAGCACCAGGCTTTATACAGACGTGGACAAAATTGTTGGTACCCTTCATTAAATCAAAGAAAAACTCATAATGGTCACAGAAATAACTTTAATCTGACAAAAGTAATAATAAATAAAAATTATATAAATGTTGACCAATGAAAGTCAGACATTGCTTTTCATCCATGCTTCAACAGAATTATTTAAAAAATAAATGCATGAAACAGGCCTGGACAAAAATGATGGTACCCACAACTTAATATTTGGTTGCACAACCTTTTGAGGCAATCAGTGCAATCAAATGATTCCTGTAACTGTCAATGAGACTTCTGCACCTCTCAGCAGGTATTTTGGCCCACTCCTCATGAGCAAACTGTTCTAGTTGTTTCCGGTTTGAAGGGCGCCTTTTCCAGACAGCACGTTTCAGCTCCTTCCAAAGATGCTCAATAGGATTGAGATCAGGGCTCATAGAAGGCCAGTGTTTTCCTCTTAGCCCTTCTTGGGTGTTTTTAGCTGTGTGTTTTGGGTCATTTTCCTGTTGTAAGACCCGTGACCTGCGACTGAGACCATGCTTTCTGACACTGGCCAGCACATTTCTCTCTAGAATCCCCTGATAGTCTTGAGATTTCATTGTACCCTGCACAGATTCAAGACACCCTGTGTCAGATGCAGCAAATCAGCCCCAGAACATAACCGAGCCTCCCCCATGTTTCACAGTACGGACCATGTTCTTTTCTAGATATGCTTCATTTTTCCGTCTGTGAACATAGAGCTGATGTGCCTTGGCAAAAAGTTAAATTTTTGTCTCATCTGTCCACAGGACATTCTCCCAGAAGCTTTGTGGCTCGTCAGCATGTAGTTTGGCATACTCCAGTCTGTTTTTTTAATGATTTGTCCTCTGGCTCAAACAGCGAAGGATGTTCCGATCTGACACTGATGTTCCTTGAGCATAAAGTTCAGCTTGGATCTATTTTGAAGTCTTTCTAGGCTCTTTTGTTACCATTTGGATTATCCGTCTCTTTGATCTGTCATCAATTTTCCTCCTGCAGCCACGTCCAGGGAGGTTGGCTACAGTCCCATGGATCGTACATTACTGAATGACATGTGCAGCTGTAGTCACAGAAACATCTAGCTGCTTGGAGATGGTCTTATAGCCTTTACAGTTAACATGCTTGTCTATGATTTTCTTTCTCATCTCCTGAGACAACTCTTTCCTTTGCTTCCTCTGGTTTATATTGAGTGTGGTACACACCACGTCACCAAACAACACAGTGACTACCTGGAGTCCTATATATAGGCCCACTGAGTGATTACAGGATTGTAGACACCTAGGATGCTGATTAGTGGACATACCTTGGATTAACATGTCCCTTTGGTCACATTATTTTCATTCTTTTCTAGGGGTACCATCATTTTTGTCCAGGCCTGTTTCATGCATTTATTTTTTAAATAATTCTGTTGAAGCATGGATGAAAAGCAATGTCTGACTTTCATTGGTCAACATTTATATAATTTTTATTTATTATTACTTTTGTCAGATTAAAGTTATTTCTGTGACCATTATGAGTTTTTCTTGGATTTAATGAAGGGTACCAACAATTTTGTCCACGTCTTTAGTTCACACTTAGAAGGGTCTGTTCTTCCCCCTTTGCTTTTTAGAATACACCTGCAGAACTTCTCAGGATTATCAAATATTGTGATAACACAGCTCTCTGACCCTTCCTCCGGGGTCACTGTCGGGTCAAGGTGAGGGCTTATCGGTCTGTGTTACATGGTGTAACGATAACTTCCTGGATCTTAATGTGTCAACCAAAGGAGCTTATCATTATTTATAGACTGAGAATACTGGAAGTAACAGCATTCCTAATGAGAAGGTGGAGACTGTGGACTCCTATAAATATCCTGACTCAGTGTTTGTTAGTGAAACTTTGATGTGAGGACAGATCTGATCAAGGTTACTGGTACTAAAAAATGGCCATAATGAGGAAATACTTTTATTCGTTCACTCAGTGCCATATGTCAGGAAAAGGTTTAGTGTATGAAGACACAAGTGGGGGGACAATTGATGTTTTGAGCAAAGCCAATGATATGCTGCCACCACCGTGCTTTACAGTTGAATCAGGGTTCTCAGGTTGGAATCTTGTCTCCCCTAAACATACCAACTCTCATCATTTCTAGACCTGTCTCCAGATGTGAGCAGCACTTGAATGCAGATACATGTTACCATTAACATTTGTGTCCCATCATCTGAGGGGACAGTTTGGGACCAATGGTAGGAATGTGGTGTTCCAACTGGACAATTAGCCTAAACGCATCAAAACTATTCTTGGAATGAATAAAGCAATGGAAGAACTAAAGCATAAAAAAAAAGAAACTGCTTCAACTTTTATCAAAGATGTGTAGATAGAACTGTGCTGGGAGTCAACATTGGTTCAGGATCTTGGCATGATTTTAATGGATAGCAAGAAAAGTCTGCAATGGAGGCATAACTTGCCACGGGTCATTTAAACAAATGAGTAGAAGGTTATGTCTATAAATGGGCCTGCATGTAAAATTTGTGGATTAGAGAAAATGGGCATTACATCACCATATGTTCATCCAGTCATTGTTGGTGGTATTTTCATTCAGTTCTGATAATAAGAAGACCTTAAAATATGTAACATTTCTGTCTATGATGAATATATGTAAACTTCTGGTCAGAGCTGTACATTGCCATAATGCAGTGTTTCTGTCTGCGGACCCCTAGTGGTGATAATAAAATATGTTTTAAAAAGATCCTCTGACATTTACAGAAATAGATTATTACTTTACTCATATATGACCAAGACCTTTATCTACCTTAACTACACAAGTTAACATAACCTTCTTTTTTCTCTTTCAAAAGTGTAATTCATTGTACAGGTGCTGGTCATAAATTAGAATATTATGAAAAAGAATATTTATTTCAATAATTCCATTAAAAAAGTGACATTTGTATATTAAATTAATTCATTACACATAAACTGATATATTTCAAATGATTTTATCTTTTAATTTTCATGATTATAACTAAGAATGAAAGTCCCAAATTCTGTATTTCATAAAAATTAGAATATTGTGAAAATGTTCAAAATTGAAGCCACCTGGTTCCACACGCTAATCAGTAAATAATTAATCAGCTCTGAGGCACATGAGACACAGGAGACAGGAATTATTCCATCAACCCAGGTTACAGAGACAAATGTCTCACCAACACTGAAATACCACATCTAAGGGACAGACAAATGGAAGTGGACATTCTGTTTTGTTACATATAGATTTAAAGGCTCCTGTATAAAAATCTATTTCATATGTAAATGGATGGTAAATGGACTGAACTTATATAGCGCTTTTCTAGTCATACTGACCACCCAAAGCGCTTTACATTGAAGCCACATTCACCCATTCACACACATTCATACACCGACACCCAAAATGGCTCGGTAGGACGATGTTTTTGTATTTTGGCGTTAAGTGCCTTGCCCAGGGGCACATCAACATGTGACTGGAGGAAGCTGGAATCGAACCTACGACCCTCTGATTGCAAGCCATCTCTCCTCTACCACAGTCGCCCCTGGTATATTTATACAGTAGCTTTGAGGATTCTTCAACATCATAATGTTACATAGACCGGTTCCTCAGAGTTGATCAAAAATATACGAGGACTCCAGTAGCCCAGAAAGGTTGAGAATAACTGCCGTAATGTATGCTGAACTTGAGAACTTAATGGTAGTTATTGTGATGAAATCTGAGAGGGTCATTATTTTCCCTGAAGCAGAAGGTCTGAACGTTTTAGTCTGTGCTTCTGTCACAGAGAACAGCCACTGTTCCAGGTTCTCTATAGAACATACAGCAGAAAACCCAGTTTGATTCTGAGAAAGTAGTAATTCTACCTGGTATAACCTGGTTTAGTGTAAGGACTAACGGTGCTTTCACACCGAACTCAACCAAAGCAAACAAAAAGTGCCATGCGCCCCTAGCTGGTTGCTTGAACATTCGCACCTCTAAGCGTGTCCAAAGTGAACTGGTCGCGCTTCAAAATATTCCATTTTCACACGCGTGAAGCGGAAATATCCAACTTGTAGGAGGACCCTGAGGCGAAACGCTGTAGCAGTCGACTAGCCGCCTCCTACTTCCTCCTTTTGACCCTGCAGAAGCTCCCAGTGGACTCTGAGCTGACCGCATTAAATGTTCGGCCTGCCCTCAGGCGGAGCTGGGACCGCTCCTGCGGGGGTAGACCCAGTCGAGCTGTGGCGGAGAGATCATAAAAACCCTGGCTCCTCACCGCCTTGGAGAACCCGCCCTCCTCCGACCCTCAGGGAGCTCCCAGTGGACTCTGGTCCATGAGCTGACCACATTAAATGTCGGGACCGCTGCTACGGGGGTAGACCCAGTCGAGCAGCAGCGGAACAATCCAGAACCTGCGAGCAGAGCACCGTCTTCATCGAGCCCAGTATGTGTGTGAGTGCATTACTGTCCAAATACTTGAACCTCTTTATATTGTTTTTTATTCCTGTCTCTGTATAGAAAACAGGAGGTGTCATGTAGCTCGGGGTGATTAGCGACGGCGTTAATCAGTTTACATGTCCTGCTGATGCTGTGACTCCACTCAGTCCCAGCATCACTGACACCCCTCAGCTCATTGGTTGTTGCCATGACAGAGGCAACTTGAGCAGCAGACGTGATAAGCGCGAATGCACAAAATGCACCACATAAAATGCAGCGCATATTTTAGTTCACGCTTCAAACGCAGCAGTCGCTCTACATGGTCGCACAAATCAAACAGAAAAGCTTTTTCACGACGCAAATCTGCTTCTGACGTGTCACTGGTTCCCCAGTCGCGCTCCATCGCGCTCCTCCATTGACTTTACATGAAAACCAGACTCTCTGGTCACATTGGTCGCGTTCACTGTGTAAGCACCGTAAAGGGTGAAGGTTTGTCCAACTATTTTTTATTTCTTTTTTTTAATACCAAAGGTCTTCTTCCTTTCTTCATTCATTCATTCATTCTTTCTCCTCCGTGCTTCATCAGGGTGCCCCCCCCTCTGTCCATGCGTCGACCCCCACCCTGCTACTGCAAGAAATCATCGACTTACTACTCATGAGACAGGCATGCTCAGAATGTATGTGTGTTTGTAGCTGGTGATAGTTAGCAGAGCGTTGATCTGTGTGTATTCTCTGCTTGGTGTTGGTTGGGGCTGTTAGTCCACCTACATAACATATTCCCCAGCAGACGGTTTGAATGTTCAGGAAGAAAGAAAAAGAAAGGCAGCAGCATGTTGAGCCTTCCTGTTATCTGATTGACTGCTCTCTCCTTACCAAGCAGTCTAAGCAAACAGCCTACCTACAGCTTCCTTCTTTGATGCATTCAAGAGGAGTTGTTGTTTTTACTGCCCCCTGGTGATGCATTCACTGACCAGACCTTCAGGTTTCTAACCTGAGGCATCTCTACACAGCTAACCAGTCCTCACCACTTCTTCTACTGTTTGGTCTGTGTTAGCTGCTGTATCTAATTATTGCTAGCTCTGGGATCCAAGATTTTTATTAAACCTTTAGACAAATTTGTTTGAATTCTTTTGTCCTTTAACGTCAGACCACCAGCTTTAGCCATGGGACCAATAGAAGGAGAGCTGGTATCTAAGCAGCTATCGCTGGAAAACAGGCTCATACCTGCTTTATATAAATACCAACATTTCATTTACAATTTGTAATGAATAATTTGGTCATTAAAAAACTAGTATGATATCAGTGGGAAAGTTATTAAATGAATTAGAGGACTATATTAATAAATGATAGTTGGTTATTAGGGACGTCTCGATCCGACTCCTCTAGTATAGAAATCTATAAAACCGAAATATATTTTTAGCAAGTAAGTGCATATTTTATAAGACTAATTTCAGTAATAAGAATTACCATTATTGCTGTTAATCTGTAAATCAAAATTAAATCAAAGGTCAACTTCAGTTAAATATATCAGACAATAGTAAAAAGCAAAACACTTCCCTAGTGCAGTATTATAAACCAAAGTATTTTAAGCAGACTATGCTGGCATGCGCCATGCTGCCCTCTACTGGATCACATTCACTCTATATTTTTTTCATAAAATTACCGTGTTGGAAAGCTCTCACTGGGCTGGGCGATATGAGCTAAAATTAATATCACGGTATATCGAGCATCTCACCTTGGTAACGGTAAGTTGATGATAACAATGACATCACATCACACCGCCCGCTTTAAAACTGCCTTTTAATTCAGTGTTTGATTCCAGCTTATTCCTGTATTTCTTAGTCCAGTTTAAACTCAGAATTGATCACACAGACCAGAGGAGGTGAGTGAAGTCTGTGATTTTAATGTGCGCTCTTTCAGGTAAATTTGATATGTAAAAAAAAAAAAATGTTTTAGTTGAGCGTTGCCTTGAGTCACGTGACTACGCACAGTCGAGACAAAGGTGGAAGCGCTGCTGACGCAGCTACTGTGTGGCTATACTTAGCAAGAGTTTATGCTGATTTAGCGACTCTAACGTGGAGCACGTATGTTTGTTACTGTAGCAACAGAGCGTTTGTAGCTCCGCCCACCCAGGTCCTGCTCAGGCAGAGCAGAGATCAACCCCGCTGAGTGCCACCTGTTCCCACCTGTGCCCTGATGTAAAATATTATCTGGCTAAAATAAAAAACTGCACACTAAAATCACCTGTTTCACTCACTTCTGAGTTTAAACTGGCCACTACCGGACACTGGCTACAGGAAAGGACGGTTCTGAATAACAAGTGTCATAGAGTGGGTCCGATCAGAACCATGGGGTGAGTGAGGGTGCTGCTCAGCCTCCTACATGCTCCCTCCCAGCTGCATAGTTAGAGTGATGTTAGAGTTTAGCCTCGTCTCGTCTTGGTTAGCATCTCAGTGAACTAGCTGCAGCCAGCAGCGATGGAGGTCAAAGGTGATCACTTCCTGCTTTCTTTTCTTCCAGCTTCTTTACCTAACGCTGACGAAGCCTCTCTGTAACAGGTAAGCTTTGACCTTTGACCTCGTATCATTCATCTAGTAAAGTTTCAGCTCATGTTTTTTTTCTCTTTTTTTTGATCAGCCCCCCCCCCCCCAATACTGTAAGCGAGTGTCGTCTGAGGATGCCCCCCACCCCACCCCCATTTCCTCCCATCAACCAGCACTTTTTTTTTAAAGGCACTGAATATGTGAATGCTTTGTTTGTGACCACTTTACTAAGAACCAAGACACGATGAAGACCTCTGATAGCAGATCTCATCAGCTTCCAACACTCAGCAGGTTTGATTGTAGAAGGTTTGGTCCAGAAGAATGCTTCCAACATGTGGGCTGAATGGAGCCACTGCAGAGGAAGAGAAGACCGGCTACTGTTCATATTGCTGATCCGGAACATTCATCAATGACTGGGTCAAACTGGGAGGATTTGTTCTCAATCACAGAACTATAACAGTGTTCTCATGGTGTTCTCATGGTGTTCTCATGATGTTCTCATGGTGTTCTCATGGTGTTCTCATGATGTTCTCATGGTGTTCTCATGGTGTTCTCATGATGTTCCCATGATGTTCTCATGATGTTCCCATGATGTTCCCATGATGTTCCCATGATGTTCTCATGGTGTTCTCATGATGTTCCCATGATGTTCCCATGATGTTCTCATGGTGTTCCCATGATGTTCTCATGGTGTTCTCATGATGTTCTCATGGTGTTCCCATGATGTTCCCATGGTGTTCTCATGGTGTTCCCATGATGTTCTCATGGTGTTCTCATGGTGTTCCCATGATGTTCTCATGGTGTTCTCATGGTGTTCCCATGGTGTTCCCATGGTGTTCTCATGATGTTCTCATGGTGTTCTCATGATGTTCCCATGATGTTCCCATGATGTTCTCATGGTGTTCCCATGATGTTCTCATGGTGTTCTCATGGTGTTCCCATGATGTTCTCATGATGTTCTCATGGTGTTCTCATGATGTTCTCATGATGTTCTCATGGTGTTCTCATGGTGTTCCCATGATGTTCTCATGGTGTTCTCATGGTGTTCCCATGGTGTTCTCATGATGTTCTCATGGTGTTCTCATGGTGTTCCCATGATGTTCTCATGGTGTTCCCATGGTGTTCTCATGGTGTTCTCATGGTGTTCTCATGGTGTTCCCATGATGTTCCCATGATGTTCTCATGGTGTTCTCATGGTGTTCCCATGATGTTCTCATGGTGTTCCCATGGTGTTCTCATGGTGTTCTCATGGTGTTCCCATGGTGTTCTCATGATGTTCTCATGATGTTCTCATGGTGTTCTCATGGTGTTCCCATGGTGTTCTCATGATGTTCTCATGGTGTTCCCATGGTGTTCTCATGATGTTCTCATGGTGTTCTCATGGTGTTCCCATGATGTTCTCATGGTGTTCCCATGGTGTTCTCATGGTGTTCTCATGGTGTTCTCATGGTGTTCCCATGATGTTCCCATGATGTTCTCATGGTGTTCTCATGGTGTTCCCATGATGTTCTCATGGTGTTCCCATGGTGTTCTCATGGTGTTCTCATGGTGTTCCCATGGTGTTCTCATGATGTTCTCATGATGTTCTCATGGTGTTCTCATGGTGTTCCCATGGTGTTCTCATGATGTTCTCATGGTGTTCCCATGGTGTTCTCATGATGTTCTCATGGTGTTCTCATGGTGTTCCCATGATGTTCTCATGGTGTTCCCATGGTGTTCTCATGGTGTTCTCATGGTGTTCTCATGGTGTTCCCATGATGTTCCCATGATGTTCTCATGGTGTTCTCATGGTGTTCCCATGATGTTCTCATGGTGTTCCCATGGTGTTCTCATGGTGTTCTCATGGTGTTCCCATGATGTTCTCATGGTGTTCCCATGATGTTCCCATGATGTTCTCATGATGTTCTCATGATACTAATGCAGTAGAGAGCCACTGATGGAAGCCACTCTCTGACCAAAACACCAAGTTAGATCCCCAGGCCGTTCATCAGAGAGTCATCCGGTTAGGGTTACCATGGTCACTAGAGGCTGACCGGCTGCTTTATCCAGTCTGCTAAGGATCGCTGACTCATCATGGCGGATGCAGTAATGTTATCTTTCTGCTCTGCTTGTCTGTCACACAAATCTGTCATCATGCCAGTTGTCAACCTCCAAGCCTGCATGACCTAAAGGGCAAAACCCCATCAGGACCAGCTGTCAGAACCCAGCCTGTTCTGTCTGGCCCACAGGGAACCGGCTAACCTGTTAGCATCAGATACTAACCCACCATTCATGCTAGATGACCTCTATGCAACAAGAAGATACGAGGTGCCATGAAGAGGTCACCAAGGTGTTGTGATGACATCACCAATAGTCCAGTGGACGTGGGACGGGCGTCTCCCTTCAGGTGGAATCTTAACAACAGCTAAACCATAAAGTTTTTTACATACACAAATACCTTTTCTGACTATCAGACTTTGAGTACACACAGCTGCACGCTTTCTAATTCCCTCTCAGTAGAAATAGAAAGAACATGCTAACAGTACGCAGAAAGACCTCAGGTTGGGATTCAAACCTAGGACCTTCTTGCTGCAAGGCAGCAGTGCTAGCGACTCCTTCACCATGCAGCCCACATCACAGACATGAAGGAGAAACAAATGATCCATGTTTGGAGCTACATGAGGCGTTTTAAACCTGCAGTAGTGCAGAAAATGTCTTGAACTACCACAGAAAGAGGAACTGTGGACCACTGGTGACCTGTTTGGGTCACATCCTCAGCACCATCAGCCTGGGCCGTCTGCGCCGAATCACGTCTGTTTTCCTCTGTTCCTTCCCACACCAACGAGGTGAAACATTCAGAATCCACAGCATGAAAGAATCAGTTCAGCTGAAGTTCCCTCAGACTGGAGATCAGAAGCTCTCTGCTGCTGCTGAACAAACCAGCCTACAAGCTAATAAACATGGCTACATGTTGAGATGAATGACCCAAACGGATCCATCCACAGGGAAACCAGGAACCCATCCAGTTCATATTAAAGCTACACAAGTTAATTCAAACCCTTATGAATTTGAGAAGCTTAATGTAAGGACCATGTAGTGTGGTCCATTTGTTGGATGTCTGAAGGTCTGGAAAGTCCTGTTGATTTGCCATCTTTGTAAAACTGTATATAAAGGAAGATGTTTGTATGTGTCCAGCCACAGAGCTGATGTTTTTACTGAGCAGGCTGGTGGTGTTCAACGTGAGCCAAACGTTTTCTGACCAGCTTCAATGTTTCACTAATGTTAAAAGACTTTTTGTAACAGGATGCAGATGTCATCACTCTACACATGACTGAAGCAAATCTGCTAGAAGGCGTTTCCATGGAGATTCTGTGTGTTTAAGGTGGATTTCTGCTCTAAGCATGCATCTGTAGCAAACTGTAGAATATTTTTTCAAGCAGTGGTCTTTGTTGTAAAATGTTTTCTTCTAAGAAAGTGTGACACTACTGATGAAGGGATGGAGACTTTTTGATACTAAATATTTATTGTACATTAAATGTTTTTTTCTAACAGTAAAACATTTAGTAACACTGAAGGGAATCCATCACTCTTGTGAAAAAAAAAGTGATCCTAACCGTATGGACCAGCTGAACTGTACATCCCACCTCCATTTGTTGTGTAACTACCTCCTCATGTCCTGTTAACACTGGATTCATCTAGTAAAATGAGCTGACTGAGAAATATGCTGACTCTTGTCTTTGTTCCCCTTCCACTTGTCCAGCAGAGACAGAGACTGACCCGGTCCCAGTAGTTCTGTCCTCGCTGCAGAACCAATAAGATTAACATCTCCTTTACAAACCAGTCCTCTGCAGTCACTGCTACGAGCAGAGGAGCTAAGGTGCCTTGATGGATGTCTGTTATGAATTGGTACTATTTAACTTAAACTAAATGTCTCTGGTTTGTCATACGGAGCAGAGCCTGATCCAGTTATGCTCATGAGAGAAAACATGAAACTGGAGAACCTTTCTAGGACTAATTTACCAACGTTACTCTAAGAACAGAGCTTTAACTCAACCAGGTATTCAGAAAATGATCCATCACCTATACCAGCTTATTCTTACAGCTGGTTCCTCATCAGTTATTGGCTGAGAGGCAGGGAACACCTGGCCAGGTCACAGACGCACACTTCTACCTAAAGGCAAATAAGAGATGGTTAAGAGGAGACTGGAGTACCCAGAGAGAACCCAGACATGCATAGGGAGAACCATGTTGGGGTTTGAACCCATGACGTTCCGTGCTACCAACTGCACCAATGCTCAGCCCAGAGAAGAACCCAGAAGACGAAGAGCAGGCCTTCAGTTCGGTTCATTTTCTCTAGATATGATCTTGTTCTTTATGGTGATAATTTGCACCAAATGTTGCCTCCTAACAATTTACAAAGAAAAATAACATCCATACAATGAAGCAATACAAAATATGTAGTCGGTCAAATACACTAGTCACCAAAAGTTGGCAGTGTTTGGCTTCTGGTTCAAATTTCAGGATGACGCTAAAATACATTATGGATGTAATGTGTCCAAAACTTGCTTCTCTCTAACAAGGAACTTATTATTAACTTAACAGGAGTCTGAGCCATGAATCAACCAATCAAGTTCCTGCTTCAATCTGAATTGATATTTAAACTTTCTCCCTGTTATGATGCTCACATTATTAGACCATATGCTTTATATAGATGATTTAGAGATCTCAAGCTTCACACAAAGGGCGTGAGAAACATTTTCATGTTACACACCACATGACATTCATCATGCTGAAAATGATTTTGGAGCATTAAAAGCCCCCCTGATAGGCTGTAATCTCAGTGTAAGCCCCGCCTTCTTAGGAGCTGCTTCAACCTTATTTGACAACATGGTGGGCAAAGAGGGTGGTGGGATTACAGGATGACTCCACCCTCCAGTAAACTGATTATTACCATTGTTGTTGGAGAACAACTTTGTGGCATCACACCAAATTACATTCTGCTGAAAGTTTTCGATCAATAGCTACAGCTAGCCGCACGTAGCAGAATTAAAGCTGCAGTCCTGAGATCATGTTAATTTATCAAAGTTTTAGATAGATTTAAACTAATAGTGGGGTACAATACTTGGATAAAATGCTGGTACTCCACAACTTTTATTAGACCCATAAGTGTTTCATACTGATTGCTAAATTTGTTTGCTGCCTATTCATTTTCACGCACATTGTGAGAACCTGTGAATGATATTTCACCCAATAAGTTAAGTTTAGGCAAGGCCTAAGCTATTTATTTGTATAGCACACTTTCAATGTAATTCGTGATGCTTTACATGATTCAGTGGTAAAAAAAAACAAAAAAACATGATAAAAGCATGGAAAGTAAAAATAGCAATAGTATGAAAATTAAAAACAGAAAGCCTGAGAATGAATAAAAGAAAACATTTAACATTTTAGGGAGCAGGACGTGTTTTCCTCTCCTCCTGCTCCACTCCTGCTCTCTCCCAAAACCCTAACCCTCTGCTCGCCCACACTCTACTTATTTTACTTTTTATTTCTATTTTATTTCTTCACCCTAAGGATACCCGACGACCTCACTGGGATGGACTTTCTCCTCTTTTTGTCCTTTTTTCCCTGTGGAAAACTTCATAAAGAACCGAAGATTACAAAATGGCTCTCTGCTCTGCAGTCTCCAGGACCTACTGCAAAGAATGCAGGTCATGGAAATAAAAATCCGACACCTTGAAGAAAACATCAGAAACAATACTACTACTCAGTATGAAATGCGATTTTCAAGAACCTGGCCGGTCGATGCCATCAACACAGAGTAGCCCTCCAAACAGACGGCGTCTATCGGGAAGAACCGCCCACTCATCAGAAGAGTGGCCAGCACTCAGACAATTCAACTAACAACTTCGATTCTCCCCTTAAAGAACAGATTCACAGCGCTAACGTCTCCCAGCTCCCTGGGACTGAAAGACTCACAGCAAGGCCAGCGAAACACAAACAAAGATAATAAGAAGCCAACGAGAACAGAAAACAGCAAGAAAAGGAAAATGCTTGGTATTATTCATGATGGATCAATCAAAGGTATTGAAAAGCTATGCATCATTACAAGTGTCTTTAATTGCCCACAGATACCAGTAAAAGAACTTTCTGAGAGGATTCCATCGATTAATGAGAACAACCCACAGCTAGAAAAACTTGTCCACGCAGGAGCTGCTGACATCTCTATGAAGAAATCTGAAATTGTAAAGAAATACTTCTTGGATTTACTCCAGAACTTTAACAACCACAAGGTAGAATATGTCGACCAATTCCAGCAACGCCTTTACACGAAGAATTTAGCAGGATCAGGTCTTTCAGCAGGTTTGCTAAAGCTGTCTGTGTTGAAAGATCTATTCGATTTCTTAATAATGTTAAGGTTTTCTGTGAAAGGAGATATTTATTCACAAAAGATGAACATCATTTTAATAAGAAAGGTCGGAAGCCTTATTTATCTCTGGAATTTCCTATCTCATGTGAACTCACCACCCTGTTCTCTAACCGAGACACACAGTGGACACCAACCAGCTGGAACACAGATGAGTTAAAGAAGCTCTTCCAACTTTAATTTCCTCAGTTTATAAATGCAGAACAGAAAACAGTGATTTAACTCGTGACCCCTCACAACTTGACATTTTAGTTCATAGCGTTAATTCCTCCCTGCGTCGGGCAATAGACAAAGTTGCCCCCTTGAAAAGGAAGGTGGCTAGCCATAGAAGATTAGCTCCCTGGTTTAATTTAGAGCTACGTACCCTAAAGCAGAATGTTAGAAAACTAGAGAGAAAATGGCGCTCCACGCATTTACATGATTCCTTTTTAATATGGAAAAATAGTTTATTGCTATATAAAAAGAGCCTTCACACAGCTAGAACAGCATATTATTCATCTTTAATCGAGGAGAATAAAAATAATCCTAGGTTTCTTTTTAATACAGTTGCCAAACTCACACAGGATCATAGCTCTATCGAGCCAACCATTCCCCAAGCTCTAAGCAGTGACGACTTCATGCAATTCTTTATAAATAAAATAGACTCCATAAAGAATAAGATAATTGGGAACCTTCCCAATATGCTTGCTTCCTCCTTAGTTAATGAGGCAGCCTCAAAAATGGTGGAACCTAATATATGCTTAAACTGCTTTAATGCAGCCGAACTTTGTGATGTACTAAAATTATTAGCTTCATCTAAACCTTCAACTTGCGTTTTAGACCCAATCCCAACTAAACTCTTAAAAGAAGTTTTCCCTCTGATCGCTGCTCCAATTTTAAATATAATGAATCTATCCTTAGTCAATGGATATGTACCACAGGAGTTTCATTAGCATAGACCACACTTACAGAGATTAGATTTGTTTAGATTAGATCATTTATTGACAAAAGGTTAGATAGATGGTGTGTCTGGAAGGATGCACTGATGGACGCTTGAAGACTCCGTGTGGGGGTGCAGTCTTTGGAAGTCCTTCTTCTTTTCGAACCTGCTCAGGACCCCCCCCCCCCAGACGAAGAACCTGAAAGAAACAGATATTAGTGCTGGAACTTGAAAAAAGAAGATAAGGGGATGAAGGGATGAGGGCTGGGATGATGGATGAAAGAATAGTAAAATGGGGATGTAATACTGAGACCAAGGAAAGGATCAGGGGGAGGGCGGGTGGGGTTTACGAAATCACAGTCTGAGCGACGCTGATGGCTAAGTGCTCAGGGTTTAAATAGATCATGGAGTAATTAGGGATGAAATTCAGGTGTGAGACGCCAGGTGAGTAGAATCTGAGTAGATTACTGAGAGGATACTGAATATGAGGCGTGGTCCAGCTCACGAACCTTAGTTAACATATTAACTTACATTTAAGATTGCTGTAATTAAACCTCTACTTAAGAAACCATCTCTTGATCAAAACGACTTAATTAACTATAGACCGATATCTAATCTTCCCTTCTTATCTAAAATTCTTGAGAAAATAGTTGCACACTAGATATGTGAGCATTTAAACAATAATGAGCTGTTTGAGAAGTTTCAGTCAGGCTTTAGAGCTCATCACAGCACTGAAACAGCTCTGGTGAAGGTTACTAATGATATTCTCATAGCCTCAGACAATGGACTGGTGAACATTCTGGTCAGTCACTGTGAGAGTATGAAATTCAAAAAAAAAACAATAATACATAAGAATAAAAAGAGAAGATGTAAAGAACAAATTTATATTTGTATAAAAGAATATAGATTAAAAACAGATAAAACACAATCAGTTAAAAAATAAAAATAACAATCACACCACGAGAATCAAAGAGGTCAAAAATGCAATATAGGGCTCAAAGACAGCTCTGAATAGTAGAATTTTAATCTTTGATTTGAAAGAACCTAACGATTCAGCATTTTTCATCATCATCATCATCCTTTATTTATAAAGCACATTTAAACAGCGACAACGCCAACCAAAGTGCTGTGCAAGACAATAAAATACCAAAGAATATACAGCAGCATAAAATAGCTAAAACAAGTAAAAATGGTAAAAACAAACAGACAAGATCTCACAGGGGTTAAACCGACTCAGCCGAGAAGGCTTGGGAATAAAAATATGTCTTAAGACGAACTTTAAAAATGGGGAGGGACGGGGCGAGTCGGACCGTCAGGGGGAGTTGGTTCCAGAGCTTAGGAGCACAAACTGAAAAAGCCCGTTCCCCACGGGCCTTATAGCGGGCAGGAGGAACAAGCAGAAGGTGCTGTTCAGATGACCTCAAGGTTCGCGCCGGAACATAAGGGCTTAAAAGCTGTGCCAAATAAGAGGGGGCCATTTCGTGCATTGATTTATAGACTAGCAGGAGAATTTTAAACTTAATGCGAAATCTCACTGGAAGCCAGTGTAAATTAGCCAAGACAGGGGTGATGTGCTGCCGCCGTTCTGTGCCCGTCAGAAACCTAGCGGCGGCGTTTTGTACCAGTTGGAGCCGCACCACTGAAGAGGAGGGAACACCATATAAGAGAGCGTTAGCATAGTCCAGACGAGACATTACAAAAGCATGGACAACTGACTGGAGATCTTTTTTATTCAGGACTGATTTTAGCTTGGCAAGCCGTCGGAGATGAAAGAAACATGACCTGACTACTTGATTTATCTGCACATCCATTTTAAAAAAGGCATCCAGAGTGACCCCCAGATTTTTTATTGTAGGCTTTACCAATGCAGACAATGAAGGGGGCAATGATGGCTCCGCAGCAGCGGGAGAGCAGGGGGCAAAGAAAATAGCCTCCAATTTGGAGCTGTTCAGGTGGAGGAAGTTGGCTGAGAGCCAGGACCTGATTTCACTCAAGCAGTCAGTCAGTGGTTGCAAAGGTTCAGGAGTTTTTAAGGCCACATAAAGCTGACAATCATCAGCGTAGAGGTGATAATTCACCCGGTGTTTTCTAAAAATGGCTGCCAAGGGTAAAATATATAGATTAAAAAGAAGTGGACCTAAAATAGACCCCTGGGGAACCCCACAAAAAAGAGGTGCCACTCTAGAGGCGCAATTCCCCAGGGCAACATTAAAACATCTGCCATTAAAATAGGAGCGGAACCACTCTAAGGCTGATCCACGAATGCCAATTAAGTGCTCCAGTCGCTGTAGTAGGATTGCGTGGTCTACAGTGTCAAAAGCAGATAGATCTAAAAGCACCAACAGCACATGAGAACCAGAATCAGAGGCAAGCAAAATATCGTTAAAAACTCGAATAAGAGCAGTCTCAGTGCTGTGGTGAGGACGAAAACCAGACATAAAAATGTCTAAAACATTGTTGGATTTAAGAAAATTAAAAATCTGGATAAAAACCATTTTCTCCAACAATTTGGAGACGAAAGAAACATGACCTGACTACCTGATTTATCTGCACATCCATTTTAAAAAAGGCATCCAGAGTGACCCCCAGATTTTTTATTGTAGGCTTTACCAATGCAGACAATGAAGGGGGCAATGATGGCTCCGCATTCATTTTTCTTCTTCTGGAAGTTTGTTCCAGATTTGTGGAGCATAGAAGCTGAAAGCTGCCTCTCCCTGTTTAGTTCTGATTCTAGGAATATTAAGTAAGTTAGAGTTGGAGAACCTTAGTGGTCTGATGGGTTGGTATAGTGACAACAGATCTTCAATGTATTTTGGTGCTAAACTGTTCAATGATTTATAAACTAGTAGGAGTATTTTAAAGTCTATTCTCTGAGCTACAGGGAGCCAGAAGAAGGACTTTAGAACTGGGGTGATGTGTTCTACTTTCCTGGTTCTAGTGAGAACACGGGCAGCAGTGTTCTGGATCAGCTGTAGCTTTCTGATTGATTTTTTAGGTAGACCTGTGAGGACACTGTTGCAGTAATCAATCCGACTAAAGATGAACCCATGGATCAGTTTTTCACTGTCCTTCTGTGACATCAGTCCTTTAATCCTAGAAATGTTCTTCAGGTGATAGAAGGCTGACCTTGTTATTGCCTTTATGTGACCCTGGAGGTTCAGGTCTGAGTCCATTATTACACCTAGATTACGAGCCTGATGAGTAGTTTTTAGTTGTATTAGCTGAAGCTGTGTGCTGACTTTGGATCGTTCCTCCTTTGGTCCAAAAATAATTACTTCTGTTTTGTTTCTGTTTAGCTGGAGAAAGTTACGGGACATCCAGTCGTTGATTTGTTCAATGCATTCATTTAAGGTCTGGATAGAATCAGTCACCAGGTGACATTTTAATGTACAAGTGAGTGTCATCTGCATGGTTATGGTACCTAAGCACTACTTCCTCACTGCGTTTGGCACTATAAAGTGTAGCCCCTTAAAAAAGAAGGTAATCAGCCATAGGAGGATGGCTTATTGGTTTAATGCAGAGTTGCGTACTTTAAAGCAGAATACTAGGAAACTGGAGAGAAAATGGTGCTCTACACATTTAAATGAGAGATCTGGTTGTTCCATATGTTCCTAACAGAGCACTTTGTCCTCAGAATGCAGGTCTATTGGTAGTTCCAAGGATATCTAAAAGTAGAATGGGAGGCAGATCTTTTAGTTATCAGGCTCCTCTCCTGTAGAACCAGCTCCCAGTTTTAGTCCATGAGGCAGATACTCTGTTTTTAAGACTAGGCTTAAAACCTTCCTTTTTGATAAAGCTTATAGTTAGTGGCTTAGGTTATCCTGAGCCATTTTTGTAGTTATGTTGCTATAAGTTTAGACCGTTGGAGGACAGACTGACCACTTTTCTTCACTCTTCTACTTTTCTCTCCTACTACTCTCCAGATATATTTTTTCTGATGTCATTGCAATTATTAACCCAGTTTTCTCTCAGTATTTTTCTCCCCATAGACGCTCCACATGGTCTGGTACTCTGCTCAGCTACAGCGCCCCCTGCTGGATTTGGAGCATCGGTCCACATGATGCTCAAAGTCACCGAGCATCCTCCATGCTGTCTCTTCTCTGTATTCTCAGACCCCCAGACGGTCGTGGTAGATGACCGCTTGTACTGATCCAGGTTCTGCCGGAGGTTTTTTCCTGTTAAAGGGGAGTTTTTCCTCTCCACTGTCGTTACATGGTTGCTCAGTATGGGGGATTGCTGGTTACTGGCCCTATTCCAGACATGATGAATGTATCTTTAATGGATATGTGCCTCAGGAATGTATGGTTGCTGTAATTAAACCTTTACTCAAGAAACCCTCCTGTTCCTCACTCCTAGACTTGCTGTTGTTGAGATAAGACTCAAACCATTGAAGTGCACTACCATAGTCTGTATTTATGTGGATGTCACTGAAAACTTTGACAAGGGTCTCAGTACTGCGATGATTATGGAAATCAGACTGAAAATTATCAAAGCGGTTGGTCATTGTTAGGAATTTATTCAATTGTTGAAACAGTTTTTTCAATAATCTTGCTGATGAATGAGATATTAGAGATTGGCCTGTAGTTCTGCATTAATGTGTTATGCAGGTTGTTGTTGTTCTGCTTCGGTAGTGGCTTGATAACTGCTGTTTTTAAAGCCTGGGGGAAGACACCTGACAGGAAAGATGAGTTAACTATTAGAATCAGATCAGACTTAATGTGAGGGAAAACTTTCTGTAGAAAAGCTGTGGGTAATACATCAAGGCAGCATAAGGAGGAGCTTATTCTTTTAATAATTTCATCATGGCGCGTTGCGTTTAGTCGTTTGAATTCAGACATTTTCTCTACATTATTTTTACATGGGGTGACACTGGTGGTGGCTTTGGTGCTGCTGTACTGATTTTCGAATTTTCTGAATATTTTCAGTAAAAAAGTTGGCAAATTCATTGCGGGCCCTGGTGGAGTTTAGTTCTGGAGCTACTGTCACTGGAGGAGTAGTCGTTCAACTGTCTGAGCATTATTAATGTTTCTGTCAATGATTTCAGAAAAGAATGATTCCCTCGCAGCTTTCAAAGTTATATTTAAAGTATCTATAATTAATTCAATTCAATTCAGTTTATTTATATAGCGCCATTTCACAACAGATGTCATCTCAAGACACTTTACAAAAAGAGTTATTACAATACAATGTTTAGTGTAGAAATTACAGAACCACAGAAGATTGCGTCGTGGAATTCTCAGCAATCCCTCATACTGAGCAAGCATGCAGCGACAGTGGGAAGGAAAAACTCCCTTTTAACAGGAAGAAACCTCCGGCAGAACCAGGCTCAGCACAAGCGGTTATCTGCCGCGACCGTCTGTGGTTAAGAACTAATAAGTATTTCTTTCATTGCATGGCACTGATTCTGTCTAAAAAAGTGGACGTATGTGTGCGAGAGCTGCAGAACATCCATGTAAATCACTAGATTTAAAAAACAAAGCAATCCTAACCTGCTCTCTCTATATACAGTGCTGTAGCCAATTATAATTCCATTTCATTCCTGACTGCCAGTGGCAGTAAACAGGGTGGATGTATCTCCTCGTGCTCCATGTAGCCCACCTGGCCATGCATCTATATGTAGCACATCTGCGGCTATTTTCGGTCTATTTAATCTTCTCACTGTTGACTTGTCGTCCACTACTGGTTTTCTGCAGGTCTGAGAGGTAAGCGCATGTTAGTGTGATGTAGCGTCTTCCTGCCTTCCTGTGACCGGATGTTTGGAAAGCACTTTGTGGCCCTATAAGGCTGTGGACTGACATGTTTTCTGCTTGTTGGCGTTGTGTCCGGCTCGGACAGTTCTACCTGACAGAGCTTTCCTGGCTGGTGCTGTTTTCTCCCGTCATGGGGAGGAGTGGCTAGCTGGTGACTGCTTTGTATTGGAGGCGAGTAGCTTACAAAGACTTTACAAAGAATTAATCAGATGAGCTAGACTCTGATTCACATTCTTTAGGTTTTATTACAGTTCTTACTCCAATTCCTAGTGTGGTGTAGGCGCTAATTTCCCACATCTGTGAACAGGGATGTTTGCGTCCACCTCATGTGGGGAGGACAACCATGAGCAGTGTCCCAAGTGCCTGGGCGTGGGTCAGCTCAGAGAGGCTTTGACTGAACATGCATGAATTGCACCATTTTGCCACCGTCTGTGAGAGAGGACAGGCTGCGTTAGGTAGAGGGCCACCTGTTGGCAGCAGTTACATGTTCCAGGAAGCAGCTTCAGCTGCAGCACCCCTCTCAGCAGGAGAGGACCTCAAGGGCCAAGGTGGAGCAGCTTAAGGCTTAATTGAGGACCCAGAGGCAGAGAAGGGACTAGAGTGCTAATGTCAGTCCAATCAGGCTTCAGATAAGTGAAGTTAGCACTGTGGTGCCATGGGACCCCAAGCGCCACAAAGGAGACATGGGGGATAGTGCCATAGTGGGGACCTGGCACCAGCCTAGGGCAGAACATGCTCCACCTTGCAGAACCATGGGGCAGGAGTAAGGCCAGCACCCCCCTAGGGCCCCGAACCAGCATCCAGACCTGGGGGCTGACGATGGGCAGATTTTCACCTCAGTACCTGGCCTTTTGGAGACTCATGGTGGAGATACATGGGTTTTAAGGTTACAGAGCCTCCACCCCCACATTGAGCAGGGTGACCTTGGTAACAGATCCTGCACATGCCATTGTCCTGCTGCAGGAAATAGAGACTCTCCTGGACAAAAAGCCTGTCCTCTCTCACATTTGCAGGCCAGCGGCTTTTATGCAACTTATTTTTTAATCCCTGTGTATCGTCAGGTTGGGTCCTGGGCTGGCCCCTTCTTCTGGTGCATCTCAGACCTATTAGCCCTCTGTCAGACTCGCTGCCGGTGACTGGTGCCTCTGCCTACAGGTATGTTGGTGACTCCTGATGTAAGGGTGCTCAGATGGTGTCCCAGTTCAGCCCTTGTGGCTGCCTCACAGTGCATGGGTGTCTGATGTATTGGGCCAATGTCTGCCTTTTGCCGCCGCTGGCTGGTGTGCCTCTTTCGTGGGGCTCCTTTAGGAAGTGGGGCATCAGCATGGTGCTGTTCTTGGGTGTGTGTGCCCTAGACTGGAGCAATCAGGGCGTTTTCTAGAGTGGGGGTGGGGCCTAACTTTTGGAGCCCTGCAGCTGTTTGTTTGGTGTGTGTTAGAAGTGGACCATGAGCTGAGCTATGTAGAACCGTCTTTGGCCAGGGTGGTGCTGTGGTGGTTGAGGGCTTGTGGTCTGTCTGGAGCTGTAGACCACTTGTTCTCTTGGCATGCAGAGTACTGTAAAATTCTTTCTGCGTTGGTGTAGGTGGGTTCTGACATGTGGGTGGATTCTGGGGGCGGATCAGCTGATCCACTGTAGTGTTGCGCCACCCAGGATTGCCTGGTTCGGTGATGCATCACAGGAAGTCTCCAACTATCATTGGACTTGGACATGAACAGACTCAACTGCAGATGTGTGGTGAAGATGTTAAAGAATGCTTTAGGAGTTCCATAGAAATAGGAGAGCTTTTTCTTGGCTGTCAGCTGGCCGTGCCCTCTGCAGCATGGTGGTGGTGGTGGTGGTAGTGGCCTGTGTTGGCCAATGTTGGGTGGAGTCTCTGTGGGCTTGTTGCTGCAGCCCAAAGACGCTTCTGCATTCTAGCAGCTGGGTGGTTCCCATGTGGGTCTCCTCGCTCATTTCTGGTAGGGTGCAGTTGGTCCTGCATTGGTCCGCCTGGGGCTCCTATATTCTCGGGGCCAGTTAGAGGTCTGTGGCTCAGATCTCTGCTGTGTCAGCATTGAGGCCTGAGTGGAAGGTCTATAGCTCCCAACAGCAGCTATTGAACTCTGCTGGAGAAACCTTATATACACCAGAGACAGACAGGTGTTTGGATTCAGTGGTTTACACACGCTGGCAGGGGTCAGCTGCAGAAATAATTTTGAAGCATAATAATCTGTACCCTGATTATTACACTGTGTGCACCACTTTGTGCTGGACTTTTCCCAGAGCTTTAAACTAAACAAACAGCATTTCTAAGAAAGATTTCATTAAAAACAAGTAACGTTGCCAGTTTGGTTCCAGGAAAGTAACCTGTAAATGTTGGTAAAGTGACTTACTGCCTGGTTTTCACTGAGTGACAAGGTACAGGTGGGAACGGAGGGCTTCCACCAGCAGTTAGACTTACTGGGTTAAACCCAAACGCCTATGTATGTGGCGTCACACTAGAGTAAGGCAAACATGGAGCACTAGTGGGTCTCGTGCTGGTCAAGCAGCGATGTTTTCTGTCCCCATGTCTCATAGGACTGTGCTGTGGAACGCCAATAGCTCCACCCAAACAGCACCGTGCCGTTGTTCTCTGGACCAATAATTGAAGGGGTTCAATAACTGGAGCGGTATAGGTTGGTCACACCGGTCCACCCAGTGTCAATGTTCAAAAGAAACCAGGCATAATGTAGGTTCCCATCACACATCAAAGATGTTACTTACTGCTTTTTTGTCATTCAGCCTGACTGAGAACTGTCTTTGAACTCTGAATAAATGATCCAAACGCTGATTTCTGTGAGAGAACTGGGAGTAAATGGACACAAAAAAGAAAGACTTCAAACATCACCAGCTATTATCTTTTAATTGTCTGTTGAGTCCTTCAAATGTACAACTCATTACATTTACAACAAACACATTATGTTGACAAGATTACAATGGATACATCTCCACTGGCATGTGTCTTAAGTAGATCAATAATCTGATAAATAATCATTCATATCTTTAAAAACAAGACGTGTGGGCCTAGACCAAAGGAACCCACCGGGTGACGGCACAGTGTCGCACATGCTCAGATGGCCGTTTTAGTAGGAACCCCCCCCCCCAGACCCCACAACCAATCAGTTAGGGGAAGGGAACTGCGTCTTATAGCATCTATTATCTACAAAATATCAAAAAATGAGCTTCATCCACAGCATAATAAATAGTCATTTTACACAGATTTCACTATGTGTATTGACAAATTTGGATTTGCAACAATAAGCTTTAATAAAACTTTCTGTAAACATGATTTAAATTGATTACATTGGTCAAGGGAGAGGCTAATATGTGCTGAGTGCTTACTTTGATGCTGAGAGACTACGGGAGACATTGAAGACGGACCATAATATGAAGTCTGATGGGGTTGGATCGAGGAAGAGAGCTCCAACTAAGACCTGCGTGTCTCTGCTGATGGTCCAACATGATGTGACCTAACCCTAGCTGCTCTTAGTCCGCATCTTCTCCAGGGACAGGATGGACCCCTGCTGGGCTCCAGCCACTGGTCCGGACCGGGGTGGGGGGTTACTGGGGGAGCAGAGTGACTGAAACTCTACAATCTATCTGTGATGCTTAGCAGGAGAGAAAAAAGGAGCTGATGTGTATGTGGGGATGGAAGGAGGGCAAAATGAAGACTGTCACAGCTTGAACAGGACAAAAACGTGCACAGGTTCTACTCAGGTTATACTGCAGCTACATGAGACATGATGGGGGGGGGGGGGTTACCGGTGTCACAGCAGTGGTCGCCTCGTCTTCTGTTGCTTCAAGCTCGTGGCAGAACGTACGTGCACACAAGGGGGGGGCTGGGTGTGAAGGAGACCTGTCAGCTGGATCTTTTTATGGCTTTCAAACAGAAAGAGTGTTTCCTCTGACCCTAGCTAGGTCACACTGGGTCGGTTCTGTGGGTCGTGTGCTGCGACCAGAGGACAGACAGATGGACAGACAGAAAGACGGGGCTGGGTGTGTGTGGCTGGCAGTGAATGCCACGCCGTACCTTGGCACATGATGATGGGGGGGGGAGACATGAGGTGTTGGTGAGGTGGGAGGAGTTAGGCAGGCTTTCAGGGGCGTGGGGGGAGGGGTGTAGTCACAGTCATTTAGCTCTGGGCTGTTAGCCGCTGCTCTGTGAGCGAGGCCTGGTGAGACACCGTCTTGTTTTCATGAGCTCTCAGCTTGGACACCACATCCAGGAACGCCAGGCTCTGCACCTCCTTGTGGAGCGGCTCTGAAACAGCAGAGAGGAGGACAAGTTCAGAGGCTCTGCTGACCCAGCAGCACAGGGAAGAAGACCAGCTTCCAGACATCATGTTCACCTGAGCCCATGACTGCACAGATGAGGATCATGGAGTTGTATTTGATCTCTGGGGCACTGCGTTCATCCGACAGCAGCTTGTGGAGCACCGACACCAGACTGGCTCCAACAAAGTCCTTCTCAGCTGCAACTGGAAACCAAAACCGTTCTGGTCACACATTAATGTCCGAAGCTCCATCACAGAGGGAATCTTTGCTCCCCTGAGTGGCAGAAAAGCTTAAAGGAACCGATTCCTGGACTCTTCCAGAAACAATGAGGCTGAAGCACTGCAGGCCAAAATCTAGTAGAACATCATCTGATCAAGTACTACAAGTACATACCAAGTACACAAGCAATACACTTCTTTACAGTTGTACGTATTAGTTTAATGAAGTATACTTTGTATAATACTAATCTTTGCTAAGGAAGGACAGTATGATAAGTTGCCAACCAGGATTTTCTTTTTACAAATATCTGAATAGTGTGGCATGAATTGAGTCAGAACTTTGCAGAGCGACCTCGAGGAGCAGATGGAGGTCTGACCCAGCTCTAATGGCTTTCTTTTAGTGAAGACTTTCTAATAGTGCTGGGCGATATGACTAAGAAATTAAATCCTCCATTCTGTCACACCAAATCTGATTTCTGATTTTTTCTTCTTCCCCAAATGAGTTTTCTAGAGAAAAACAATAAAAGTGACAAAAATATTCCAAAAGTGCTTTTATTTCAGTCATCCTGTCCTTCAGCTGACCTGAATCCAAAGTCCAACTAAAATAAGCAGTACAGTATCCTTGGAAAACAAGATGGTGGCCCTGGGTCGGTGTACATCAGTCTGAGCTGTGGAGGTCTAAGTACTGCATACGCACAAAATACCCCAAAAAGTACTGATTTTATGAAAATTCAGTCTTTATAAAACAGAAAATTTGATTAATGGCTCAAATCCACGTATCACCCAGCCCTGCTTTCTACTCTGTTGCATCCATTAAGGTCAGCTTAGCAGAGAACTCAGCTAATAGTCTTCCTGTCGAGTTGGGCTGTTGATCTCTGCAGCTCCTCCAGAGCCACCATGGTCTTCCTAGATGTTTCTCTGTCAGTCCAGGTGGACGTCCATGTCCTGGTAGGTCAGCAGGTGGTCCAGATGATGGGCTGATGATCAGAACCTAACCCTGCTGTAAACTGGACCAGAACCTCCTCCCTGACCTGCTGCTGGCTTCATCAGTCTCTATAATGCTGGATGTTCTCTGATGGACCTCTGAGGCCAGAACCAGAACCAGACTTCTTTCCTCTAATTAATTGACACACAGGGACTTGTTCCCCACCTAAAGACGGCAGTTTGGATTGTAAACGGGGTAGTCAGAGTAAAGGGGCCAAACAAAAACCTACTGTACAGCTTTTAGATTCCTGTTTATTAAAAACTATATTCCTTCCACTTCACAATGAAAAACTACTTTGTCTCTGGAATTAAAATGTGACAGATGTAGAAACATTTATGAATCCTTATTGGCCGTTTTTATTACCACAGAACAATCTGATGTTTTAGTTTTTATTACATAAAAAGCAACCAGAACTAAATCATGAATCTACAATTAGAGAAATAACGTTTTAATGGTCTTACCCAAATCCAGCGCCGCTATGAGCCCCAAAGCCACCAGTGCTTCGTTCTGCATAATCATATGCTCACTGGTAGCCATGGTTACTAAGTGTTTGACTCCTCCTTTCTGGATCACAGTTCTGGCAACTTCCTGTAACCCAAGAACAGATAGAAGATGTGTTGCAGTGAGTCCTACATCCTCTGTATTCGTACGAGTCAGATCAGATCAGCAAGATGAAATAGGGCGGGCCACCAAGCTCAACAACAACTGGGTACTCCAACTTCATCCCATTATCCTCTATTAAATTCAGTTCACTTCATTTAAATAGCACTGGTTCACAAAGTGTATACCAGACCTACAATACTAGACCGGGTGTAGCTTCTATGGGGAGAAAAACACAGAGAAAACAAGGTGAACAATCGCATTAAAAGCAGAAAATTATATTTGGAGAGTAGTAGGAGAAAAAAGTAGAAGAGCTAATTTAAGTGGTCAGTCCGTCCTCCAACAGTCTCTAGAAGTCTATAGCAGCATAGTATAGAAGTCTATAGCAGCATCACTACAGAGATAACTCAGGATAACCTAAGCCATTCTAAAAATAAGCTTTATCAAAAAGGAAGGTTTTAAGTCTAGTCTTAAAAAAACAGAAATCGTGTCCAGTTCCTCTATAGCCGATTCAATAGCCGCTAAAGTGCTCTGTTAGGAACAATCAGATCTCTGATGTACGATGGAGCTGATTATTAAGGGCTTTATAAGTGAGGAGGATCTTAAACTTTATTTTGGATTTAACAGGGAGCCAATGGAGAGAAGCTAAAAGAGGAGATATGTGATCTCTCTTTTTAATATTCATCAGAACTCTTGCTGCAGCATTTTGGGTCAACTGAAGGCTTATAATTGAATTTTGTGGACTTCCTGATAAAAAGGAATTACCGTAGTCCAGCCTTGAAGTAATAAATGCATGGACTAGTTTATCTGCATCACTCCTGGACAGGATGTTTCTAATTTTAGCAATATTCTGGAGGTGAAAGAAAGAAACCCTAGAAACCTGTTTAATATGGGATTTAAAAGTCATGGCAACGGAAACATGATCATCCGTTCTGGGATGAGCAAATACTAGTGGTAAAAGGGGCATTAGAAACTTCGTTTAAACAGTTCATCAGCAAAAAAAAGTTTCTCTTTAATCAGCTATCTCAAGGAAATTTCAATCGAATGCAACTGGACTTGGTAATTTGTCTTGGAAGACGTTTCACCTCTTATCCAAGAGGCTTCATCAGTTCATGCTCGCCGCTGACTAGGCTGGGACTGGTCCAGTTAACTGGTGTGGAGACTCAGCTATTTAACCTCTTGGACAAGAATCATTATGTAATTGGATCCTTTGTGCTCCACGTCTTAACGAGGGTCATTGGCGTGCCGCCTATTGGTGGAGGTTAGGTTTCGGCTTCATTAGTGCCCTATTGTGTTATAACGACAGTCATTGGAGTCACAGTTGTTTTTCTTATTAGAGGTTAAGTTGTTGAGTCTCCTGGGTAGGGATGAAAGGGCAGCATTGTAAATTGGAGATAGGTGATGTCTCAGGTCTCCACCTCTGTTTAGCGATGGTTTCTCTACTTTTACATAGATGGCTTCTTTTACTCCTCTTTCAAACCATCTGTCCTCTCTGTCTAATATCTGGACATTGCTGTCCTCAAGATGTGGGATTTCTCCTTGAGATGTAAATGAACAGCAGAGTCCATGCCTGAGGAGTTAGCTCTCCTGTGTTGGGCCATGCGTTTGTATAGTGGTTGTTTGTTTTCACCAATGTAGAGGTCCTTGCATTCTTCATTGCATTGGATTGCATACACCAGGTTGCTTTTGTGTGCGTGTGGTGTTCTGTCCTTGGGATGTACTAGTCTCTGTCTGAGTTTGAAATACACAGGGATACTGTGTTTGTTAAAAATCCTCCTGAGTTTTTCAGAAATCCCAGACACATATGGAATGACTACATTGTTTTGTTTGTTTTCTTTTTCTTTTTCAACCACTTTGTTGGCTTTGCTTCTGGAACTAGCTGCAGTTTTCACGAAAGTCCAGCTGGGGTAACCACAAGTTGTGAGCTCCAATCAGCTCCAACCAGGCTGTGAAGTGAGAAAACACTACTGACATATTCCTTGCTGATGAGGCCAGCACTTCAGTGGAGATTAACAAGATTCAGTTCATCAGCAGGATGGGAGGATTCAGCTAAAAGGGCGTTCTGCCCAGAAACTCAACTTCATCCAACCTGTGGTCAGTGTTATTGGACACACTGCTTTGGCTGCCATCAGTACGCATAGAGACAGTTTGCAAACCTTTTATTAATAAGTGCAAGGACATCATTCAAAACTGATGCGCTTTACAAGTACAACAAAGAACATGGAGATCGCTGACCTCAGAACCATTCCCCCACCCACCCCCCATGACTGCGTCAACATGAGCTCCTTGGTGAAGACGATAAACTGATGAGAGAAATATTCCATCTAAGTAAACCTGTTTCAGTGTTCAGTCTCTGCTGTGCGTACACGCATGGTCAGAGCTGTTCTTATATTTAGGAACATTTCTATGCACAAGTACAAGATGGGAATTACCACACAATGCATAGAATTGTTCCTACACACAGATCTATGAGTAAGTACCATCGTTACATAATCTACATCCAGAACAGGAGTCATGTAAACCAAATATTTTCAATATTTGACCATTTTTAGTTTTTCAAGGAGGTGTTGTAGATGTTGATGGTTGTGGGCAGGAAGGACCTCCTGTGGCAGTCTCTGTTGCAGTGAAACTGAAGAAGCCTCTGAGAGAAGCCTCAGAGAGCTAAACCCGCTCAAAACTGTGGAGATGACAGTGGACTTCAGGAAGAGACCACCATCAACATCTCCTCTCATGATCCTCAACAAGCCAGTCCCCACAGTGGAGTCTTTCAGGTTCCTAGGATCCACCATCACACGGGACCTGAAGTGGACCTCACACATCAACATAATAAGGAAAAAGGCCCAGCAAAGGCTGTACTTTCTGCGTCAGCTCAGGAAGTTCAACCTGCCCCAGGAGCTGCTGATCATCTTCTACACAGCAATAGTCCAGTCTGTCCTGACCTCATCCATCTCTGTCTGGTTCGGATCCGCCACCAGGCAAGACAAGGACAGACTGCAGAGAACAGTCAGGACTGCAGAGAGGATCATAGGAACCGATCTTCCCTCCATTCAGGACCTATTCCGGGCCAGGGTCAGGAAGCGGGCCAGGAAAATCACCACTGACCCCTCACACCCTGGCCACAATCTGTTTAGGCTCCTCCCCTCAGGTCGGCGTTACAGAGCGTTGTACGCCAAAACCACCCGACACAAAAACAGTTTTTTCCCCCAGGCTGTCGCTCTGACGAACTCTGTCTAGACACAGTGTGTGAGTGCACTCACATAACAATAAACTATAACTCTGCACTTCTGTACATACTCACTGTAAAATAACCCCGGCTTGGTGTATATATTATCCTTTATTATTTACGATCTGATATTTATTTGTATTTTTACTTATTTTTGTTCTTATTTTTCTTTTTTTTTTCTTTTTTTATTTCACTTATTCAAGTTCTGTACTGGAGAAAAAAGTTTGCCGGAGTCAAATTCCTTGTATGTGACATACTTGGCCAATAAACTGATTCTGATTCTGATTAAGTAATTGTTGTTGTAGGGTAGCATCATGAAGATGATGCTCACGATTGTCCGTAATTGTCTTTAATTTATGAAGAATCCTACTTTGCATCATCATCTCCAGAGGTTTCTCAGTAGATTAGGGTTCGAGAAATTAAAGAAACGTTTCCTGATGTCAAAACTTTGGTTTAGGTGGGGTTTAGGTCCAGTCTCCAGTGTGGCAGCGGATACAGCCTCCAGATTAATCCTGCTAACTGATAACACACAAGCAGATGATGATTTCAGCTCCATGTGGAGCAGGAGGTAGTGGTGTTCAGGCCACAGCAGGTGAACTGCTCTTATTTTAAATGGAATCATTTCATTTCATTGTTTATATGTAGGTCTCTGTCCAACTTATTCTAAATGAATATTAAAATAAATAATGAATTTTATTTTATAGACTGTCAGGTTAAAGATTGAGTGGATTTATTTGATCCCATTGGTCAAAACGATGGACAACAAAGTCTAATGTGACCTCTGGTCCAGACTGTACCTATCGTACAATCAGACAGTTTTTACTGCACATCCTCCTCCAGAGAGAAAACCAGCAGAATATTTTATTTAGTTGCAGTTTAGTGCTCAGCCAACAGCTCATGGTGCAGCTATTTGTTCAGTTCTTATTTGGAAGACGGACACCACTGTTTGTAAGGCTTATCGCGTCATTTCCTGTTTGGTGACTCACTTGGCTGAAGCATCTCGCTGCTCTTGCACTCTTTAATTTATCTAATTTTCTCTGTCCAGAAGCTTATTCTAACACAAAACACGTTGAAACACTTATTTTCTGTTGGTGTTCTTTACGTTTTGGGAACTCGTTAAGTGTTACACGGGTTTTCTGGGCTAGGTAAGGTATCGCTAGGTTAGCTTACGTTTACTGCTAGCATGGCTGCGGCAGCTTTCTCTCCTATCGCTCAGTTTTTCTCTGAACCTCCTCCTCTCTCCTGCTCTCTGTGTGAGATGTTTAGTTACTCCTCTGCCTCCTTTAGCGAAGATGGTAGGTGTAATAAGTGCAGCATTTTTGTAGCCTTGGAGGTAAGGGTTTCTGAGCTAGAGGCCCGGCTCTGCGCTGTAGAACAGCCAGGCCCAGCAGTAGCTAGTGCGGAGCCAGTTAGGACAGGACCCCTTAGCCGTCCTTCAACAGCTCCCGTACAGCCGGAACCTCAGGCGATCTGGGTGACTGTTCGTAGGAAGCTTAGCGCCAGGCCCCAGCACGCAGCCAACCTCCAACCCCTTTCTGTGAACAATAGGTTCGACCCGCTGAGGAGAGGCCGATTCTTGTAATTGGGAGCTCCATAGTTAGGAACGTGGCTCCAGAGACACGAAAGACCACTGTCAAATGCCTTCCAGGGGCCAAGCAGCGGACATTAGGTCCCATCTGAAGCTTTTGGCCAAGGACAAACGGCAGTATAACAGGATGTGGGTGGCAATGACACCCGATCAGATGTGTGAGCATTTCAACAATAATGAGGTGTTTGAGAAGTTTCAGTCAGGCTTTAGAGCTCATCATAGCACTGAAACAGCTCTGGTGAAGGTTACTAATGATATTCTCATAGCCTCAGACAATGGACTGGTGACCATTCTGGTCCTGTTAGATCTCAGTGCTGCCTTTGACACTGTTGATCACAATATTCTCATAGAAAGGCTTCAAAGTCTCTGTATAATAGGAACAGCACTAGGTTGGTTTAAATCTTATTTGTCCAACAGATTTCAGTTTGTTCAGGTAAATGATGGATCTTCTTCGGCCTCAATAGTTACTTGCGGAGTACCACAGGGTTCGGTGCTTGGGCCGATTCGTTTTACTATATATATGCTTCCTATTGGTAAAATAATTAGGCAGCATGGGATAAATTTCCATAGTTACGCAGATAATACACAGCTATATCTATCCATAAATCCTGATGAATCCAATCAGTTAGGTAGACTACAGGCATGTGTGGAAGACAGAAAAACTTGGATGACTCTAAACTTCTTGCTTCTGAATTCTGATAAACAAGAAGTTGTTGTCTTTGGACCAGAAGCTCTGAAAAAGAAACTACTTAGTCAGCCCCTTCACCTGGACGGCATTAAATTATCCTCCAGTAATAAAGCAAAGAACCTCTTATGTAATTTAGATCTCACATTAAAGAAGTCTGTAGGATTTCCTTTTTTCACCTTAGGAATATTGCAAAAATTAGAACCATCCTGTCCAGGAATGATGCTGAAAAACTAGTCCATGCCTTTGTTACTTCAAGGCTGGATTACTGTAACTCTTTATTATCAGGTAGTCCACAGAATACAATTAAAAGTCTTCAGTTAGTCCAAAATGCTGCTGCTAGTTCTAATGAATAAAAGAAGAAGAGATCACATTTCCCCTGTTTTAGCTTCTCTTCACTGGCTCCCAGTAAAATCTAGAATAGAATTCAAGATCCTCCTTCTGACATATAAAGCTCTTAATAATCTAGCTCCATCATACATAAGAGACCTGATTGTTCCATATGTTCCTAACAGAGCCCTTCGCTCTCAGACTGCAGGTTTACTGGTAGTTCCTAGGATTTCTAAAAGTAGAATGGGTGGCAGATCTTTCAGCTATCAGGCTCCCCTCCTATGGAACCGGCTCCCAGGGTTGGTTCGTGAAGCAGACAATTTGTCTATCTTTAAAACTAGGCTAAAAACTTTCCTCTTTGACAAAGCTTACAGTTAGAGATATGTTAATAGGCAGTTAGAGACAGGTTAGACAGGTAGCTAGGAAGAGACAGGTTAATGTAAGCCAGGTAGAGAGTGTTAGTAGCTAGGTCTCCTAGTAGCTAGGAGACAGGTTAATGTTAGTAGCTATGCTGCTTTAGGCTGTTGGAGGACATTATTAGGGTCTGTTCCTACTTTCTCTCCTACTTCTCCCCAACTGCATGATGTGCTGTCAGTTCAAGCGCTAACCTGTTTTCTCTTAGTCTCTTCTTACAGTAGGTGCTCCTGACCCGCCCTGCTTGACGACCCTGACTAAGATGGCATTGCAGTGACGGAAAGTTCTCCACGTCCTGCAACAAACTTCTGCATCAGTTCTATTGCTCTTTCTGTGTCTCTGTTCTGTATTCTCCAAACCACAGACGGTCTCGGCAGATGACCGCTTGTGCTGAGCCTGGTTCTGCTGGAGGTTTCTTCCTGTTAAAAGGGAGTTTTTCCTCTCTACTGTCGCTTCATGCTTGCTCAGTGTGAGGGATTGCTGAGAATTACACAAAGCAATCTTCTGTGGTTCTCTAATTCCTAAATGAAACATTGTATTGTAATTATTTTTCATGTAAAGTGCCTTGATATGTTATCTGTTGTAAAATGGTGCTATAGAAATAAACTGAATTGAATTAACATGATGTGATAATGATCTATGTGTTTTTACAAAGTCACAATGTTCAGCTTTCAAATGAATCAGTGTTTAAAGGTCTCACTGACTTCTTTTTTTCAGTGATTTTCCTCTGGTCTATAGCCCAGTTACTGTAACTGCAATGTGAACTGTTTTATCTGGAAGACATGCAGTCTCAGTCCTGGTTCAGGTGTGATGGAAGAGTGAGGGGTGAAAGGTCAAGATCTCGAGTCTATATCAGTATAATTCATGATATGTTAACGTCTTGTCTCTGTTAGGCTAACAACAATGAGTCTCTTATGCTGCCTTTGATCGAATAATTAGCTTAATATACTTCACTGGTGGTGGTCCAAGACAGATTCATCTGTACTTTTTGTGGTTGTAAGGGAGAAACTATTGAACATGTTTTTGTTGATTGTTTTCATGGAACTTTGTTTTGGTTCCACTTACAAAGATAAATTTCCAAAAAGTTACAAAAAGACATATCTTTAAGCAAATTGGAAATACTTCTTATTGTTACTAATCCACATTTATCATCCAGTGAAAAATACATAATTAACTTAGTCATTATTTTAGCTAAATATTATTTACATAAAATTATTTATCAGAAAAGCATTCCGTCTTTTTAGAACTTCAAAATTACAGACCTTATGAAATATTGGAACAGCATTGAAAATTAAAAAAGAACGACAAATTAACAAAGATTTATTTCATCAGTTCAATTTAGACACAGCAGACCCCTAAGTATGCTTTTTATGCGTTTCCTTATTCTGTTTTTATGTAATAGTAACTGCAAACAACTGTGATCCATGGTTATATTGACTGTGTTTTTTGTATATAAAGGCAATATGTTAATAAAAACCAAAAAAAAGCTTCGTTGCTGACCGTTAGGTTCAGCTGGAACATGCTCTGCTCTCTCCAGGCTGCAAAAACAACCTCCCTCTGGTTGTTAGCCAAGTTAGTCCAAACCATGAACCCTAATATTCGCTGTGATATAGAAGGGACCGTCTTTTTCTGACTTGCTCATTGTCTTCTTTTTTTTTTCTGTGTGGCTATTGCAGGGAACAGTGGTTGGAGAAAATATTCACAAGCAGGACTGACTGTATTTAAAAAATAACCCCCCTTTTTTTTTCACGAATTTCAGTGAAGGAGACCTTTATTGGAAATGATTTTTATCTCTCTATCAAACAACTTAGAAAGCCTTAGATTTCCATACATGGCTTGTATCTGTCCAAAGCAGCCTGTTTAATCAGTGAGGTTTTTAGTTATATTTGTATCACACTCATTAAGAACTGCACTATAAATATGAAGCCAGCCAGTCAGGACCTGCTTAGTTTGCTGTTGGTTTCTGAGCGTTTAGCAACAAGCCTTACCTTAGACTTGCTGTGTCGGATCAGAGCCGACAGGAGCCTGTTGGACTCTCCCATCACCCCTGCGTGGTCTTTGGCTTCACACCACTCCACTAGCCTCTCAACCAGCTTCCCATTGGTCCCCAGCTGCTCCGCGGCTTCAGCTGAACCAAAGCACATAGTGGGAAAACAACATTACCAGTAAGTATAAAGAGGTTCTCTTCTTCAACACCAGTTATCACATCTTTTGGGGGAATAAAGTCACAGATCGGTCACGTTGTTGAGTCTGTTGAGAGGTCTGTAAATTTCATCATAGCTATACTTCCACTGTGAGACAAAATGTAATATTTGTTTGTATAATGGTGCAGAAAAGTATATGGCCCATAATAAAAGTTCACCTCAGAACTTTGATCTCTCTCATTACCAACCAAGGTTACATTACAAGTCCTTCCACAGACTGTTTGCTGGTATTTTGGCCCATTCCTCCATGCAGATCTCCTCAATAGCAGTGATGTTTTGGGGCTGTTGCTGAGCAACACAGACGTGTAACTCCCTCCACAGATTTTCTACAGAAATTATGGTGTTGAGATCTGCAGACTGACTAGGCCACTCCAGGACCTTAAAATGCTTCTTAGGAAGCCCCTCCTTTGTTACCATGGCGATGTATTTGGGATGCTGAAAGACTTAGCCATGTTTCATCTTCAATGCTCTCTAAAGGAAGGAGGTTTTCACTCTAAATGTCACCATACCCCAAAAATGGCCACATTCCTTCTTTCCTTCACACGGATCAGTCATCCTGGTCCCTTTGCAGAAAAAAAGCCCCAAAGCATGACACTTCCACCCCCATGCTTCACATTAGGAATGCTGTTCTTTCTTCCCCAAACACGACAAGTAGAGTTTTAACCAAAAGTTCTATTATGGTTCCATCTGACCGTATGACATTCACCCAGTCCTCCTCCGGTATCATCCAGATGCTCTCCACCAAACTTCAGACGGACCTGGACATGTAATGGCATAAGCAGGTGGACACGTCTGGAACTGCAGGATGTGAGTCCCTGGTGGTGTACTGTGTTACTGATGTTAGCCTTTGTAACTGTGGTCCCAGTATTCATTGACCAGCTCTGCCAGTGTAGTGCTGGTCTGTTTCCCCACCCTTCTCTAAATCCCCACCAGGTGAGAGCTTACATGGAGCACCAGGTCAAGGGAGATTGTCAGTGATCTTGTTTTTAATCCATTTTCCAATAATTCCTCCAGCAGGTGATCTCTTCTGACCAAGTTGCTTCCCTGTTGTAGATCGATTCATCCCAGGCTTGTGCAGGTGTACAATCTTGTCCCTGGTGACCTTGGATAGCCATCTGATCTTGACCATGGTGAAGGTCTTAATGTTTGAAGTTGTGGACAGGGGAGTTCAAACTGGTGCAATTAATTCAGGTAATGACTGGAGAATAGAAGAGCTTTGTAAAGAAATAGTAACATGTCTGAGAGGAATTCTTGCTTTTTGTACCATTGTACCATTATGTAACTAAATTCTGTAAAAATCATAAAATATGATTTCCTGTATTTTTGTTTCACATTCCGTCTCTCACAGATGAAGTGTACCTATGATGAAAATTGCAGACCTCATCTTTTAAAGTGGGAAAGTTTGCATAATTGATGGCTGCCAAATTCTTTTTTTGCCCCATAATAATGAAAGACCTCTCCTGGTTCCATCTAGCTACTAGGACAACAGTTTAATAGCTGTAAACCCAAAACGATCTTTCCTTTTCACTTATTACTGAGAGGGGTATCATTTCATTTGAACTAGTATTTTTAATGAAATGTAAATAAAAAACTGGTTGAATTAAAATAAATTAAATTTTTAATAACATGGCTTATCTGTACAGGCAAGACACCTTGTGGCAGAAAACTAACACTGCACATAGCCCGGCTCCAATGTTTTAATAGTTTAAAATGATTCACTAGTTTTTGGTTTTATTTAGTTTTGACTTCAGATTTTCAATTCAATTTTGGTTTTTTACCATTTCTTAGTTTAGCTTTATAAAATTATTAGTTTTAGTTTAATTTTTATTAGTTTCAGTTATAGTTTTATTCTTTTTGCAATAAACATTACATATGAGACGAGGCTAAAAAAGATGAAATGTTTAACAAAATCTCCTAAAATCAGAATACTTTAAAAAAATGTATTGAGTTGTGGCAGATGAATAACCATTCATATCAGGCAAGTTTCAAAGATATCTGGCAGAGTAATGTTCACACAATAAGAGCAAGAAGAAATGCCGCTGCTACAGTTCTGTAGAAACACTGAGACTGACTGCTAACAGTAGGAACTAAAGCCAAGTCATCATGAGTACAATGATGATGACTTTTGCACATATTCTAGTAGGAAGTAATCCCAAAATGGACTGTGGCGTTTTTTCCCAACCTTTGCTGACATGAAGCTAGGTGTGGAAGGACCGCTGCAGCACAGACTATTTGACTGACGTATCGTACAGCGAGTAAACAACAATAACCAGAAACTAGAGATGGATTATTAGTTTATTAAAACAGCAGATGCGAGCACAACCTACACCAGCCGTTTCCATTGCTCTGGTTCCTATTATCATTATATAGTTTCAATTAGTTTTAGTTTTGTTGCAAATGTTTTTCTTTTACTTCTAATTTTCGCTATTTCATTAGTTTTTGTTACCAATAACAACCCTCCCTGAACATACTATAACTATAACATGGAGGTGGCAGCATCATGCCATGTGAGAATGGATGGATGGAACTACAGGTTCTGCCCTGTTAGAGGCTGTTCTACAAACTGTTGATTCAGGTGTCTGAACACCAAAAGCATGCCACGCGTTTCAGATATTATCTTCCTTTAAAAAACACACAGAAGTTGGTGTTTTGAAAGTAATAAAAATAGCTTCAAAAGGTATGAATACATCTGCAAGGCAGTGAAAATATTCTAAAGTTGCATAATGAGTGGATGTTAAGCTGAATCCTGAAGCATTAGGTCATTAAATACTGAGACAGGAAATATCACGTTGTGTTTGTCTGATGACAGAGCTGTGATGTTTCCATCTTTATACAATCTTCAAACTAAAAGATGATTTCATTTCTTGCACCAAATAACACTGTGCTGATGGTGAGCTGAGAGACAAAGTACTCCACCTTGAGTATCGATAAGCATGCGTAACGTTCCAAGTAGTTTAAACTGGACTGGAGGCATCTCTGACTGCAGGAACTTTAGGACCACATCAGCTACACCAGCAGACAGCATTTTGGATTTATTCACCACTGCAGAGAGACAGAGGAAAACAGACTTAACAGGGTTTACACAAGTCCACAGTTTAAGCAATTTCTGATCATGTTAACTGCTAAACCTGCTGCTCTGACAATATACCAGTGTTAATGTCACAACAAGAGTTCAAAGGTCAGACTGCAGAGTGTCACGAGGACTTCCAGTAAAAAGTGTAGGAGTGTCTAACTGCTGCAAAGATGGAGGATGAGACAGTAGCTACGTTTACATGTACAAGATATCTTTAATCTGATCACAGTTTGGATTAGAATCTGACTGTGTACATGGACCCTGAACACATCTATCCAGTTATGATAAGTGTTTATATCTGATAAATATTTGATTGGACTAAATCATTTTGACATGTGCAGAACCAGCCAGAACTATCAAAAACCCCAGAAACAGCCATAGAATTACCAGACCTCTGTTGTACACGAACATGGCTGCATGCATGTAAAATAGATCAGTACCATGTTCTTCAGAGTGTGCTTTTATTTTTTCTGGTCACGATTTAAAGTACAGGTTACAGGCGAAATAGTTGCTAATATGCTTATAGAAATAAATATTGGGGTTATCTTAAATTTCTTACGCATAAACACAAATATTTTAATTAAAAAGTTTCATAAACTTGACCTGTGACATAAAAATGGGGGAGATGAGCTGTGTGCTGCCTTCTCAGTTTCTAGTTATGAGATCCTGAGGTTATTATAAAGAGTCAGTGTGTTCATTAGCTGTGGATTGTGATCATTTTTCATAAAAATAGTAAATTACTGTGTTTGCTGTACTAACACCAGCCTGTTGGGACATGGAGCCCATTTACAACAAAAAAAAAAAAATAAAAGAGGCGGCTGGGTGCATTTCATGCAGCTAAACTGAACTGCCATCAACTTCTGCTTTGGCTATGGAAAACCGTTAGCATCGGCTCGCTTTGATGCTTCCCCTGCTCTCCTCCTCGTTTCTCTGTGTTATCTGGGGCTGTAGGATCGTGGCTAGATGGTTTGATCATGTGTGTAGTTGTAAATGTTTGAAATTTATTCAGAGTCAAAGTCAGCATTAAAATCGAGCTGACAGAACTCCCCTACCCCACGTCACTTCTGGTCTGCCATTCTCTCAAAAACAACTCCAAAAGCAAAAATAACATATATATTAATACATTTTTATTTACAAACTGTTCCTAATAAATTTCTCTAAATTATTGTCGAAACTGCAACCTGCACTTTTATATCTATGAATCAAATTCTAAACCAAATCTCTTTCTTTTTTTAAGACGCATTGTACATCTAGGCGTGACTTAACAGACATGCGCAGTAATGACCTACATTTGGAATAAAGGTTTACATGCACAGAGATCAGAGTAACTATCAGCATCACCCACTCTTCTCAATCAGAATGAGTGTGATTGGGTCAAAGGAGTCTGAGTGTTTACATGAAGCCTTTTTATTCCAATCAGGATTTTCATCGTATTACTTGTGTCCATTTAAACGTAGTTAGTGTGTATGAACAGGCTGATCTGGTTGTTCAGCCCGGTTCACCGTGTGGAGAAGGCAGCATCTCACCAGGAATAGCTAGGTTCCTTAAAGCGCTGAGCGCTGCGTGCTGTACGGTCACATTGCCCTCTTCAACATGGCGGTCCAACAGCTCCAGAAGCTTCTGAACGATCCCCGTGTCCACCATGTGGATGCAGTTCCCATCTGGTCAGAGAGACAAAGCAGCGGGAGGTTACAGGAGCGCTGAGCGGTACCATGGATGGACCTGCTGCTGCTGCACTCATATATCCTCATCCCACCTATCATAATAAAGGTAACTAAAGCGGTATTCTCATCACAAACCCAAACCCTCATCCTTTACCTCCTTTGGGATCAAACAAGAAGGGTCTGCCTGGACCCAGCCGAGGAGGAAAACGTACTTACCATTGCGGGCAAAGTTAGCGATGGCCAAGGCCCCAGCGAGCTGCAGCTGGTGGTTATGGGATGGGATCCAGGACAGGACCCTCTGGAAGACGCTGCCTTTTCCTCCCTCAAACAGCTTCTGCATGGACTCGTCTGCACAGAGACAGAGGACGCTTTACAGACGAGTCACTGCTGAGTCACTGCAGGAATGCTAACAGGAGCAGCTCAGTTCAGCTTCATCAGTAATGAATGCTGAGTCTGATACCTACAGGGAAGTACTGAAGGAGCAGATAGAGAAATGTCTGGAGGTACTTACATTCATCAGTGTATGAGTCTGTTGTACTGCTATGAAATATTGATGCAAAAGGACATAAATTAATTATCGGCGCTGGGCTGGGAGCTCTAAATGGTTGGTCAGAACATAAAGCCCCACTGTAGGTCGATAGAACAAGGGCTTTATCAGAGGAGCTTTAGCCCAGAAGGTGGAGATCTGCCATCAGACTTGTCTTAAACACCCCACAGACGGACACAAGAATGCATTACGATCTGAATATTCAACAGTCTGACCGCTATCGGAGGCTACCACTACCTCCTCTCCTGGTGACAACATGCAGCTGGACTGAACAGGTCAAAGTTCACTCTTAATGGATGCTGAAATCCAAGGTTTCTCAGCCTACATGTTCCAACACCATTCATGCTTGCCTTCTTCCCACAATGCAACTGGGCGCTGTAGAGGAATAATTATTTAAGATGAGTTCTTTTCAGTGATTAGTAATTGAAGAGTTCTTTTCCAAAACGCTATAAATCCATTTCAATAGTTTTCAGGAAAATTACATTTTTTACCTAGACCTAAAAATATTCAATTTATCCTGGTAAAATGTTTTTAAAATGTTCCTTATAAATCCATCTATTTTTGTCAAAACGCTATAAATCCATCTATTTTCAGAGAGAGAGAGATATCCAGTAGGATGGATCACTCTTCATCACCCATGCCTGCATTGTCACAAAGTATGCCAACCTTGAGACCTCAGAATTAGGGAGACATTGAAAAGGACCCATGATGCTACAGTGGCCCCCTGTTAGCCCCTCATCATTAACCTCCTGGATACGCCCCTGCTCAGCAGTCGGAAAAATCACTTAATAATCAGTCTAAAAACTCATTAAAGTCTGTCATTAGAAACTGAGAAAATATTTGTTCTTACGTTCTTATAGTAGGTGCTCCTGACCCGCCCTGGTTGATGACCCTGACTAAGATGGCATTGCAGTGACGGAAAATTCTCCACGTCCTGCAACAAACTTCTGCATCAGTTCTGTTGCTCTTTCTGTGTCTCTGTTATGTATTCTCCAAACCACAGACGGTCTCGGCAGATGACCGCTTGTGCTGAGCCTGGTTCTGCTGGAGGTTTCTTCCTGTTAAAAGGGAGTTTTTCCTTTCCACTGTCGCTTCATGCTTGCTCAGTGTAAGGGATTGCTGAGAAGTCACGACGCAATCTTCTGTGGTTCTCTAATTTCTACATTAAACATTGTATTGTAATAACTCTTCTTTTAAAGTGCCTGAATTATACTGTTGAGAGAAGGGAAATGGTACATTTACAAGATGTCAAATTACAACTGAAAGGTAAGGGGCTTTAGCTCGACACCCTGGTTCTACATGGTTCCTGGCATCAGGAAGAGCTTTGACTTAGCGTGACAAGCGTACTAATGAATCACCTTATGGACTAAAAGCCTGAATGAATGACTGTATGAATGTGAACTGATCAAAGATCATTTTAAACATTTTATTATTTGCAAAAAAAGCAACATAGTCAAAATCAGTTTTTGATTTTCAGCTGAAATTTTGTGTTTATTGAACCCAACAGTGTTTTCCTTCATCTTGTGAGCTGGATCGATCCTTATGGCCTACTGTTCAGGCTCCCAAAATGAGATGGTTTTAAAGAGACACAATGTAACTTTCTAGATATTTACCCTGTGTCGCCCTCTCATGGCTTGCAGCGCAACGTCAAGGTCGTAAAAACAAATCTCTATGGAACAAATCAGAAGAAGTGTACTGATGGTTTTACAAGATCTCTAGCCAATTAAACAAAACATCAAACTAACGGTGTGTCGATTGGTAAACCATCAAACAGTTTTCCCACCACTGTATCACATCATCATGCCAAATAACTCAGGAACAAATATTTATTACTGACCAATCCAGTAGCAACACGGCTAGTTCAGCATCCATACATCCTGCCGTGTCTCTAACATCTCACTCACCACACAACACTGAAAAGCTGTAACACTGGGTTTTAGAAGCTAATCAGAAAAGATCTTACCCAGGGGTGAAGGGAAGGATTTTTTCTCTGACCTGTGTTTTCTTCCATCTTTCTGTTGTATGGGGGAGCATAGGAACCATGGGAGGTGCGCTGTTATCGAGGACGACTTGACAGGGGAACAGCCGGGTCATGACCTTTATGGTCAGCTCCCCGATTCACACCGGGCGCAGAACCGCTGGCCCAGGTGTGAATCAGAGGTTAACAAGCCTTCTCCAGTGAAGCTACAGCAGCTTTCAGCTCTTTCAGCCTGGTTCATTTTCCTCGCTTCTTCTGATAGTGTCTTCTTTGGTAGGTTTGGTGGATCTGCCATGACTTTACACATGCAGTCCAGGTGAATGAATTAATTAATGAAAATTATTTATTAATTAATTAAAGAAAAGATTCCCAGACACTATTCAATGCACCTCACTGTCCAGGAGCTGACTGCATGCTGAAAAGTTACCGCCAGGTTCACACCGCCGCAGAAGCGATGCAAAGAGGCTTCAGAGCGTGACTGGCTGCGGCTGCTTAGACGCGCTCCAAAGAGTCCGATGTGTGTCAAACACCAGCATCTGCTGCTGCTTTTTTCCAAAGATAGTTTCTAGGTTGAGAAATGGTTCATTCAGAGAGTCTTTTCTGATTTCAATTCAATTCAATTCAGTTTATTTATATAGCGCCATTTCACAACAGATGTCAGCTCAAGGCACTTTAAAAGAAGAGTTATTACAATACAATGTTTAGTGTAGAAATTACAGAACCACAGAAGATTGCGTCGTGTAATTCTCAGCAATCCCTCATACTGAGCAAGTATGCAGCGACAGTGGGAAGGAAAAACTCCCTTTTAACAGGAAGAAACCTCCGGCAGAACCAGGCTCAGCACAAGCGGTTATCTGCCGCGACCGTCTGTGGCTTGGAGAATACATAACAGAGACACAGAAAGAGCAATAGAACTGATGCAGAAGTTTGTTGCAGGACGTGGAGAATTTTCCGTCACTGCAATGCCATCTTAGTCAGGGTCGTCAAGCAGGGCTAATCCGGAGCACCTACTATAATAGAAAACAGGTTAGTGCTTGAATTGACAGCACATCATGCAGTTGGGGAGAAGTAGGAGAGAAAGTAGGAACAGACCCTAATAATGTCCTCCAACAGCCTAGCCTAAAGCAGCATAGCTACTAACATTAACCTGTCTCCTAGCTACTAGGAGACCTGGCTACCAACACTCTGTCTGAGTCCTCCTGACCCGTGGACGGTGTAGGGCCGGTAACGGCCCCCGTCATGCCGGGGTCTTCTCGGAGTCGGGTTGTTTGAGAATGCAGCCCAAAGTGGGTGGTAAACTCCATCTAAGGCTAAATACCGGCACGAGACCGATAGTCGACAACTATCTTAAGGAAAAATTGACAGAACTGAGAGGACAGAGTTGAAGAGACTTTCTGATTGTTTCACAGGGAGAAATGTTTCCTCGTTTTACAACAGGTTGAAGGGGAGGCTTAACTGCAGTCTCCAGTGCAGTAAGTGGTGCGCAGATTTCACAGACAATATCTAATCCCTCATAAGAGGACATGTGTCTGAGGCAAAGATCTAAAACCTCATGGCAATAGCCTCAGCAGCAATCCCACTATTTGATTTGATGCCTGGGAGCACATTTTGGTACCAAACTGAGAATAGAAACCGCTGCTGGTATTCCTATTTATAGGATGATTGTTTCATTTAATTATTATATTCATTTCATTCGTTCAGCTGGTTTTGATTGTATATTATTAAAAATAAATGTATTAAAAAAAATATTGGACAGACGATTGCTGGAGATAGATGGGATTATAAACAGATTTTTTTTATCATGTTGGTCGAAACAAAGGACAAAAAAATATATCTATATCTCTTCTGTTCTGAGGGTAATTATTTCACAGGATTTTAATTATGGGCTACCAGATATTTATACAGTTGTTGATTTATTTTTGGTTAAAATGTAGAGACAGAATTAAGGGGTGGAGACCATGAGGGAAAGGGGGGGTATGTCTGTGCGATGTATATTGTTTTCAGCTTGTATAGCGCTTTGTGTTTCCAATAGAATGAAAAGCACTTTATTAAATAAATAATGATTTGATTTTAGAGGGGGGGGGGGTACAAATGCAAACAATGATGCAAAATCTCACAGATATACAGAGAAATACCCAGTCTGAGGCACAGCGCCACTTTCCTAAGGTACTGCAGGTACTGATGTACGGCGAGCAGAGGAAGCCTTACCACCAAGGAGCAGGAGAACCATGAGGTCAGAGGCCGTCTTGAGCTGGGCGATGTCCTCCTCACGCTGGCCGTCTACAGTCTGAGCCACCACCTCCAGCAGACACTCCACCAGGCCTGCCTCCACCAGCTGCAGCTTTATAACATCTGCCAGGGGAGAAGGAGGATGACCACCTGCATCAAACACCTCACAGTAGCTGCATTAAGGCTGATGTTTAATCACACACGTTAACTGACAGTGAAAAAAGCAACAACCCCACAATACATCCCATTCCTGACATCATTTATTTTCCAGAATAACGCAGCCGTACATATGGCTGTCCAGCAGATCAATGACTGCACAACTTAGCCACCTTACAAACACTGGGACCATTATATCCAGTCCCCAGATTAAAACTGGATCAAAAACCTTTTTAAAAAGCCACTTTAAGTATGTTTGACAGTAATCATCTGTTCATCATTTCATTTTTACTGCAGGGAATACTCAATAAAAGCATTGAGTAGAGCTGTAATCGGGCCTTAAAAGTTGGGCCTGACCCGACCCGAGAGAGTTCAGCCCAAGCCCGAAGAGTAGATTTTGATTGACAGCTTATTAAAGCCGATTCCAGCCGGACATTATTCAAAAGTCACACACCTGAGTTTCCGCTAGAAAAAACTGCCACAGGCAGATTGGGAATAATGTTAGTGGTCCACTGCAGCACTTTCTTATAAATGATCGCGCTGATATGATCAGCTGACCGCTAAAGCCCGAGCCCGAATCCAAGCCCGTGTACAATGATAGAAATTAAGCTTGGTCCCAGCGAGTCCCTCTGGATCGGGGAAAAGAGCTTCAGCTCTAATTTAGAGCATCACTGAAGTAGAGCAGTATCAGAACACAGAGCCCTCTGGTGGTCAGACTCTGATCTGGTCACAGTCTGTGGAGGCTCATACACTTTACATACAACAAAACAAAAGATAGGTATTAAATACAAATATGTCTTCTTCCTGTAGCACATGAAAACCAATGCTGAATGAATCTGCATCTCTTGGTTAGGGTTAGTAGCTACAGTAGCTGATCAGTGCTGAAGCAGAAGGCTCATTTCAGGTGTAAACCATCTTAGGGTGACAGTAAACCTGAGGAAATCAGCCCTGATCAGTGATTGGCCAGTCCAAAATGCCTTCCTTATCCAACCACTGAGGGCCTCTCTTGTTAGGCGCTAACCGGCCGCACTGATAACACTCCTCAGTGTTGCCGTTGCCACTGTGGAGCCACTACTAAGGTAGACATTTTTAAGACATATTGGAGGTCGAGAAGTGAAGTCAGAGGAAGCAGGAAAGATCTGAGAAGCTTCTGGAAGGGAAGCAGGATTTTCTACAGAGGCCCCAGTTAGACTGAGTGAGATAAATCCTGGTTTGATATGACCAGGAACCAGGGAAACCAGTACACAATCTTTATTCGGATCGCTTTTGGTACACATCAGTTAAGAAAAATAAATATTAATATGCATAGCACTTTTTTTTACTTTGATCAGCAGTAAACAAAGAACCTATTTTAACTTCAAAGTTAATCTGATTTTATTTTTTCTATAAAAGTTGAGAGTATAGAACTGACTGGAGATTTGATTGGATTTTTTCAAATGAATATAATAGTACAAGCAGATATAGCCAGAGTACAAAACAGAGCCACTTGAAAACAGTCAACGTTAATGTTTAGAAATGTTTAAATAATACTTTGCACATATATTTAAGAAAACAAGCTTATCTCACTTTGGAGTTATTTTGATACCTTGACAGACTAAACTCCAAGCTGTATTTGAATGTAACATGGGCGGCTTTTGGGAAAATTCCTTCTCATCAATGGGGATTCGTCCAACTTGCATTTTATTCAAAATAAGGAGTTTTATGGCAGCAAAACGAAGCTTAATATAAAACCTAAAATAAATATCTGCACTGAAAATAAAAATAAACTTCAAATATACATTGGGGCAAAAAAGTATTTAGTCAGCCACCGATTGTGCAAGTTCTCCCACTTAAAATAATGATAAAGGTCAGTAATTTTCATCATAGGTACACTTAAACTGTGAGAGACAGAATTTGGAAAAAAAAATCCAGGAATTCACATTGTAGGATTTGTAAAGAATTTATTTGTAAATTATGGTGGAAAATAAGTATTTGGTCACTTCAAACAAGGAACATCTCTGGCTCTCACAGACCTGTAACTTCTTCTTTAAGAAGCTCTTCTGTCCTCCACTCGTTACCTGTATTAATGGCTCCTGTTTGAACTCGTTATTTGTATAAAAGACACCTGTCCACAGCCTCAAACAGTCAGACTCCAAACTCCACTATGGCCAAGACCAAAGAGCTTTCAAAGGACACCAGGAAAAGAATTGTAGACCTGAACCTGACTGGGAAGAGTGAATCTACAATAGGCAAGCAGCTTGGTGTGAAAAAATCAACTGTGGGAGCAATTATCAGAAAATGGAAGACATACAAGACCACTGATAATCTCCCTCGATCTGGGGCTCCACGCAAGATCTCATCCCGTGGGGTCAAAATGATCATGAGAACGGTGAGCAAAAATCCCAGAACCACACGGGGGGACCTGGTGAATGACCTGCAGAGAGCTGGGACCAAAGTAACAAAGGTTACCATCAGTAACACACTACAACGACAGGGAATCAAATCCTGCAGTGCCAGACGTGTCCCCCTGCTTAAGCCAGTGCATGTCCAGGCCCGTCTGAAGTTTGCCAGAGAGCACATGGATGATACAGCAGAGGATTGGGAGAATGTCATGTGGTCAGATGAAACCAAAGTAGAACTTTTTGGTATAAACTCAACTCGTCGTGTTTGGAGGAAGAAGAATACTGAGTTGCATCCCAAGAACACCATACCTACTGTGAAGCATGGGGGTGGAAACATCATGCTTTGGGGCTGTTTTTCTGCTAAGGGGACAGGACGACTGATCCGTGTTAAGGAAAGAATGAATGGGGCCATGTATGGTGAGATTTTGAGCCAAAACCTCCTTCCATCAGTGAGAGCTTTGAAGATGAAACGTGGCTGGGTCTTCCAACATGACAATGATCCCAAACACATCGCCCGGGCAACGAAGGAGTGGCTCCGTAAGAAGCATTTGAAAGTCCTGGAGTGGCCTAGCCAGTCTCCAGACCTCAACCCCATAGAAAATCTGTGGAGGGAGTTGAAAGTCCGTGTTGCTCGGCGACAGCCCCAAAACATCACTGCTCTCGAGAAGATCTGCATGGAGGAATGGGCCAAAATACCAGCTACTGTGTGTGCAAACCTGGTAAAGACCTATAGTAATCGTTTGACCTCTGTTATTGCCAACAAAGGTTATATTACAAAGTATTGAGTTGAATTCTTGTTATTGACCAAATACTTATTTTCCACCATAATTTACAAATGAATTCTTTAAAAATCCTACAATGTGAATTCCTGGATTTTTTTTTTTCACATTATGTCTCTCACAGTTGAAGTGTACCTATGATGAAAATTACTGACCTCTGTCATCATTTTAAGTGGGAGAACTTGCACAATTGGTGGCTGACTAAATACTAATTCGCCCCACTGCATAAATAATAAAAAAAAAGGCTCATAATCAAGTTTTCACACATCTGTTTTTCATTGCCAACATTTTTTCCGCTTCATTCCTCCACTACTGTTCTGGAGACTGACATGTGCATGAGGGGCGAGGCTTCAGGTCACTTGCTTTCAGCCGTCAGTAGGTGGGACGCTTTATGACCTGTTTTCTAAACCAGGAAATAAAAGTCATAACTAGTTCTCTCTATAAATACAAAACGTCATCACATTACAGTGAAATCTTCTTGTATTTTAAAAGGAGTTACCGTCTGCTTCCTTTCTTCACTTTCACCATTCAAATATACAGGTAGGGACTCTACTAGTGCTCTGGTTGGTTTATATTAGGGATGTTCAATTTTGCTTATTTTACCGATATATTCTAAACAATAATTCCAGAGACTGATAAAAACAGATATCCCTGATAGATGTCTATCTAATGCTTCAAGGTTGGCTCAGAAATTCAAAATCCAAAACATATATTAAGGGGTTTTCTAATTTAAAGAACATTCTCTCAAAAACTTTACCTCTGATCTGTCATATTTGGACACTTTTAATTGGGAGTTTAACTTTTCATTGTTAGCGAGAGAGTGGAAAAAAAAAGGAGTTTTTTTATTTGGAGTTTCCACAGCTGAAGAAAAATGAACTAAAATTAATATTATGCGAAAGCTAAAAATCTCTAATGAGAGCATTTCCAGGTTGATGTAGCACCTTTTACTGCTGCCTTCTATTAAACGTGTGATAGAAGAGAAAAAGATGGACTAAACATTCATCCAGCGGCCCACCCCAGTGACCTCTGACACTGCTTAATGAACAGCATGCACTGTGACAGACAGAGGGAGGGGCAGACAGGTGCCTCTAGAGTGCTGATAAGTAGGACGTTGTCCGGGAGACGGTTGGCATGGGAACAGTTGCTAAGACGCTCTCTCTGCTGTTTAAACCCACTCTCAAAGCAGCTGAGCAGCAACAGGAAGTGTGTGACTCACAGGGAGTCCATCATCTACACAGCAGATGACGGACTCCCTGGCTTTTATTTAAGAGCAGGAAAACACACACCGCTTTGATATTAGAACCTTCCAACAGAAACCTGGACAACGTTACCATTTTCAGCAAGTGGAGCCAGAACTTCAAAGATCATCTCCTTCTTCTCGTGTTCTGTCTGCTTCTGGAAGAGACGCACCAGCTCCTCAGCAATGTTGGTGGATGCAAACTGCTCTTTGCTGGACTCTGAAAGACAAATAAGCAACAACCAGCATCAGAAACGCTGCGTAGCTCATCTATCTGATGAAATTATCTGTCCAGGAGACACTCTGACAGCGATCAGGCACACTGCAAAAACTGTTGTCTAATCATAAATACGATAGAAATGTAAAAAGTAAATGGTAACACTCCAAGAACTGATCCTTGTGGCTCCCCATAGTTAGAACATGTGTGTCCAAACCCAGAATTTCCTTTTGGATAGATAAGAAGATAACCAGTCGAAAGCAGAGCCAGAGATGCCCATTTAACAAAATGCCATGGTCAACAACAGCTAAGGCAGCGCTGAGATCCAGTAGAACCAACAGTGAACATGTTCCTTCATCCAGAGCCATTGACTGGTCATTGTGAACTTTTAGTAAAGCACTTCTTCAGATCAGAAACTTGGAACTGATGCAAATCGGCTCTGAGCTGGGTTTCAACTACTTTTCTAGCAGTTTACTGAGAAAAGGCAGATTTGAAATTGGACCGAAGTTGCAAAGCAAACAATAATCAAGGATGGGTTTCTTTAAGACATGGGTGACTTCAGCCATTTTAAAATAAGATAGGACACAACCCTGTCTCGGGGAGTTATTAATTATTGCTAATAAAAATGGGCCAATGCAGCTTAAAGAGGGAGCAAGTACAGAGTGGGGTCATTCAAACATCCATTGAACAAGTCGACGGTTTCATTTTACTAATTAAAGAGGTCCGATCCTGTAATGGAACCAAAGGAAGTGAAAGGCTCAGATCTGTGGCTCGTCTTCACAGGATTGAAGAAATGTTGGATCTCAGCTCTGTTTCCTTCTTTGGGAAAAATGAAGAAACTTGTTACAATAATCGTTAGAAGATAAGACTGTTTGCTGGAAAAGATACAACAATGTTAATAATATCAAATAATACTTCAGAGTTGTATTATTACGTTCTATTGTTGAAATATGCTGGCAAAGTATCATTTACTTTCTTGTTATAAAAAAACAAGTTCTTTAAAGAATCAGTGGTTAACAACCAGACTAGAGCTCTGCTTTCTGACAAGCCCTGTTTAGTCTGCTTGAGACCAACTCTAGATGGTTTGTCCGGAAAGTCCGGTCCGTTTGGGCCGGGTGTGAATGGGCAATCAAACTCTGAAGTCCAATCAAACTCCGGACCAAACAAACAAACTCTATTCCACCTAAACACGGTGGTCTCAGTTTGATTTAAACAAACTCTGCTTTGGTTTGATTACATGTGTGAACATTTACATTTGTTGCTCTTTCTGTGTCTCTGTTCTGTATTCTCCAAACCACAGACATCTCTGCAGATGACCGCTTATGCTGAGCCTGGTTCTGCTGGAGGTTTGTTCCTGTTAAAAGGGACTTTTTCCAGGGCGTCGCGTGGCGCAGTGGTTAGAGAGGGTGCCCCATGTACTGAGGCTTTCGACCTCGACGCGGCGGCTCCTGGTTCGAATCCCGTCCCAGGCAGCCTTTGCCGCAAGTCCACCTCTCTGATTTATCACCCTTTCATGTACCCGCTGTCAAATAAAGGCCACCTTGGCCCTAAAAAAAAAAAAAGAAAAGAAAAAAAAAGGGAGTTTTTCCTTTCCACTGTCGCTTCATACTTGCTCAGTGTGAGTGATTGCTGAGAAGTAGTTCTCTAATTCCTAAATTAAACATTGTATTGTAATAACTCTTCTTATGTCTGAGATGACATCTGTTGTGAAGCGGCGCTATAGAAATAAACTGAATTGAATGGTAAACGGACCAGGGCCACACCAAAAGCAGGAAGCGGACTATTGTACCGGGCATTCTGGGTAAATACAATCTAAACAACCATTAATGCTGGGGAGATAAATGCTGGATCTTGTACATACCTTGCTCAAAGTCTATATAAGTAGAACATCTGCGCTGGAAGTTGTATTTAGGCATTGCTAATCATAGCAAAATGCTCATATGGAGCCGTCTGGTATAAAAAAGATTCTCCAAAGTCCTCCGCCCCATATGTTGATCCTGATTTACTGCTGCAGTATTCATCAGGTACATTTGCCAAACCCAACAGATCAATCCTAAAACTGCTGCAATCTGCTGCTCCTCTGTGTTTATTTACATTCAGCTGTACAGGAAGTTCCACCGCAGGATGAGGAAGTACAGCTTTACAACAGCGCTACCACAAGGAGAGAGGTGAAATTGTTGCCCAAAGCTCTGGACTTTCTAAAAATAAAAAGGCAGTGTGAACGTGAACCACACCAGTTAAAAACAGCAGCAATGCTGCAGTTTTGGTCCTTAATGGAACTGAGTCTAACCGACTATCAGGTTTAAATGCAGCCTTACTTCTCAGGTATGGCTGTTTAACCAAGGTGCACAAATATTAACTCAGTGTTTAAGCAGCTCTGCAGTAATCAAGTTTGTTACGGATTTGTGGAGCTAGGAAACTAAAAGCTGCTTCTCCATGTGTGGTTCTGATTCTATGGATGATTAGTAAATTATAGAGTTGGAGGATCTTAGTGGTCTTCTGGGGTGCTATAGTAACAACAGGTCTCCAACATACTTTGGTGCTAAACAATTCAATTTAAAAAGTAGTAGGAGTATTTACTAGTGCTGCCATGGGATTAAAATACTGAGATTAATTAATTATGATCTGTAATTAATTAATCTAATTAATCACTTTTAATCTCACCTAATAATTGCTGAGAAAAACCCTCATCTTGAGGTATTTTCATTAACTCGCTAAATATAGCTAAGGTAGCAAACCTGTCTGCAGCTCCCCGCTCCTCCTCACCTCGCCCTCCCCACTACAATAAAAAGCAGTCAGCTATGATCAGTTTACAGCCTTCCATCTCCACTACAGGGTGAGCTTAACCCCTACCAACTCATGCACAAGAAGCCCAAAGTATAAAAACAGATTTCATTTAAAGGCAACTAGCAATCAGAAACTATAAAATTACGGATTAAAAATAGATTAACGCAATTAAAAAACATAATGCGCTAAAAATGGTTGTAATTAATCGAAATGAATGTGATCATTTGACACCACTGATACATAAGGAATCCGACTAAAGATAAACACACGGAGGAGTTTTTTTAAGGGTCTTGTTGTGACATCATTCCTTTAATCCTAGAAATGTTCTTCAGCTGATAGAAAGCTGACCTTGTTATTGCCTTTATGTGACCCTGGAGGTTCAGGTCTGAGTCCATTATTACACCTAGATTACTGGCCTGATCAGTAGATTCTACCTGGATTAACTGAAGCTGTGTGCTGATTCTTGATCATCCCTCTTTAGATCCAAAGATGATTACTTCAGTTTTGTTTCTAATTTAGCTGGAGAAAGTTATGAGACATCCATTATTGATTTATTGATGGGTTGGATGGGATCAAAGTCACCTGGTGACATTGTAATTTAAAACTGAATATCATCCTTTTATTTACGGCACTTAATCCTATGAGCTGTTACAATCTTGGCTAGTGGGATAATGTAGATATTAAACAAAGGGGTCCTCCACATGTGATTGTTTTGTCTGTTCTGATGAAGAATTTCCTATTAAGTCTTTTCCCACTATCGGAACATCAGGGTAATTTAACCAGATCTCTCTCTGATTTGATAGTCTGTTATTTCCACACACAATCTGCCCTCTTAAGGAATCATCTAAAGACATCTGCATATCATGACCGTTTTAGGAGTGACTAATGTTACTGATCAGAGCCAAAAGACGCCCAGAGAAGCAGGAACCAGAGAATCAACATGGATGGAGCAGGGCTCTTTGCTGTGTTTCTGTTTGCTGTTGTTATCAAGTGTTTCGCCAGCAGTTCTTCTTATTTTTGCAAAGCCAGTTGTTTGGTGAGATATGCTTATTTTCCTCTGAGTTACAACCAATCAGACCACAGCTCCCGCTGAATGACTCCATCAGGCCATTCAGAATACATACCCCATACAGGAAATCTGTTAGTTCCCTGAAAACAGCATCATCGGCCCGGCCCGATGAAGTGGAGACACACAAGTATAGGGAAGGTTTCGTCAAATTTCCCTAAAGTTCTGATGGTGGAAACGCGTCTGACACAAATAAACTTCCTGTTCTTTAGTTAAAACTCAAACCAGCCAAGTACTGTACCAGAGAGTCCGACCCAGATCTGTTCCAGTATTATTTCAGGATCAACAGTGTCAAATGTGCACTGGTCCAACAGAACCAGCATTGTGGTTCCACCACAATCTGTATTCATGTGGATGTCACTCAAAACGTTAACGTCTTTTCAAGGTGTTTTTTGGTTTACTTTTTTGAATTGTTGTCATCATTGTCAATCATTGTGTTGATTGGGGATGACACTGGTAATGGGGTTGGTACTGACATACAGATTTACCTTCTTTCAGTAAAAAGCTGGAGAATTCATTAAAAGCCGTGGTTGAATTTCAGAATTAGTGTGAAGACTACTCTGCCTCTCTGGGTGCAGCATGCACTCCTAACACAGGGGGAACAGAACATTTCCAGGGAAGAGAATTTTACACACAAAAAAGTGTAAACTGGCTGAGGCGTACACTGCACTGTACACATTGTTCCATCTATCACAATATTCATAAATCATGTTTGTCATGTCATTTTCCTCATAGAAACATCATCGACTTCCCAGTTTAGCTAAACTGTAATTATTTGTGTGTACTACAAAGCAAGGCCATCCTCGTGTCACTTCTGGCATTTCAGACAATCTGTTTTTCTCAACAGATTTGTTTTGTTTAAAGATTTGCATTTGTATTTGTTGTATTTTTATGTAAATCTGTTTTGAACTTCCCAGCCACCTGAATCAACCTGACTGTGTGCCCAGTGTTTGTGATTAACATGGAATAATTGTGGCCACACACTTACCCAGCTCTGCCAGGTTCCCAAAGGCAATCAGACACATTTCTGTCAGAGCGATGTTGTGGGAATGGATGCCTAGCAGCTTCACCAGGGTGGGAATAACTCCCATATTAATCAGCTGGGCTTGTAAGGTATCTGGAAGAACACAGACATAAAAGGAAATGCAGTGAATATATAACCTAAAAAACCTATGGAACCAAGCTGAGATGAAATATTACTATGAATCAGATTCAAGTGGTGTGTCTGGTGTCTGTGACATGAAATGAGCACAGGACAGCAAACCATAACAGGCTGAAGATTAGAGTTGTTTTTCTATGAATATTAGCATATCAGATGGAATGGTGCTAGACAACATGAAGAAACTGGCATTAGTGGCAGATCCCCAAAGGTGTTACAGCAAAGTGTGTTTGACGTTTAGCAAAAGACAGAGAAGGAGCAAAGCCATCATCATCTTGCAAACTTCCATAAAGAGCTAGGTACATACTGAACATAGTTAGATATGATTTATTAGAAAAAGCTGAGCACTTACAGGTACCTTCCCTAAAATATGCCCTGCTAATGTTCTTTTATGTCACACACCACGATTAATAAAAACAACTACAACCCGTCAGAAGGATCGATTGCTTTTACAATAAGACCCACAGGAGAAAGGAACATTTTTAAATGATGACTATTTACAGCAGAGACTAGCGGGCTTTTTCTGCTTATATTCTTAATTGATACCAATTTTTCCATGTTGTGTAGCGAAGGGGAAGAAGCTGAGGCACCAATAACAAACAGCAGTGGTAATCCTTTATCGCTAATCAGTAGAGGAGCTTCTGCAGCTCCTACGCATTAATTCAACTGTGGACGCTGCTGAGCGCTCCAACCGTTCCCCACCTGTGTGACAGCAGGCCAGAAGTTCCCAATCCTCAGCCAAGTAGATCCCCACACATCCTACTCAGCCAACACACACACACACACGTTTGGGTCTAACCCTGACACCTTTCCTAATCTAACCAGAACTAAAACTTAAGTCCCTCTATCCATCTAAAACCAAGCAGTAGAGCTCAGTGACAGTGTCAGAATGAAGACCAGGCTAAATGTCCTCACTTTGTATTAAACGGCCCTCACTTTATGGGTGAAAAACCTGAAACTGTGAAAATTGGTCCTCAGTTATAATGCTATGAAAGAGCGCACACAGAGTCCAGAACAAGGCAGGCGTACACAAACAGAGGCCGTTTTCACGTGGCTGTGCCAGAAAACAGCCAGAGGAAAATTATCATTTTTCCTGTTCACATGGCGCAAATCTCGGCCCGTACTGGAGTCCAGCGTTTTACATGATGGACTCCACCAAAACAGCAGGTGGCGGTATACAAATAATTCTGTAGCTATCCAACAAACAAGGCAGTTAGAAGTACCGACGTCATAAAACGAACGACAGCCTAGAATGTAAACACACTGGTCTACTGCTACCTGAAGCCATCTACAGGGTGAGAGTCGTAGTAAACCAGGCGTTTTGTAACCTGCTGTGTTGCTGTGAGATGCTTGAATCACGTTGTTTTGGTCTCTTTATAGTCGTGTGGTGATTCTGTATTTCTGGCTGCGGTGTCGTCGTTTCCGTGTGGAGTGCGTCTGTTGTGTTAGATACGGCCAGAGTATGGCTTGTGTTCACATGATCCATATCCACTCATACCTGGACCTCGATACTACCTCCAAGGCACGTCTCTCTGACCGTATCCTGGCACGCTCCAGGCTGTGTTCACATGGTACCAAATAAGTGGATTTTGACCAAATACGGTACCCAAGTACAGACTCCCGTATCATGTGAAAAGGCCCAGAGTTTTCAAAAGTATCGGTCCCTCTCCTCCAATATCTTCCACAAACTGCTCTGTATTTTATCAGGATTTGATGTGATCGATACAAAATAGAGTGGAATTGTGAAGTGGCAGAAAGCAAACATATACCCTCATGTGCCTTCACAAACGTGATCTTGTATGATGTCACATTCTTAACCCCTGAGATGCTGGGACATCTGTTGCTGCTATAACTGCCTAAACTCTACTGCCATGAGAATCGGAAGTGTTGAAAGGACAGCTGGACCGAGGAGACAGGTTGGGGTATGATGAAGTGTTAGGGTCAGATCCAATGCCTGAAACAGCCCCACATCATAGTGGGGCATAGTATCTAACTTTACACTTCACACAATGCAGTTGGGAAGTTCCTGTTCTCCTGAAAACTGCCTAACCCTTGGATTATAAGACTGAGAGGAACGATTCGTCACTCTAAAGAACATGTGTCCTGTTATATAGTCCAGGCGGGACATGCTCTGCACCTCTGCATCCAGTTCATAGCATAACTTCCTGATTTCACCTGGCGATGGACAGTGTAGCCCCCTTAAAAAAGAAGGTAATCAGCCATAGGAGGCTGGCTTATTGGTTTAATGCAGAGTTACATACTTTAAAGCAGAATACTAGGAAACTGGAGAGAAAATGGCGCTCTACACACTTAAATGATTCATTTCTAACCTGGAAAAATGGTCTACTACTTTATAAAAATGCCCTTCGAAAAGCTATTAAGCGTCATTAATAGACGTTAATAAGAACAATCCTAGGTTTCTTTTTAGTACAGTTGCCAAACTTACACAGAGTCATAGCTCTGTTGAGCCAACTATTCTCCCTTCTCTCAGTAGTGATGATTTTATGGGATTCTTCATAAGTAAAATAAATTCTATTACAAATAAAATCATTGGCATTCTCCCAAACATGATTAACTCTCTCTCAGTTAATGAGGCAGTATCAGAGAGAACTGTAGAAACATGTTTATGTCTGTACCGTTTTGATTCTGTTGAACTTTCTGAATTATCACAAATATTAGATTCATCTAAACCCTCAACTTGTACCAACCAAATTATTTAAGGAAGTGTTCCCTCTGGTTACTGGCCCTATTCTAGACATGATGAATCTATTTTTATTAAATGGATATGTGCCTCAGGAATTTAAGGTTGCTGTAATTAAACCTTTACTTAACAAACCCTCCCTGGATGAAGATAATTTAGCTAACTACAGACCTATATCTAACCTTCCTTTCTTATCCAAAATTCTTGAGAAAATAGTTGCTAATCAAGTATCTGAGCATCTAAACAGCAACAACCTGTTTGAGGAAATTCAGTCAGGTGTTAGAGCTAATCATAGCACTGAAACAGCACTGGTAAAAGTTACTTATGATATTCTAATGGCCTCAGATAATGGATTTGTGACAGTTCTGGTCTTGTTAGATCTCAGTGCTGCTTTTTACACAGTTGATCATAATATATATAATTATATATGCATATATAATTATATATGCATATATAATTACATATGCATATATAATTATATATGCATATAATTATATATTCTTCCAATTGGTGCAAAATAATTAGACAACATGAAATGAAATTCCACATGATGAAAAAAAACCTTCCTTTTTGATAAAGCTTATAGTTAGAATGGCTTAGGTTATCCTGAGTTATCCCTGCAGTTATGTTGCTATAAACCTACGCCTGCCGAACAGAAGAGCAATCTGCTGAGCTAACGGTCATTCGAAGCCATTAGCTCAGCAGATAGCTCACTGTGACTTTTGGTGACTTTTCTGCCTCATGACGTGGTGAGATGAAAATCAAACAGGTTTGATATTTCTCACCTCGTGAGGTTAAACATTTGCTGTGTTCGCTCTCTGTTGAGCTCAAATATTAAAGCGACCAATCAAGACGTGGTCTCCGATCACGATTCCAAGATCATTCGTTAAATAAAGCTAATAGAAAATAGTCATGTAGAATTCTGTCTAAAATAAGACTAAAATGCTCAGACTTTTAGTTGACTGAAACTTAACTAGACTAAAAAGACTATGAACATGACTAAAACTAATAAAAACTAAAATGACAGCTTGACACAAAGAATAGACTAAAACAAAAATTAAAACACCAAACACAACACTACATGGGGTAAACTATTATTTACACGGAAGAAAAATTCTAAAACCTAATGTCAATAACTTCTGCAACAATCTGACTATTAGATTATGAAAAAGAAAAAAGAAAAGTGAGCATTTGTGTTTCATGCCGTGCAGGAACCGCACCAGGTATTCTGATAATAGAGCAAGCGTTTCATTTTGTTTTATATGTAGTTCTCTGGTTAGGTTGTTTTGACTGAGTACTACTTAACAGATACTAATGAATAGGTATTAACTCGTCAGACAATTGCTGGAGATAGGCAACCCCCCCCCAATAGTATAAAAAGTTGACGGATAGAAATAGATTGTGACCAGATTTTTTCCCCCTGCATGTCAAAATTACAGACAAGAAAATGTCTAGCAGAACCTCTGTCTCCAGATATATTTTTTTCTGCTGCTACTGTGATTGTTAACATTGTTTTCTCTCCATACAAGCTCCACCTGGTCTGGTATCCTGCTCAGCTACAACGCCCTCTACTGGATGGGGAGCATCGGTTCAGATGATGCTCTGACTGACTGAACATCCTCAGTGTCCTGTTGTCAACTTTCTACTTTCTTTAATATGTAAAGTATTCCTACATCATTTTTTTGTTCCTTCTGTGTCTCTTCTCTGTCTTTTCAGACCCCTAGACAGTCATTGCAGATGACCGCTTTTACTGAGCCTGGTTCTGGTTCTGCTGGAGGTTTCTTCCTGTTAAAGGGGAGTTTTTCCTCTCCACTGTCGCTACATGCTTGCTCAGTATGAGGGATTGCTGAGGAATTGCTGTGGTTGGAGTCTGGATGATCCAGGCACAACCTCATGTTGATGACTCAGCACAGCCTGCTGGGATTCCTTACATAGAAAACTTTCCACTTATTGGAATGTTTGTATAATTGTATTGAAATGATCTTTGTTGTGCAGGGCCTTGAGATTACATCTGTTGTGAAATGGTGTTATAAAAATAAACTGACCTGAACCAACCAAATCATGAAATAGAATAAATTCTCCGAAAGTTATGAATTTGTAATTCAGCAAACGACTTAAACATCTTTCAAATAATGTTTTGTCTTCACTGTTGCCTTGCATTGCGAATTGCTTAACCAAAAAGTTCCACTTAGTCTTAAGCTAATTACTCTTAATACAAGATTTGGTCTTAAAGCATACATATTCATACTGAATTGCAACATCACAATCGATGTATTGGGTATTTGGTGTGTTTTGGTGGTTAGTTTTACTATTCATATTTCTTTGACATAGTTTAGTGGTGTGTTAGTAGATGATTAATTTGTTGATTAAAGTATTTTCACTGAATTCTTTCTGTTAATAAACTCTTTTGTTTCGGAAAGTCGATTATTATTCCACATTCATATTTAGTAACATGTTTTTCAACGGACATTAAGAATTCCTTCATCTATTGTTACATGCAGGGAATCATACGCATTAACTGAGACTGAAATATTTTGCTATTATTATATTTCCTGGATCCCCGGTGATACTAAAAACTTGCTAAATTTGACATAAAATTATGAATCTTCTTAATGCCACATTAAGTCCCAATATATGGATATACACTGGTAGCCAATGGATATACAGATCTCCAAAGGACTCCAAGTCATACCAAACTTGTCTGGGTGAGAAAATGAACATGAGGCAGTCTATAAATAAGGTCTATAAGGTAGAGAAAAAAACTGTTCTACCCTTTTGGCTCAACTTTATTTCTTCATTTAATCAAACTGAAAGTTTTAGCAAGATACCCAAAATATTTTAATTATATGTTGGTTCTTCTATGTTTGCATCTTGCTCCTAAATAAAGCTGTTTTTTTGCTGGAGCAGCAGATGGCTGGTACCCATACAGAACCAGTTCTCCAGCTCTAATGCCAGCAGAACCAGAAGGTCCAACCACCAGCTGGTACAAATCCAGGGAGCTAGTTTGGTGGAAAATCTGGAGCCTGTCGCTAACTAATCTTGTGGAACATGATGCATTTCATCTGGGAAGTCCCAATCTGATTCAAGTTCAGGAAAAATTAGAAAGCATTCACCGAGCTCCTAAACATGTAGATGTATACCAGGGTGATAGACTCCCAGACTGATTCTTCCTGGAGCCATGCTACTAGAATAGCTGAAACACTGATAGCAGCTGAGTCCCAGCACACACTGCCAGCTGGCCAAGAGTTGGGAGGAAGGTGTTGCTAGGAAGAAAGAGTGTTAAGGACTTCAGATGACCTCAGTGAAGGTGATGGAAAAGCAAAAGGATGTGACAGAATGAAAGACAGAAACAGATTGAGAGTCTGAACCAGAAAGGTACAGATTAGGGTCAACATCACCATCTGGTCATAGGAAAGAGAACAGCCTCTGATTAGTGCAGATGAGTTAAAAGTCTTGGGGGGAAGATGGTCATTACCATTATCATTGCTATAGTTCATCAGCATGCCACAAAAGACAGTCAACAGCCTCTCATTTTCCGGATCAGTATTTTGGGAGAGGGATTTAATGTGTTCAGCTACTATCTGAGCCCCTCCTGCCAGGTCAACTGCATTCCTGCCCTCATCTGAAAAACAAAGAGGCCAGGACAAGAATCAACCACAAAGCAAATAAAACAACTGGAACAGGATGAACACAGTGCTGAAACAGTTCATCATCACATTACTGAAGAACATTCGAGAAAAAGGCTGAAGTTTGAGGATGCTGAGGACGTTTCCAGAAATTCAGCTGGACACGTTCTAACAGGCTTTCTTGGTGAAACGGAGGCTCTTCAAAATGGACAGAGAACTGCTTTAAAATGTTTTCAGGAAGTGAACGTTTCAGACCCATTTAGGCCATTTACTGGTTCTATTTAAGCTGTAAAACAAATAAACTGGATAAACATAAAAACCCATTAAAAAGTTCAATAACCTGATCACATGAGGGCCCTTTGAGCTATATTATATTAGCATTCAGTTTCAACACTCAGCTTGTTGTAAGCAGGAGTCCAGCAGCATGTTGCATCCTGGTCTGTCAACGTTCCCCAGTAGCCAGACTGAACGATTAATTGCATATGCAATTAAATCGCAATTTGATCAAATTAGATTTTCTAATCGCAAAGGCTGCGATTTGACTTGATGTAAACATATCTGCTAAAGTAACGTGACTTGCAAACAATGCAGGCCAAGAAGGAAACGCTGTACTTTAACCTGTTATAAAATGACCAAAAGCGTAACAGAATCCAACACTACACAATATTTGGTACCAAAGAGGAACAGTACATCAGATGTGAGAAATTATATCTGCTATGAAAACGTTGATGCTGTGCAACCCCAGGTATTATGCAGAACCCGTCTTGGTATTGTTGCTGCCTCACGAGGTAGGCTACAGTACGAACCTTTATCAACAACTAAAAACATCACACCACCATATATGAGAGTTGCACGGCTAAACTGACCGCCACCAGTGTTTAAATTTCCGGAAAACAAACTTCGAGGTGACAGGGATCGCTGACCGAGCTGTTTGAAAGAATCTCTACTTACGAACATAAAAAAACGACACACTGAAATAATTCGTGCTATAACTGGTTTTATAGACAACAGTATGCTTTGTTAACCATGATGAATAAGCTAGGATTCAATCTCACAAACACATTTTAGCCACATTTTACCTATGCTGTATAAAAAATGCCAACAGAACGGTAAAGCCGCACCGAAAACAGCGCAGTAGTTTGCAACAACTGACCTGAGATCAAACCGCTCTACAGAGCCATACAGGAGTCTGAAAGTGCATTAGATCGATGGAGATTTAAAAATCAGAGCTTGTTCCTTCAAGCATCCTACTTCCTGGATAACCACACGGAGGAAAACATTGCAGCCAGAGGGAATTATTAGCTGGGATCAAAAGGAAAAAAACCTTGATTGCAGAACGACGCCGATGACCATCGAGTGTGATGATTAAAAGTAGATAAAGTTGTTAATATTTGCCTTTGTCTTAAATTAAGTAAATGATCTTATGGAATAGAATAAATTATGTATAAAGAAATCTGTTTATAATACACAATATTTTTGCTTGCATTAATTAAAAAATGCATGAAAAAAGCCCCATTAAAATAATTGCAAATTAAATCGCAATATTGAAGAAAAAAAATTGCAATGTAGAGGCACAGCCATTGGGACACGCCTCCTGATGGACAGACTTGTCTCAATACAGCCTCGATGTGGGGACATGTCTGCTGCTGTGCAGACTACAGTGGACCCCCAGTGCTCCTAGTGCTTGGGGACCACAAACGTCTGAATACCTGAGAGTTCCTCTAAAAATGTTTGGACACCAAATAGGCCCAGTGGAGCCAATCTTAGCACTATAGTTCAACTTAACATCAACAGAACTCCTTAGCTACTTTCTTGGAGGATCAGCCAATCACCGCCAAAAACTGAATGGTTCTTCTGATTGGCTGCTTCACATATACCAGCCATAACATGTGAAGCAGCATTGTACCAAGGTCATGTAGTTTCCCAGCTATATGTTCTCCTTTAGATGAGCTCCACAGAAATAAATCTGGTTTTTACAGATAATTTGGACTTATGTTCCACAGAAAAGTGCAAACCTAAGCTGTAATAGGTGGGGCCCAACACTACCATGGTACCTGGGTCCACCTGAACTCTCAGCTGGGTTTGGAACTAAACAAGTTCTTCTCTGGACCCTCTGGCTGGGCGCACCTCACTGTGGCTGAAGGAGGAACTGGAACAGACAATAGTGTGGAGTCCTCACACCCTCCTCTGCACCCATACATCTATACGATGCCATCATTTTCATCACTGCAAAATGTCCAACTAGCCTTAGACTCGCAGCAGCTGGAGCAGGTCTGAACTAAAGGAAACCGGCTACTCAAACTGGATCAGAATCTGCTTAAAAGCAGCAATAGTTTAACAGTGTGCACAGTTATGGAACCCGGTTATTACAGCTTTTGATTTCTTACATGTGGAATTATCTATTAAAGTCTATATTTTTACAATCACACAAACCCAGAGCTATGTGCACTCAGAGCAACTACATCTACCATTAGTTAATATTTTTGTGGTATTTTATGGACTATGCATTTACTGTTACATCACCAATAATGGTTTCTCTGCTTCAGGAATCTTTTCTTATGTTCTGCTTTCTCCAGACAACACACACCAGACCATTTGATGTGCTTCAATTCAGGATCACAAGAAAGAATATGTTGTAAAAAAAAAAAAAAAAAGGTGACGACCATTATCTCAGGGTGTGGCCCAATCACAAGCCGGCCAATAAGGGACATTACTTAATGCGACAGTTTGAACTGAACCAGCATGATTCTCCTGATTTCTTTGCTTCATTTTGACTGAAAAATAGTTGATTGAACCCAGAGAGAGAACGAAAGTTACGTATGTAATTACGGTTCTATGAATCCCGAATGACTGCCAGAGGCGATGCCTTAAGCACTGAATGATCCATCTCGCGCATGCGCAGGTCGAGTGTTTATACCAACAATGTCACGTGTGATCCCTGATGACCTTGGAGACCTATATCTTCCGGTGACATCAGAGGATCTGTTCCTACAAAATCTTCTCGCGAGTGCACAATGATTCTGAGTGACAGAACACTCTGGCAGTCGTTCGGGATTCATAGAACCGTAGTTACATACGTAACTTTCGTTCTATTTCATCCCTACTGACCGCCAGAGGCGGTGCCTTAAGCACTGAATGACCTATACCGGAAATGTCACGAAGAACTCCTTCACATACCTCAATGGGAGGAGCCCGAGTCTGGCCCCAGAACCACCCCCATGGATGGGGGGTGGCAACATTCACCCGGTAAAACCTGGAGAAGGTACTTGGCGATGCCCACGACGCTGCGGCGCAGATGTCTTCAGGCCGTCAGACGTTGGATGAGAGAGGGCCCTAGAATCCCTCCAGCATGCCTGCAACTCCCTCAGATACTCTGTAGATGGAGGCACAGCAAAGTTGGCAGGCGCTGGGACACGCCTGAAGAAGGCACTAGCCGGGGCTGACTGAGCCTGCGGTACGTCCAACTGCAGGCGGGCTAGAGCCATACGAATGGCGGCTCCCATGGAACAGTGCTCAACAACACTACTAGAGCTGTTGGCTGAAGTATGGGAGCCGACCGCGTAGCTTAGATGGGTGGCCTCCTCCTGTGGGACCACCTCTCCAAACTGGGCGGCTGATGCGCTATAGAAAGCCTCCTTGCAGCCTCCTTGGGGTCGTCTTCCGACCCCAAGGAGGCTGCCGGAGGAGCAAGAGCATCTTGCAACCCTCACTGCCCAAGGCATGATACTGCAGTTCATGCAGGGATTGTCAGAAAGACCCTCTTTCAGATGCCCGAGGCCAAGGCATGAGTGATATAAATCATGGCCATCTTCAAGCTACAGAGGGGCCATACAGGATGAGCAGGAGTGGTTGCCATCCATGCTGACAACTAGTTTCAGAAACGACAACCAATAAAAATAAAATAAATTAATGGAGGAGTGACAGAGACTGGAAGAGCGAGCACCGTCCTCCCAGTCAAGGCTAATTAATACACTCACAAACGAAGCGGTAAGTGCCGTACAGATGCCGGGAGAGGGAGCGAAAACACACCTTCACCTGCAAATGTATCAAGAAACTAGCCCCAAAGTATATCCAACTATGCCGGGAGCTATTCCAACGAAATGAAAAGTAAGTGCAGTAAAGATGCCGGGAGAGGGAGCGAAAGCACAACCTTCACCAACAAATGTTGCAAAACAAATTAGTCATCAAGACACATTTATGCTGAGAGCGGGAGCGAGAGCACTCCCTTCCACAGCAACACAAAATATCAACCGTAGGTGCGGTTATCAATGCCGGTGTTGTGCCATAAATGGATCGTCTGCCAGAAATGGATTGGCCGCGCGGGAGCGCGCAAAGCCAGCTGGAGGCGTATCTCTCTGTTTCTTTCAGTGTCTACCGTCTGTGCATGTTCCCCCCAACCAGAGTGCTCCAATTGAAGGCTCTGCCTAGGCTCTGCCTCCAACATCTAACATAACTAGTTAATAAACGGGGCATTTTGCCCATATATTAATAAGAGAAGTGTTGTGAAACAGTAGCGCTTTGACTGACTTATTTATTTATTTATATATTAATGCTTTTGACTACCTACTTGAAGCATTTGCATGTTTTTCCCCCTTTCTATATCGTTATATATATCAGTGAGGGCCCATAAAGTGTGAAAATAAGTGTTTTTTTGCTGCCATAAATGGATCACAGGCCATTCAGCGTACCTAAACTTGTGGAATCTTTCTTGTAATGAACCCATTTATTCACCACAGTCATATTCTAAAGATTGCATCTCAACTGAGTCCATTCTATACCATCATATATCTGTAAGGGCCCATAAAGCCTGAAAATAAGTGTTTTTTTGCTGCCATAAATGGATCACAGGCCATTCAGCGTACCTAAACTTGTGGAATCTGTCTTGTAATGAACCCATTTATTCACCACAGTCATATTCTAAAGATTGCATCTCAACTGAGTCCATTCTATACCGTCATATATCTGTAAGGGCCCATAAAGCCTGAAAATAAGTGTTTTTTTGCTGCCATAAATGGATCACAGGCCATTCAGCGTACCTAAACTTGTGGAACCTGTCTTGTAATGAACCCATTTATTCACCACAGTCATATTCTAAAGATTGCATCTCAACTGAGTCCATTCTATACCGTCATATATCTGTAAGGGCCCATAAAGCCTGAAAATAAGTGTTTTTTTGCTGCCATAAATGGATCACAGGCCATTCAGCGTACCTAAACTTGTGGAACCTGTCTTGTAATGAACCCATTTATTCACCACAGTCATATTCTAAAGATTGCATCTCAACTGAGTCCATTCTATACCGTCATATATCTGTAAGGGCCCATAAAGCCTGAAAATAAGTGTTTTTTTGCTGCCATAAATGGATCACAGGCCATTCAGCGTACCTAAACTTGTGGAATCTTTCTTGTAATGAACCCATTTATTCACCACAGTCATATTCTAAAGATTGCATCTCAACTGAGTCCATTCTATACCATCATATATCTGTAAGGGCCCATAAAGCCTGAAAATTCGTGTTTTTTTGCTGCCATAAATGGATCACAGGCCATTCAGCGTACCTAAACTTGTGGAATCTTTCTTGTAATGAACCCATTTATTCACCACAGTCATATTCTAAAGATTGCATCTCAACTGAGTCCATTCTATATCGTTACATATCAGTAAGGGCCCATAAAGCCTGAAAATAAGTGTTTTTTTGCTGCCATAAATGGATCACAGGCCATTCGGTGTACATAAACCATAAGCATGGATATATGGATTTTTACCATGCAATACTGTTCATCAAACTTCATTATATTAATTCAGCATCACTGTATTAACACATTATACTGCACACACCAAGTAATTATTAAATATTAAAAATAATTTTTACCTGTGACAGTTAAAAGTAAAGTTGTTAAGAGAATGATTCTTTTGAAAGTATTTGATAATGACATTACAGCCTACTTTTATACTGATAATTTGTGTGACGTTATGACTTCTGGTTTGACTATAGAAAATAAAAATACAATTATGGTTATACAAAGATTGAAAAACTTTTTATTTTAAATAAATGCATTTTATACTTTGAATGTAGCTTTTCAAAAGATGAAAGTGACCATATTGGACTATATAATACAGGTGATCATTTTTTAATGTCTTATTATATTGTAGAAAGGAGCTGTCTAAAACAAGACTTTAAAGCTCTAGTCTACAATGTTTTCCCATTGTATGAGATTGGATGAGAAAATTGGACCAATGGAAGCCGTGCGGGCCAGACAGCTTACATTGGTCAACTTATCTGCAGCCTTGCACCCAATTTGTTAAGATTGTAATTTAAAACCATAACCAGCATCTAAACAAGGTTATTAATGATTAACAATCTTTGAAATCATAGACTATAGCTTTAAATAATTACTTGGTGTGTGCAGTATAATGTGTTAATACAGTAATGCTGAATTAATATAATGAAGTTTGATGAACAGTATTGCATGGTAAAAATCCATATATCCATGCTTATGGTTTATGTACACCGAATGGCCTGTGATCCATTTATGGCAGCAAAAAAACACTTATTTTCAGGCTTTATGGGCCCTTACTGATATGTAACGATATAGAATGGACTCAGTTGGGATGCAATCTTTAGAATATGACTGTGGTGAATAAATGGGTTCATTACAAGACAGATTCCACAAGTTTAGGTACGCTGAATGGCCTGTGATCCATTTATGGCAGCAAAAAAACCGACATTTTCAGGCTTTATGGGCCCTTACAGATATATGATGGTATAGAATGGACTCAGTTGAGATGCAATCTTTAGAATATGACTGTGGTGAATAAATGGGTTCATTACAAGAAAGATTCCACAAGTTTAGGTACGCTGAATGGCCTGTGATCCATTTATGGCAGCAAAAAAACACTTATTTTCAGGCTTTATGGGCCCTTACAGATATATGATGGTATAGAATGGACTCAGTTGAGATGCAATCTTTAGAATATGACTGTGGTGAATAAATGGGTTCATTACAAGAAAGATTCCACAAGTTTAGGTACGCTGAATGGCCTGTGATCCATTTATGGCAGCAAAAAAACACTTATTTTCACACTTTATGGGCCCTCACTGATATATATAACGATATAGAAAGGGGGAAAAACATGCAAATGCTTCAAGTAGGTAGTCAAAAGCATTAATAAATAAATAAGTCAGTCAAAGCGCTACTGTTTCACAACACTTCTCTTATTAATATATGGGCAAAATGCCCCGTTTATTAACTAGTTATGTTAGATGTTGGAGGCAGAGCCTCCTTCAATTGGAGCACTCTGGTTGGGGGGAACATGCACAGACGGTAGACACTGAAAGAAACAGAGAGATACGCCACCAGCGGGGAAAGAAACAGAGAGACACGCCTCCAGCTGGCTGTGCGCGCTCCCGCGCGGCCGATCCATTTCTGGCACACGATCCATTTATGGCACAACACCGGGAGAGGGAGCGAAACCACAACCGTCACCTCTCACAAAAAGCATCGTTGTACACAAAATATTCAGCTGCACGATGTCGGGAGAAGGAGCGAGCACACTGCCTACACCGACAATCATACAACCAGCTATGTGAAAAAAAAAATAACTTACCCAGCGGAGGAAACGCGCCGAAGCACGAGTCACTAACCTCCCGGTGGGGTCCGTTGCGGCCTCTGAAGGGCAAGCAGCTCGCAGCTCAGACACAAAGTCACAAGGCCACCAGCAACGAACGATAATTTCAAAAAATTTTAGCTTTTAGTAAGATCCTAGTCTTTTAGTTAGCGCAATACTACTACCTGCGAAACGAGAAGATGAAAAGGAACAGATCCTCTGATGTCACCGGAAGATATATGTCTCCGAGGTCATCAGGGGTCACACGTGACATTGTTGGTATAAATACTCGACCTGCGCATTCGCGAGATGGATCATTCAGTGCTTAAGGCACCGCCTCTGGCGGACAGTAGGGATGAAATAGAAGTGTTGTTGTAGTTCCTACTACTTCATTCTTTTAGGAGTTGTTGTAGATGTTGATGGCTGTGGGCAGGAATGATTTCCTGTAGCAGTCTGTGTTGCAACAAAACTGATGACAGACATTCTGCTGTTGTAGGATAGTATCATGAAGAGGATGGTCAGAATTGTGCATAATTTTTATTTTATGAAGAATCCTTCTTGGCATCACCAGAACAGTACCAGGATCTTCAGCAGGTTATTGAGCCATTTTAAGTCTCTGGCTATTTGATAAACAAAGAGATGAAACTCTCCAGAACAGACTGTAGATCTGCAGCATCTTGCTGTAAACCTTCAAGGACTTCAGCTTCCTCCAGTAGTCCAGTCTGCTCTGTTCCTTTTTGTAGACACTTGGCTGTTGAGTCTCCAGTCCAGTCTGTTGTCCAGGTGAACTCTGAGGTATTTATACTTCTAAACCACCTCCACTTCTTCTCTCATGGAGACAATCTTTGACTTCTCCCGGTTTCTTCTGAAATCTACAACCATCTCCTTTGTTTTGTTCACATTCAATGTAAGATGATTGTTTCCAGACCATGCCACAAAGCGCCCCACCAGCTCTCTGTATTCAGCTTCTTCTCCATCTCTGATACACCCAACAATTGCAGAGTTGTCTGAGTATTTCTGCAGATCACAGGTCTCCGTCTTATACTGGAAGTCTGAGGTGAACAGAGTGAAAATGAATGATGAGAGTACAGTCCCTTGTGGTGCTCCTGTGCTGCTGATCAGTTGGTTTGACCCACAATCCTTCAGTCTCACAAACTGTGGTCTGTTTGTCAGGTAGTCATCGATCCAGCTGATTGTTGAGGCCTCCACCTGTGTCTTCAGGAGTTTCTGACAAAGTAAATCAGGCTGAATTGTGTTCAGTTCATTGGCTCCGTCCAGACTTCCATCTATCCTTCCTGTGTTCTTTACCGTTCCTGACCAGACATCTCTTATATTGTTCCTCTGTAGCTTCTTACTGTATGAATCCTTGCTGTGTCTAATTTTGACTAAGTTGCATCTGTATAATTCTCAATGTGATTTCATGAAAATGTGGATTTATTTATGTCATGTAATCTAGAATAGGTTAAGTAACTAAATGTGTAAATCCATTTTCCTGTGAACACAAACTTGCATATATAGATTTATTGATATACTTTAGCCATGATCATGAAAACTGGGAATATCCTGAGATGATAACATAAAAAAAACTGATTTCTCAGCTTTCAGAGGTCGAGTCCAAACAATTCTGTTCAATTGAGAGCTCTGGAATGTTCTGGACCTTTAATGCTTCATTGATTTAAATTAATCACGTTTCTTGTCGTTTCATTGTAAGGCAAACAAAAGATGTTCAGGATCATTTAACAAATTATTGGTCAACATTACTAAACATACTTGGAACCAACATAAAGCAGATCAAATCAAAAACAACTGGAGGAATATAAAACAGCAGTTCAGCTTTGGAGCTAAAAACCAGATCAGCAAACAGTTCACTATGAAGGACAGCCACATTTAGGAGCAGCTCACAAGAATAGCGTGAGCAGCAGAGCTTCAGTTTAGATAACATAAACTAGTCATATCCAACCATTTTCTCTCTTCACCACAGGCTCTTTCATCTCAGGGTTTATATGCAACCCTACATGTTGACAGCCCATCCCCATACTCCCCATTTATCCCGCCATTGGGTAATCTTGGGTAACACCTGATGTTGGCACACTACCACCATAGGCTGACCAAAAGGCTCCCTCTTCAGAGTCCTGTTCTGATGATGGTCTTCTTGGATCTCAGTGCTGCTTTTGACACAGTCGATCAGAATATTCTCTTAGAAAGGTTTGAACTCGTTGCAGGGATAAAGGGAACAGCACTAGGCTGGTTTAAATCAGATCTGTCCAACAGATTCCAGTTTGTTCATGTCATTGATAAAGCTTCTACTATATGCTTCCAATTTGATGAAATAGTTAGACAGCACAGTATACATTTCTAAATTTGCTAAAATTAGAAACATCCTGTCCAGTAGTGATGCAGAGAAACTAGTCCATGCATTTGTTACTTCAAGGCTGGACTACTGTAATTCCTTATTATCAGGAAGACCATAAAATGCAATTAAAAGCCTTCAGTTGATCCAAAATGCTGCAGGAAGAGTTCTGATGAATATTAAAAAGAGAGATCACATTTCTCCTGTTTTGGTTTCTCTCCATTGGCTCCCTGTTAAATCCAGAATAGAGTTTAAGATCCTCCTCATTACGTATAAAGCCATTAATAATCAGCTCCATCGTACATCAGAGATCTGGTTGTTCCATATGTTCCTAACAGAGAACTTTGTTCCCAGAATGCAGGTCTCAGTGGCGGCTGGTGGAATTTTCTCCAGGGTGGGCTATGATGATGGCTAGATATTAGGGTTTTGAAACGATAATTTTTTTAACCTAATTAATTAAGGGATAGCTGTGAATTAATCCAGATTAATTAAGATTCCTAAATATGACTAAAAACCTACAATTTTTAGAGTAAAGGACAAATCCAATGACCTCAGCCCCGTTTTATAGAGATTAGTAGAATTTTGTTTTTAACTCCATAATCATATTCACACATTGACTACATACATTCGTACATTGACTTATCGATCTTTTAACCAGTTGCTAAGGCAAACTAACTGGCTAAAATTTTTTGTATGTAAAGATGAATGTTTCTTAATCATACTGTATTGGACAACCCAAAGCGTCTTCTTAATAGGACTATCCTACAACAACAATAATTTCAGTCAGAGGCTTCAACAGTTTCTCTAGAACAGACTGCTACTGTAGAGGAGGAAACACTGAGCTGTCTATAGAGTAGGGATGCAACGGGACAGGGTAAAGTACCGGACCGTTCGGTACGCCCTGCACGGGACAATTCGTCCTCCTGTACCGCGGGACTTCGGTACTGCCATTGATTTTGTGCTGGTACTTAGTTACCGTCGGCCCGACGTTACCTAACTGCGCCGCGCTACCAGACACAGGTGCAACAACCAGCTCGCTGTTCCCCGCTCCAGCAGCTGGTTGGCATAGAGACAAAACGTCCTCTCCACAATGCACGCATCACGGTACACAGTGAGGAGCAAAACAATGTACACGGGTCGGTTGCGCTTTTTTCGGAAATCACCCCTGGTGTGAGGCGCTGCTAAAATTTCTCCCGACTTGAGCGCTTTCTGCCCGGGCGGGCTCCAGCATTCAGGGGCGCCGGGTTGCGCTGTGTTCATCTTCTCTTTGCGGTCCGCGAAGCAAAGAGGAGATGTGCTGCGCCTCATTCATTGATGCACACACAATGCCCTTTGAGCAGCGGGCACACGAAGAATATTTATCTGCCACCTGTGTCAGTGTGGTCAGATGCGCTCTCGTTTAAAGAACCGGTAAAATACAGAAAACATTCTGTTACTGCAGCCCTGTGTGTGAACCATAATCCCAGAGAGACGTAAAGCATGTTTATGTTGTATTCTCACGGCTTTCACCCTCCCACAGTGACAGGTGTTAAGTTAACTGTGACATTCTGTTTTTTCGTTCTCAAAAAAAAAAAATTTATGTTTTCGGATTAAAATAAGCAGTCTCTTTCTGCACAAAACATGTACCGAACTGTACCGTGGCCCAGGTACCGAGGTACGGACCGTACCGTGGGCTACCTGTACCGTTGCACCCCTACAATAGAGGTTCTGGTTCAGGATGGGATCACTCTGTAACACTGGGAGAACCTGCCAAAGCTCCACTTAAAGCCAGTCAGAATATGAGAAGATGTGGTGGAGAAAAGGCTGTTATATTTATTTTGCTCTTTATTATTTATATATATTATATATTATTTATATTCCAACACAGCTGCTGATACAGCTTTGGGTGATATAAATGTGAGGAGGGAGATGATGTGTGTGATCTCATATGAAAAATAGGAACAAATGAAAGGTAAAGCAGAAATAACCAAAATATATGAATGGACTTAATATTTGGATAGCAGCAGCTGTGTTAAATATCAAATAAATCAAATGTAATATTGATTTATTAATAAAATGTCACAATTTACCGTTTTCCAAAATGTAAACACTCAATCAAGTCATCAATCTACACAATAGGAATACATGCTCTTATTGTGAAGTAGCGGTGTCTGCACTACAGCTACTTCCGCTAATCAGTTAGCACTAATTTAAGTGCGAAAACATCACTTTAACTGAATAATGCGCATTTTTAACGCAGCGATGCCTTTGTTCGTCTCCAACTCCTGCGGTTTGACCTGTTTATCAGCCGCGCTTTATAACAGAGGTCTGTGAAGTTGTTTGACTTCAGCTTCAGCCCCACAGCTGGAGGGGGACGATATGTAAGCCCCGCCCCCTCAGGGCGCACCTCTCCTGCGCCCCAAGGCGTCCTATCTTTTGTATTGAAGACGAGCTACTGCGCATGTACAACTTATAACGAGAGTCTATGGGAGCTTTTTGCGCCCCAAGGCGGAAATACGTCCTCAATCAGACAACACAACCACAACTCAACTCCCCTTAAACTATTATACATTTATCTTACACATCTGAAAGAAAATATACATATATTTCGAAACATTTTTTATTATAAAAATTATTTTCGACTTTTATTCAAGGTAATGTGGCAAGTTGTCAGAGGTGGGGCGGCGCCTTAGCGCCCTCTATTGGCCAGCTGCCACTGGCAGGTCTACTGGTAGTTCCTAGGATTTCTAAAAGTAGAATAGGAGGCAGATCTTTTAGTTATCAGGCTCCTCTCCTGTGGAACCAGCTCCCAGTTTTAGTCCATGAGGCAGATACTCTGTCTGTTTTTAAGACTAGGCTTAAAACCTTCCTTTTTGATAAAGCTTATAGTTAGAGTGGCTTAGGTACTGTAGTTATTGTAGTTATGCTGCTATAAGTTTAGACTGTCTGCATGATCCGGGCACAACCTCACGTCAATGACTCATCGCAATTTACTGGGATTCCTTACATAGAAAAGCTTTAACTGATTGGAATGTTTGTATAATTGTATTGAAATGACTTTTGTTGTGAATTGGCGAAATATAAATAAAAGTGAATTGATAAAATTTAAAACACTTAGCAGACTACAAATGCAGAAGAAGGAGATTGAGGGTCATAGCCTCCAGGATGAAGAAAGGAGCATTAAACACGGAGAAAACCTCTATAAATCTGACCATGTGGAAAGTAACAGCTATGTCGGGGGAGTGAGAGCCAGCATGTGGGAGAAGCTCTACAAGGTCTCTGCATGACGTCATATATCAGACTTCTGACTTGTAGGTATTTTAAGTTCAAATTTTTACTATCAAATAAATTCCAAATCACTTGACAAACACATTCGAAATGTACATCAATAGTTATCATTGAAACTCAGGTACAACATATGTGTGATTCAGGACGTAAGACTAAGTGGACCAGAAAATAACTTTTAGCGCTCCATTGACTTCCATTAATTATTAGAGACTTTCGGATGGTACAAGCGGTTACATGCTAGCAGCAGCTACATGTTAGTAGTAGTTTCATGCTAGCAGCAGCTACATGCTAGTAGTAGTTTCATGCTAGCAGCAGCTACATGCTAGTAGCGGCATCATGCTAGTAGCGGCATCATGCTACCAGCCCTTTCTGTAGGACAGACTTCTCTGATGTTCCAAGTGTGCAAGTCGGGCTAAGAACATGAGGTAAGAAGAGTGTTCGTCACTGATTGGCTAGTGCAGTATCATGTTAGCTATTTGTCCAACAGATGGATGTCCTTTGCAGTTACCAGTGAACCATATAATAGTTAGATTACCATGACACAATTAGACACACTAATTCCTTTGTGTGTAACCAGCCTGTTAATAAAGTGAAACGTGATGGAGCACCTGTAAATGCTGGCTGTGATCATGGTGGCGGTACAAAGGTTTCCCATGGTACTCATCCTGTCAGAACAGAACAGCAGAAACATAGCAGATAGCCACCCAACATACAGTGGGGCAGAAAGGTATGTAGTCAGACACCAATTGTGCAAGTTCTCACTACTAAAAAAGTTGAGATAGACCTGTAATTTTCATCATAAGTATAATTCAACTATGAGAGACAGAACGAGAAAGAATTTCCAGAAAATCACATGGTCTGATTTTCAAAGAATTTGGTTGCAAAATATGGTGGAAAATAAGCAGAGGTGAATAATAACTACTTACATTTACTAAGTTACATTTACTTGAGTAACGTTTTAAAAAATAAATTACTTTTGGAGTAGTTTTAATAGACCATACTTTTTATTTTTAGTAGAATAATATTTCTATGAAGTATTACTACTCTTACTTAGTCTTTAGAATTTGTACATAACTTTACGTTTGTCCAATTACATAATTTAAAATATTAATTTATATGCTCAATACTGTAACTTTTTTACAAAAAACTTTTTTACTCCAGAGTATTCTTTTAATTACTACTTTGTAGTGGCGACTATGGCTCAGTGGTAGAGTAGTTGGCATGCAATTGGAGGGTAATAGGTTCGATTCCAGCTTCCTCCAGTCACATGTCGATGTGCCCCTGGGCAAGGCACTTAACCCCCAAAATTCTACATCATCCTACCGAGCCATGTAGGCTGTCGGTGTATGAATGTGAGTATGAATGGTTGAATGTGGCTTCCATGTAAAGCGCTTTGAATGGTCAGTATGACTAGAAAAGCGCTATATAAGTTCAGTCAGAATCAGAATCAGAATCAGCTTTAATGGCCAAGTATGACACATACAAGTATGACACATACAAGGAATTTACAAATACAGTACAACCTGTCCAAGATCATTACAAACAACAACAACAACAAACAGATCCAGGTCACTGTTGGGCATGCAGCCACCGAGCGGCGCTCCCGTTTATGAAACATAGAGAGATACACATCTGGGTAGGGGAGGGTTCCACGGTGAGGGGAAAAAACGCTCAACTGTGTTGTGGGTCCGTACAGCACTCACAACGCAGGTAATAGAAAAAACCACACCAACAAACATTTAAGCACATATTCAGACAATAACAATGACACATCAGGAAGGATGGGCAGGTATGAGCTCCAGTCCACAGGTTAACGCGCTGCCATCAAGGCGCGCTGTTATCCAGCTTCCTGTTGCAGGAGAGAGAATTGAGGATACAGCAAGACGGTGTGTGTGAATGTGAGTGTGTGTAACCATGTCAGTGTGTGCGTCAGTAGATGCAGGTGTACGGGGGAGAGGAGACTCTGTTGACATTCTTCTCAGGGACATTTGATTAGGACCAGGTTGAAGGTCTTCATGGGAGCCAAAATATAAATTATTTGGATTTCAGGGGTTTTTTTTGTTGTTGTGTGGTTTTTTTTGTTTTGTTGTGTTTTTTTTGTTGTGGGTTTGTGTGTTGGTGGTGGGGGGTGTTTGGTTGTTTGGTGTGTTTGGTTTGGTTGTGTGGTGTGTTTTGGTTGTTGGTGTTGGTGTTTCAGATCTTTGTTGCTCCATTTTTCGGTAGTTCCAGTAACTGCCCATTCCAATCAGCAGAAACCCGATCACCATGGTTGACACCCCGGTTGACCCTTACCGGTGCTTCGTAGAGTTGACTAGATTTTATCAATAGCATTCAGAGACCAGCTGACCATTTCCATCTTCGCTTATTCAGTTTGGTTTCGGAGAAAATTGCCAAAAGATACTCCAGATAGAGGCACAGGAGACAGAGAGCTGTGGGATAAGACACAGGAGGAGGAGGGAGGGAAAAAAGTGACCGTCCTCACTGAGAGCTGAGCAGAAGTCCATTTACCATTTACTTTTACTTGAGTAAAAAGATGTGGAAATAGCTACTTCTACTTGAATACAATTTTACCGCCTCTGACAATAAGTATTTGGTCAATAAAAGTTCATCTCAATACTTTGTTGTCAGTGATAGAGGTCAAAGGTTTCCTGTAATGCAGCATTCAGACAGCAGGCTTTGTCAGCGTCAGCAACGTCAAGATTACATGTTAAGTCCAGGGGTGATAGTAAAACAAAATCCAGAGCCTGAACTTTTTGCCATCAGATATATGCCGTGATCAACGTAATGTTAAGCGAGATCCAGAGGTGTGCTCCGCTGGGTGAACATTTTGATAATTAGCCCATTTCATTAAATATTCTGATGACTTTTGTGGATATAAATGGACATTATTCAGACATGAGATGAACAAACCCAATACAAGCCTATATTACAGAAGCATATATGTGTAGAGCAGCAGAGCTCTTTGGACCCTGGGCCTGGTAGGCCTGTTTAGGAATACATCCCTGCGATTAACTAGTCACTTACCTGCACAGGTATTGCTTGTATAGCAAACTGAGACTACGGATACTACAGCCATACCAAGACAGGTCCGTAGGTGGCAATTATAATACTGAAAAGCAACTAGGAATTAATTAGTAGCCTAAACATTAACTAAAGGACATGAACAAGGCGACATTCATTTGAATTTTTCTGAAAAATATGCACCATTTATTTTAAACCGTGATCACGTATTTGTTATTCAGAGAATGTTTATTTAAAAAACATGAGGTTTGCGTATTTTAAAATCATTGGCTTTATATTGTTTATTGTTGATACAGATGTCCCAATCAGCTATCAGCAACCTGATTATTCAAGTTGTAACAGCAGCTTTAAAGCCTATCCTGACACCTGCTTCTAATTCAATCATAACCTGGAATAAAAAAAGAGAACTTTTTTTTGGGTGGGGGGGGGGGGTTGCCAGGACCACACGCCACTGAATTGCTAAAGTCACAGGAGAACTTAATTTGTACAACAGCGAGTATATTTCCATGAATTATTTATCCTCCTTATCTAGTTATCCATGTATAAAAAGTACATAAGTATGAAATTAAGAGAGCACTTACCCAGCTTTGCATTTTTCGTGAGAATTTCGCCGTTCTCCTTTGCAATCGCCCACAGGTGTTGCGTATTATGCCGTTTCTGCTTGTCTGTCCTCCGCTTTTAGCACAAACATTGCCCAACTCTCTTTGATCAACATAATCTCAGCCGTAAATGTTTTTATCTCTAATAGGGGCTTTAAACTGCTTATATTTCGCCATCAATAGCGATTTTAAGTTTCTCTCTAAAGCTCTCCCAGTTTTCAGATGTTAAAGTGGTCATATATTCTGGATTTCGCCCGCTAACTGTCTTGGAATGGTTCGTTCTGTTTCTATACCAGTGTTTATTTTGTTTGCTTTCTGCCACACAACTACTAGCGCATGCGCACAATGGTGTTAGCAAAGATCCTCCTATAACCGATTGGCTTACGTAGGCCTACAGTGGTGTGGTTTAGAGTGAAAACGCCTCTCAGGTCTTGGGAATTTTCAGATCACGCTGACCTGATTTTTTAATTTTTTCTCAAACACCTTGGTATGCCGGAAATCCGGTGTGGCGCCGCAGCGCGATAAGGCCTGTAAGTCTATGGTGGAGGCCGTTGGAGGAGCGTCACTGTCTGTGCAGCACTTTGTGAGCGTTGGCTCCGTCAACTTTACAAGCTTTTCCTGCATTTCAAGCTTCAAAGCTCATAACGCTAGCAACGCAGAAGTTCAGCTAACTGAACTTTTGACGGTCCTAAAGCTGTTGATGCAGCATGGCAACCAATCAGAGCATGTTGCCTGACGTCGACGCTGCCTAACCAATCACGATCCGCTAGTGTTTAAAACATCCAGCAGAGAAAGGCCCGTTTTACGGGCTTCAGCTTAAAAATTGATCTTCTGTGTATATGCGTCGAACAAGTTGCTTTATGAGCCTTCCCGGCCTGTTGCAAGTCTACCATCTGGTTTCTGGGGTCCTTTGACAGCGCTTTGGTCTTGGTCCGATTGGCGTGTGACTGTTGGAGGTTGTGGAGAGGTGTCTTTTATAATGGTAACCAGTTCAAACAGGTGCCATTAATACATGTTATGAGTAGAGAAAAGTGGAGCTGTTAAGGAGGTGGTGACAGAGCTTGGGGGGCATAGGGGTAACAGAAGAGCAGGGGTGGTCATTAGCAGGCTTATATTTGGACATTGTGCATTAAATTAAACACTACAGATGATAGGAGAAAATGAGACGGGTCTTTAACGGTGTGTCCACACTGAACGCGATAAAGCGACCAAAAAAGCGAAACACGCGCCTAGCTGTTCGCGTGCACATTCACACCTTGAAGCATATACACAGCAAACTGGATGCGCTTAAAATATGGTCGTTTCACGCGCGACCTGGCCTTTAGCAGAGCTGGGGCTAGAGTGCAGCTCCCGGTGGATTATGGACAATGGTCTCCGAGTCTCCGATCTGACGGAGGACAGAGTGGATTACGTGTTCAGCCTGGCCTCCGGTAGACCGGGGACCGCTGCACTGGAGGTTTGGTGAGCTACAGATACAATCTAGCTACGGCGGAGGGATTCCATAAACACCGGCTCCTCGCCGCCTGTAGAAAGTGACCTGCTCGCCCAGTTTGTGCCGTGAAGGTCCAAGCTTCGCCTGCTGACACCCCAACTACATTTCTGAGCAGCTGTCCATCTGTCTGCTCCTCGTAAAAATGTATAATATTTGAGCAGCGTGGGACGTGGTGCAGGGGCAGCTACCAGGAAACCAGGTGAGGAGGCTGTTTCAAGGCTCACTTCTAGGCCGAGAGGTGCTTTACAGCTTTAAGAGCCACCCACAAACCTCTTAAGAGCATTTCTGTCTAAATAGTTTAACCTATTTATATATTTTTTTATTCCTGTCTCTCTATAGAAAACTGCTTGTGTAATGTAGCTCAGGGTGATTAGCCACGATGTTTATCAGTAGGGCTGAACGATTTTCGAAAATTTTGTGGGGCTTTTGTCATGCATTTTTTAATTAATGCAAGCAAAAATATTGTTCATTATAAACAGATTTTTATACACAATTTATTCTATTCCATAAGATTATTTACTTAATTTAAGACAAAGGCAAATATTAACAACTTTATCTACTTTTAATCATCACACTCGATGGTCATCGGCGTCATTCTGCAATCAAGGTTTTCTTCCTTTTGATCCCAGCTAATAATTCCCTCCGGCTGCAATTTTTTCCTCCGTGTGGTTATCCAGGAAGTAGGATGCTTGAATGAACAAGCTCTGATTTTTAATTCTCCATCGATCTAATGCACTTTCAGACTCCTGTATGGCTCTGTAGAGCGGTTTGATCTCAGGTCAGTTGTTGCAAAATACTCCGCTGTTTTTGGTGCGGCTTTACCGTTCTGTTGGCATTTTTTATACAGCATAGGTAAAATGTGGCTAAAATGTGTTTGTGAGATTGAATCCTAGCTTATTCATCATGGTTATCAAAGCATACTTTTGGCTATAAAACCCGTTATAGCACGAATTATTTCAGTGTGCCGTTTTTTTATGTTCGTAAGTAGAGATTCTTTCAAACAGCTCGGTCAGCGATCCCTGTCGCCTCGAAGTTTGTTTTCTGGAAATTTAAACACTGGTGGCGGTCAGTTTAGCCGTGCAACTCTCATATATGGTGGTGTGATGTTTTTAGTTGTTGATAAAGGTTCGTACTGTAGCCTACCTCGTGAGGCAGCAACAATACCAAGACAGGTTCTGCATAATACCTGGCGTTGCGCAGCATCAATGTTTTCATAGCAGATATAATTTCTCACATATGATGTACTGTTCCTCTTTGGTACCAAATATTGTGTAGTGTTGGATTCTGTTAAGCTTTTGGTCATTTTATAACTGGTTAAAGTGCAGCGTTTTCTTCTCTCCCTGCATTGTTTGCAAGTCACATGACTTTAGCAGATATATTTACATCAAGTCAAATCGCAGCCTTTGCGATTAGGAAATCGCATTTTACCAAATCGCGATTTAATTGCATTTGCAATTAATCGTTCAGCCCTATTTATCAGTATTTCCTCCATGTCCTACTGAGGCTGTGACTCCATGACAGTCACAGAATCACTGAGACTCTGTCCCCTGATTGTTTGTCGCAGCGCGATTTGACGCTGGAGTTCAGATTTGTCCAACTCGAGCAGTAGATGATATGAACGCGAATGTACTAAAGGCACCACATAAAATGCAGCGCGAATTTTCCATCACATCTCTAGCGCGAATTGTTTGCGCAAATCAGCCAGAAAAGCTTTTTAGCGACGCAAATCTGCTTCTGAAGTGTCGCGGGATCCCAAGTAGGGCTGCACAATTAATCGGATCTTGATCGTGATCACAATTTTGGTGGCCACAATTAAATTAACCTGATCGTGAACGATATTTACATTCAAAATGCGAGCTTCACTACGTGCCTCTTCATCACTGCCTCAACCAATAGTCTGCCAACCACCAGGGGGAAAACGCATGGCTAAAGCTTCATTAAGCTGACCAAATAAAAACCGCGCACACGCCACTCAGCACTCATAATGGCTGCACTACGCTTGCTACGTAGCAGGTAAAAAGGAGTATCTGAGCAATGTAGTAGATCCAAATCTCCATTATAGATCTGACTAGTAAGCAGAAAGTTCCCGAAAGTGTACTACCGCCACAGTAAGCAGCCGGTGGATGCTACGCTATCCCACAATGCAGCGGAAGCCCCGAAATCATAGAAGAAGAAGGACCTAGCTAATGGCTAAATGGCTACAGACGAACTGTTAATCATTGACACCGCCTCAGTTTCGGCAGATAAATGTACGTGAAGCGATGTTACTGATTACTCTAATTGTTTTTTGACTGATTAAATATTTAAGTTGTTAAGTCATACCAGACAAAATAACGGCTAGAGGAGGCGGGACCACAGGCGAACGTAACGTAAACATCTGGGTCAACAGAACGGTCAATATGGGTAAAAATATATGCAAAATATGTGGAGCAGTCAGTCTGATTTCATGTCTATTACGCGATCGTTTGCTATGCAGTATTAAATTAACAGGTGAATAATAGTTGCTACGTAGCATATAGTAAATACTAAGGATTTGGATGCAGGGAATGTCAAAGGCCTTTTCTGTATAAGCAGTAATCGTTTCCGTTAAATTGCACTTTGAGATTGCACTCTGCAATAACGTATTTAGCTTGTACTTTTTAATATATATATATATATATATATATATATATATATATATATATATATATACACACGAGGCTACATGTCCCTCCAGCCTCATATAAACACCCACCTTACACACAAACTGGTTAAATCCATCAGAAAGGATCCAGCTCAAGGGTTGCATGAAGCCTTTTTACATGCCATCAGATTATTGTCAGGTCAACTGGAATGTTTTAGGTTTGCCTATCAGCTTAATGCTACAACATGTGACTCTGTGTACATTCTGGCTGCATTAATCCCTCCTGATGTAGACGTAATCTTTGCATTGCTGCTTCACTTGTTTCTAGAACCACCATTGGTTTATTGTGATTATAATGCAGAAAGTATTTATGTTGAAGCCTCGTTCCATAATGGATTAAATTCATTTTCTGCCTCTAAATTGTACATATAACTAGGGATGCACCGATACCAATATCGGGCCCTCATGTACTGTATCGGTATCATGAACCAATATTTAAAATATGGAAACTGCAATATTTTTACAGAAAATGTTTATTGGGCCCAAGCAGCTTTGATCAAAAGTTATCAAAGGTTTGAGTTTCCTATTATGTTAAAGGGGTGTGGCCTGGCCTCAAACTTTAACTACACGTCAAAAATATTAACACAGTTATAACTCCTCATCAGAAAGTCACAGAAGGTTGAAATCGTCTTTGGTGGACATTCATCAGGTTCTTGAGCATCCTAGATGGTCAAATGTTGACAACACTTAAGCCCCGCCCCCTCAGAACAGGAAGTGTAATGTTTTGCCTTGAAAGTTCCAGAACTTACATAGATAAGCAATTTAGCATAACAATCCTGCACAGCAGCTTCAGACCAGTTAGGGTAACTCTGTGTCCAGTACTGAAGGTTTTCACAAAAAGGGTGTGGCTGTGGCAGCGTGGCGAAGTGCGGCGTCACGCCACTGCCATACGTTTGGCTCTAATTTCCACATAACGCATCCAATCTGACCACTTTTGACTTGATGGATATTAATCGATCCCCCGAGAGTTATGTAGGCTAATATCTGGTGGGCGTGGCTTAAGTGCAAGCCAAGCCATACTTCATGTGAGCAAAATGTCATTCAAGACACCAAAGCAGTGCCTCACGGCCTACAAAAAAAAGTCCAAACCAAGCTGGAAGTCGGGCATTTTAAATCAAACACGCCATTTTGTGCCACTTGTACAGGTCATATTTGATTGAACTCCTCCTACAGCTTTTGACCTAAAGACTTCTAAACCTGGGAACAGAGACTTAAGGCATTGGGGATCAAAAGTAATCGAAGGAATTTTTCTGCATTAAACTAGGTGGGCGTGGATCCTCCCGCACAGTGCGGCCGCCCATTACCTGCCGGGTTGAATCCCCCGGGCAGACTGTGCGGACCCCACCCGTTTATCTCTTAAACGTTTCTCGCCCTCTTCAACTCTGTCCTCTCAGTTCTGTCTATTTTTCCTTAAGATAGTTGTCGACTATCGGTCTCGTGCCGGTATTTAGCCTTAGATGGAGTTTACCACCCACTTTGGGCTGCATTCTCAAACAACCCGACTCCGAGAAGACCCCGGCATGACGGGGGCCGTTACCGGCCCTACACCGTCCACGGGCTGAGCCTCGATCAGGAGGACTCAGACAGAGTGTTGGTAGCCAGGTCTCCTAGTAGCTAGGAGACAGGTTAATGTTAGTAGCTATGCTGCTTTAGGCTAGGCTGTTGGAGGACATTATTAGGGTCTGTTCCTACTTTCTCTCCTACTTCTCCCCAACTGCATGATGTGCTGTCAATTCAAGCACTAACCTGTTTTCTATTATAGTAGGTGCTCCGGATTAGCCCTGCTTGACGACCCTGACTAAGATGGCATTGCAGTGACGGAAAATTCTCCACGTCCTGCAACAAACTTCTGCATCAGTTCTATTGCTCTTTCTGTGTCTCTGTTATGTATTCTCCAAGCCACAGACGGTCGCGGCAGATAACCGCTTGTGCTGAGCCTGGTTCTGCCGGAGGTTTCTTCCTGTTAAAAGGGAGTTTTTCCTTCCCACTGTCGCTTCATGCTTGCTCAGTATGAGGGATTGCTGAGAATTCCACGACGCAATCTTCTGTGGTTCTGTAATTTCTACACTAAACATTGTATTGTAATAACTCTTTTTGTAAAGTGCCTTGAGATGACATCTGTTGTGAAATGGCGCTATATAAATAAACTGAATTGAATTGAGTGTGAAGCGGCTGGGATTAGGATCAGCACCTCCAAATCCGAGACCATGGTATTGAGCCGGAAAAGGGTAGAGTGCCTTCTCCGGGTCCGGGATGAGGTCCTTCCTCAAGTGGGGGAGTTTAGGTATCTGGGGGTCTTGTTCAGGAATGAGGGAAAAATGGAGCGGGAGATCGATGGACGGATTGGTAAGGTGTCTGCAGTTATGCGGGCGCTGTACTGGTCTGTCGTGGTGAAGAGAATGCTGAGCCGAAAGGCAAAGCTCTCAATTTACCGGTCGATCTACGTTCCTACCCTCATCTGTGGTCATGAACTTTGGGTGGTGACCGAAAGAACGAGATCATGGATACAGGCGGCCGAAATGAGTTTCTTCCGTAGGGTGGCTGGGCTCTCCCTTAGAGATAGGGTGAGAAGCTCGGTCATCCGGAGGGGGATCAGAGTAGAGCCGCTGCTCCTCCACATAAAGAGGACCAGTTGAGGTGGCTCAGGCATCTGGTCAGGATGCCTCCTGGACGCCTCCCTGATGAGGTGTTCTGGGCACGTCCCACCAGGAGGAGACCCAGGGGAAGACCCAGGACCCGCTGGAGGGACTATGTCTCTTAGCTGGCCTGGGAACGCCTCGGGATTCCTCCCGAGGAGCTGGCCCAAGTAGCCGGGGAGAGGAAAGTCTGGGCCTCTCTGCTTAGGCTATTGCCCCCGCGACCCGACCCCGGATAAGCGGAAGATGATGGATGGATGGTGGAGTGTGTTACTGATGGTTTTCTTTGAGACTTTGGTCCCAGTTCTATTCAGGTCATTGACCAGGTCCTGCTGTGTAGTTCTGGGCTCATCCCTCACTGTCTTCATGATCATTGATGCCCCACCAGGAGAGATCTTGCATGGCGAGGAAGATTGACCGTCTTCTTGAACTTCTTCTATTTTCTATTTATTTCACCTACAGTTGTTTCCTTCTCACCAAGCTGCTTGCCTATTGTCCTGTAGCCCATCCCAGCCTTGTGCAGCTCTAAAATGTTATCCCTGATGTTCTTGCACAGCTTTCTGGTCCTGCCATTGTGGAGAGGTTGGACTTTGTTTGATTGTGTGGACAGGTGTCTTTTATATAGGTAACTAGTTCAAACAGGTGCCGTTAATACAGGTAATGAGTGGAGAACAGAAGGGCTTCTTAAAGAAGAACTAACAAGTTTGTTGGAGCCTTAAATCTTACTGGTTGATAGGCGATCAAATACTTATGTCATGCAAGAAAATGGAAATTAATTATTTAGAAATCATCCACTGTGATTTTCTGCATTTTTGTTTTAGATTCTGTCCTTCACTGTTAAAGAGAACCTTTGATACAAATTACAGACATCTATATGCTTTGGAGGTAGGAAAACTTCAAAACTCAGCAGTGGATCAAATACTTGTTCTCCCCACTGTATAAACAACATCCCATAATGACATTGTTAATAAAAGTTTTTTTTTTATTGCTGAAAACGTATTAAAAGCAAGAATAGCATTAAAACCACACGTACATAAATATTTCCAATCTTTTCCAATAAAGCTCAACATTGAGCTCAGCTGCATCCTGTTTCCACTGATAACCCTTTAAATGTTTCTGTTGGTTCTAGAAAGGTTTGTGCCGTGTTGAAGGTCCCAGTGACCTCCATTATGTGGAACTGTGGAAGATGTTTGGAGCCAGCAGGACATCTAGAACTGGCCGGTTACCTAAACTGAGCTACAGGAGGATAAAGGCCTTAATCAGGGAGGTGACCAAGAACCTGGTGGTCATTATCAGAGCTCCAGTCTTCCTCTGTGTAGAGAGAAGAAGCTTCCAGAAGGAAAAGCCTCTCTGCAGCACCCATTTTATCATTTTATATTTCCGTTAGCAGTACTAACACACTTTATAGCGGCTGTGGCCCTGAAAAGAGGCAGCTATTCATCCCAGTTGTGACACAGATCCAGCAGCTCGGAATAATGACAGAATAAAATCAGCAGCTTTCACTTCATCCTCCCTGGTCACTCCATTGTTATTCTGCTGGACATTACAGACAACTCTTCAGATTCAATGTTTGTTGATGGAAAACTTGTTCATTTTTAATAGCGCCTACATCATGGGCTTCAGTGACATTTTTTTTGGACATTTTATTGGTTTTCTGGATGGCTTTTCTCCCTCTATATGGTGAAAAGAGTACAGAGATGCTGTAATACTGTATTTTTGGCTTTAAAATCTCTCCAAACCTGATCTATACAGTTGCTCTGCTAGTAAAAGCAGCTATGTAATTTCAGGACATGTTTGATGTTGGACTATTCTTAAAATATTTCATTAATAGCTTTGTAACTTCATTTTGAGCTTTGATAGACTGTATTGGGTTAGGGTATTTGTAGATGTGGTCATAAAGGTGTACCAATGCCAGCTTCCACCTACGGTAATGCCATCGTTGATATTACTGGCTAAACATAGAAAAACCTTTCTAGATGTAAAATATGGACTAAGACAGACCAACGCTATATCTACTATTATGTAACATTACATAACATCTTTTTAATACGCTGGAAGCCTACACTGCACGGCAAGTTACAAAAGAGCAGGAGATTAAAAAACATTTGCATGTCCCCCCGAATAAGAAATGGGATTTCGTCCCCCGGCCACGCCCTAGGAATGGAAGATGGCAGCCAGCCGGTCACTGGCCAACAGGAACATGAAGGACCCCCAAAGTCTGTAAATACTTCTGGACATGTCATGTTGCCCAGTGATGCACCGGTGACCTGTCCAGGGTGGACTCCGCCTCTCGCCTGTTAACAGCTGGAGATAGGCACCATCCCCCCACCACACCCTGAGGATAAGCCGTTTGGAAAATGGATGAATTGGTAATTTTGCAGTGTTCTGTTGTGATCAATATCAAGAAATCTTGTGTATTTAATCCATTTTGGAATACAGGTATAACATAAACTGAGGACAAAGTGATGAGCTGTGCAGACTTTCTGGATGCTCAATAATTCAGGTAATAGAAAAGAGGGCCCCATAAAGTAAAAGATATTCAGCAAACTCAGCCCAAACACGTTCCGCTCCTCGTTACCAGCTTCTTCAGCTTTATGACAGCCTGCTGACTCAGCATTCATCTAAAGCAAATGGGACTCCTACTTACGGCTGTCGTAACAGATGTTGCCAAGCGCTCGGCCGGTTTGCAGTAACACCTCCTGGTCGGTGGAGCTCAGCAGCTGAACCAGAGGCGGGATGAGGCCGGCCTCCACACAGGGACTCCTCATAAACTCTGGAGGAAGGGACAGCAGATCAGAGAGCAGTTCAGAAGCAGCAGCAGAAGCAGTGGGTCATTTCTCTGCTGGTCTGCATGGTCAGCTACCCTAAAAACAGCTGTCACTTCATTATGTTCGGTTTTATGAGACACAGCAGCTCACATGGGAGGTTGATAGCCACTTATTTATTTTTGTAGAACAGGAACTTTTTTAAAATCATCAACTAATTGGTCAGTTCTATTTAACTCATTTTAATTATTATTAAATATTTTATTTAAATATTTATTATTTATTGTAGATGAACCGTAAAAAACACAAGTTTTAGAATAACGAACTGCATAAACAACCTACCAAATGTAATATTCTATAACCTAAAATCTGAAGTGAGGCATGCATTTGCATACACTACTGCAGATTATTATTGCAGTTATCTCATGTGAGCTGTGGATCTCTGCAGCTCCTCCAGAGTAACCCTCCTGGCTGCTCGTCAGATTAAAGCTCTCCTGTCAGTTGTGGACGACGTCCATGTCTTGGCAGGTCTGCAGATGGTCCAAGATGTTTAGAATTTTCTCCCTGACCCGTCTGCTTTGGGTCCCCACAGCATGATGCTGCCACCACCATGTTTCCCCAATGGGAACAGAACATCTGCTTTTACATCAACAGGTGGACTCTACCTCCTAAATCTGAGTGCTTAGACTGGGTTTTCTTTAGGGGTTTACCAGTAAAAGAGGCTGAGTTAGGACTGGAGCTCATCATGGATCCGTATTTTGAGCTGCACACACTGCACACAGTTGGTACAGGTGTACCAACTTTCCACATGACCAGATCTATAGAAGTTTTCTCCATGTTTAAAGTTCTTTTCTTCATCCTGCTGGAAGTTGGTGAAACTCCCTAAACTCAAAGCTATAGTGTTTATTCTTCACTTGTCATCTGCTAAGTGTTTTCACACAAAACTTAAAGTTAATTTTGCCGGCTGTCAAAAATCTGCGTTTTCTCTGCATGTCCGATTTCTCTAATGTGTTTTTGAAATTCATCATATGCACACGCGAGAGCTGTGCATAGGTGAACATGGCGGTTATGTGGTAAAATATACAATCAGTCAGGTAAAATAAAAAAATCATTTTGAACCAAACGCAGCTTCTAAACTAACCATCAAGTTACTTTTTTTTCCCCCTCTAAACAACCTGGACGAGGAAACATTGGATTCGCTGGAGTGCTACCTAGACGAGTGCTTTGATAACATCGTTATGGGTAAGTCACGAAAACCTGCTTCGGATACAACAACGAGCACACCGTTGCAGAAGCGCACTCGTTCCGAGGCTAGCACATCCACCGACTCGCCAGATAGAAGCTACGGCGACATCCTGGACTCAATAGACAAGAAGCTAACCAGCCTGGACGCCCGTCTCGCGCTGGTGGAGGTTCTTCATAAAGAATTTCAGGCTCTGAGGGAGTCGCTGGAGTTCAGCCAACAACAAGTAGCTTCGCTAGTTACAGAAAACCAAACATTAAAAGAAGACGTTAAAAAACTCACCGAGGGAATGAAGCAGCTGTCTGGAGAAAACAAAAGCTTCAAGGAGTCTATTCTAGACATCCAGGCCCGATCAATGAGGGACAATCTTGTTTTTTCGGGGATACCAGAGCAGGCTGAGGAAGATGCTGAAGTAGCCGTGCGAAAGTTCATTCATCACCAGCTGAAACTGCCAGACGACACGGTAAAAAGCATAACCTTCCATCGGGTTCACCGACTCGGAGGTAAGAAGCCCAACAACACCCGCCCACGACCAATTGTTGCAAAATTTTAACATTTTAAACAAAAAGAACATGTCAAAGGACGCGGGAGAGAGCTACGGGGGACAAATTACAGCGTTAATGATCAGTTTCCGAAAGAAATACTGGACAGAAGACGCGTGTTATTTCCAATTAGAAAAAAACATATTAGTGAGGGCTGTAGGGCTACGGTTAGTGTGGATAAACTGTATGTTAACGGTCAGCTGTTTAGGGACCCTCAGGTTACTCCTTGGCTTTATTAGTCATATTTAACAGAACCAAGACAGAATTAGCTTTATCAGACAACTATAGTTTAAAAAAAAGCACAGCTCAGCAGGCTGTTTTTGTTTGTTAATGTGGGTAGGGGCAGGGCTGTGCACTAGATTGCTTTTTCTTTTTTTTCTTCTTTTTTCTTTTTCTCTATTTTCTTTCTCACATTTGTACCACCAAATCTCTTTATCACCTTTTTTCCTTTTTCTCTCTCACACACACATAGACTTTTATCATGGCATATTCATGTTTTTTCCATCACACTTTCATTCTGTACACACCTGTATGGTGCATTATTTGCCTCGCTTTATCTCTGCTTCTGTTTTTTTTTCAATCTGGCAACCCCATGGACAAACCAAAATTACACCTATATTCATCCTTGGCGATAGTACATATCTAAGGTTTATCTTAGCTCTATGAATCCTGTAAAATTTATAACATGGAATATTCGCGGCGCTAGCTCCAGAGATAAAACCATTAAGATTTTCAACCATCTTACAAGATTGAAGGCAGATGTCGTCTTACTACAGGAGACTCATAAATCAAGTTCAACAGCTAATGATTTAAAAACACCAGAGTATCCTAATATATTTTCTTCATGCTATAAATCTAGACAACGAGGAGTAGCAATATTAATAAATAGAAATACAAATTTTAAAGTAATAGACACAGCTACAGATCCAGAAGGTAGATTTATAATATTAAAACTATTTATAAATAACCAAAAGTTATGTATAGTTAGTATATATGGTCCAAATGTTGACGACCCCTCATTCTTTCATACTTTCTTCTCGGTTCTGGCTAATCACATGGATTGCTCACTTGTTCTTGGGGGAGATTTCAACTTTGGACTAAATGCAGAAATAGACAGGCTCAGTACAGCAGGGACTCAGCGCAGATGGCAATCAGTAGATATAGTTAAACAGTACATGAGCGATTATGGACTCTGCGATGCATGGCGATCGCTTCATCCCAACGACAGAAAATACACTTTTTACTCAAACGTACATCATTCTTATTCTAGATTGGACTATTTGTTAGTCAGCAGCTCACTGTTGAATGACATTTCAGACACTGAGATACATCCTATAGTGATCAGCGATCACGCTCTGTTTCTTTAAATTTAGCAAATAAAATTGCAACCCTTCAATATAAAAATTGGAGATTTAATACATCATTACTTAAGGATAAAGAATTTATTAAATATATTGAAAAAGAATGGGCTTCATACATGGAATTTAATGATCTCCCTGGTATGTCGCCATCCACTCTATGGGAAGCAGGGAAAGCTGTGATTAGAGGTAAAATAATTTCATTCTCATCAAATAAAAAGAGAACAGAAAATAAACATGTTCAGGAATTAGAAGAAACTATTAAATCATTAGAACCTTCCCTGGATAAAGAGAGCTTAAGTAAAATAAGGAAAACAAAATTAGAATTAAATGAAATTATTAATAAAAGGACGCAGTTTTTAATCCAAAGACTTAGAATAGAAAACTTTGAACATAGTAATAAATCAGGTAGCTTCTTAGCTAATCAATTAAAAATAAATAAAGAAAAAACAACTATATCTGCAATCAAAGACAAAATTGGGAATATAATATATGACCCTGAAAAAATAAACAACACTTTCAAAGAATATTATGAGACGTTATACACACCAGAGATAAACCCTTCAAATAATGATATTGTACAATTTCTGGATAAAATACTCTTCCTAAACTTTCAGACAGTCAAGCAAAGGCCCTGGATTCACCGCTAACAGTGTCTGAACTCCAGGAGGCCCTCCAATCCATGCCTAATAATAAAGCTCCAGGTCCAGATGGATTTCCAGTAGAGTTCTATAAAGAATTCTGGAATATTCTGGCACCAACATTTTACAAAATGTTGCAGGAAACAAAGGAAAATGGTCGATTACCACCAAACATGAACTCTGCCTACATCAATCTTCTATTAAAACCAGGAAAAGACCCTATGTCTCCTACCAGTTATCGTCCCATTTCTCTTATCAATGTGGATCTGAAAATAATTTGCAAAGCTCTTGCAAGAAGGATAGAGAAAATAACACCTCTAATAATCCACCCTGATCAAACAGGTTTTATAAAAAGGTAGGCTCTCTTCAACAAATTCACGTAGATTAATAGATTTAATAGATTATTCCCACTGTAAAAACGTCCAAACCAATATATTATCTTTAGATGCAGAAAAAGCATTTGATAGAGTTAACTGGAAATTTTTATTTGCAGCCTTAAATAAATTCGGATTCAGTAATTCTTTTGTAAACTGGTTAAAAATATTATACAGCTCACCAACAGCATGTATTAGGACCAAAAATCAAACATCATCAAGGTTCTTTCTTCAGAGAGGTACCAGGCAGGGATGTCCACTTTCTCCCTCCCTCTTTGCTATTTTTATTGAACCATTAGCAGCAGCAATCAGGCAAAATAATAATGTTAAAGGTATACAATGCAACAAAATAGAACATAAAATCAGTTTATACGCAGATGATGTACTACTATTTCTACAGCATTCACAAACTTCCTTGTATCAGGTAATTGAGTTATTAAAATCTTACTCAAGAGTTTCAGACTATTCCATAAATTGGTTAAAATCTACAGTCCTTCCAATCAACTGTTCTTACCAGAGTCCGGTTGCTTTACAGCTCCGGTCGGGAAATTTTACATATCTAGGTATCCATATCTCACCAAGACTGTCAGACTTATCTAAGCTAAATTACGTCCCACTTTTAAAAAAAGTGGAAGATGATCTGGCAAGATGGAAATCCCTTCCAATATCACTTATTGGAAGGGTAGCTACAATAAAAATGATGGTTTTGCCTAGAATCAATTATTTATTCTCAATGATCCCAAACAAACCATCACCTGATTGGTTTAGATCTCTGGACTCTTCTGTTTCTAAATTCCTTTGGAAAGATAAACCCCCACGTATCAGCTTAAAAACACTACAGAAGTCCAAAGATAAAGGAGGTCTAGACCTACCAAACTTTTGTCATTATTTCTTAGCCAACAGACTCCAATACAAATCAAGATGGGTAAAACACAGTTATATCGATGAGTGCTGGGTAGATGTAGAACAGACACTATGCAATAAGATAAAACTTTCAGATCTACCTTTTGTTAGCTCAAAATTAATGTTTTAAAAGTATTAATATCAGCTCCTCTCTGACAGCTTGGTGGGAATTTCTTAAAATGACAAAGACCTCACTAGTCCCATGCAGGCGTACACCCATCTGGAATAACCCGGATATCTTACAAAAAAAATGCATGATTAACTTTCCAGGCTGGAGTTGTAAAGGAATTGAATACCTGGAGCATATATTTGATGGAAGAGACTTTATCCCCTTTAATACATTGGTTACACAATTCGGAATTAACAAGAATAAATTCTTAGAATACCAACAAATTAAATCAATTATAAAAAATAAATTTAGGCTCAATACAGTTGATTTACAAATTGCAGGAAAAGTTTTAGACTTCCTTAATCTTAACCCTCCCAAACTGCTATCTAAAATATACAAAACATTAAATAGAATAGATGAATCAATAGCCCTTCCTATTTCAAAATGGGAGATGGACTTGTCCATCTCAATTGACCAAAACCTCTGGTCTCAAATTTCATTAAGAACCTTTAAATTTCTTACAAATCCTAATCTACGATTAATACAATATGAAAATCCTTCATAGAGTGCATTATACAGGGCAACGGATGTTCAAGATGGGTTATACGCCGTCTGATACCTGTTTACAATGTACAAGCAATCTACCAGACAATTATATTCATGCTCTTTGGTTCTGCCCACCTGTTAAGAAATATTGGAACCAGATATGTGAAGATCTATCAAAGTGTCTGAAATGTAATATCACACCTGCTCCCACAGTTTGCTTGCTGGGAAATGTAGATGAAGTTACCATGGATACAAAGTCTATGCAATTATTTTACATCGCCTTATGCATCGCTAAGAAAAATATCCTCTTGAACTGGAAAAATAAAAATACTCTGAATATTAATCAATATAGAGATCACCTTCTGGATTACATTGGTTTAGAAACGGCATCTGCCTCCACATCTGATCAATCTTTCTGGTCACAATGATCAGTTCCATCACCTAGTGGGGTCGGGCCCTTGATTCCGTTCTGAGGGACCCGGTTGCCGATGTGGAGCTTAAGGGTTGGTGGTGACTGCGGGAAGGTCCTTGGGGGTGGGTCCGCTTGCGGTTCGGCGGTAGGTGCCGTGACCCTCGCCTGGGGTGGGACTTTGGGGGCTTTGTGTGGTGACTCCTAGTGGCTGCATGCGGCGCCTTAGAGGGGTCGTGCTGGCGGACACGGGTTACCGGCCTGGTGCTGTGCTGCTCTGGGGGGGTCTGGGCTGGGCCTGGGGCTCGGGGTTCTGGGGCGGCGTGCCCCCCGGCTGGGGCCCTGGCTGGGGCTTTGCCGGGGGGGGGGGCGCTGCCGTCGGTGCAGGCTGGGGGGGGCTGTGGTCGGCCGGTGGTTGGCGGGCGCTGCTGCCCTTTCCATCTCCCCGGGCTGGTTCTTGTCGCTTGCTCCCCGGTGGTCCGGGCGTCGGCGAGAGGCCGCGGCGGGTGGCCGGCGTCTCCGGGTCCGATCGGCTATACTGACACTGGACATGGCTCCTGGGTCTTGGTCTTAGCCCTCGCGGGGGTGCTGAGGTGGGGGCCTCTGGCCGGTGTTGGTCGGCCTCCACGGTGACTGACCGGTTGGTGGGGTGTGGGCTGGTGGGTGGAGGGGCTGGGTTCTGTTGCCACCCGGCCATCGGGCGGTAGTAGCAAGGCTGGAGGATGTCGGCCTGGGGATTGGCCGCCCGGGACTTCGGTCTGCTCACGGGCCTGGCGCGGCATGTCCGGGGTACCCGAGTCGGTGGTGCGCCGGGCTCCGGCCTCGGCGCGGGGGCCCTCGGACGCTGGCGGTGCCTGGGGCGTCTCTTATTGGCGGGGAGGCTTTTTACCATCTAGCACAGGCGCTCTTTTTAACGGGGTGCGCTTGGGACGGGAGGGGGGAGGGCGTTGAGGGGGAGGGGGGCTAAACTCAACCTGGGTGTCTAGTGACATGTGTTTTGTTAGCAGTGTGAATGTTGGGAAGGATTTAGGTATGCCCCTGGCATGGGGGCTGGTGGATTGCCGGGGCCCCCATGGGGCTCGGGGGTGCCGCTGCCGTGGGCCCTGACTTGACGTGCTGGGGCCTCCCACCCCTGGTGGATCGGGCTTAACGGGGGTGCCTATTGGAGTCAGCAGGGGAGCTGGCTCCCTGGGGTTGGCAATGGTCACCCCAGTTATTTTCTCCCCATCCCCATGCCTCTGTCCACCTGCTCCTTCATTCTACCATTAACAAGGCCTTGGGACGTGGCCACGTCACTGGGGTGCGGGATGGAGCTTCCGTCTTCGCTACCCGGTGGCGGCCTGGGTCCCGATTTTATTGAGCAACTTAGACACTTACACTTGCAACATTTACATGGAACGCACATGTAGGGACCTGGCGGTGTGGCGCATTGGCGCTGGGGGCGGGACCCCTCATGGGGGGCCCCCTATAGGGGCCCGTTGTGGGGGCCTCGCCTGTGGTGCCGGCACCCACTGGTTAAACGCATCTAGACACCGAGGGCCCGGGGGGGGAGATGGGGGTACCCGGCAGTATTCCCATGTCCCCCCCCTCTGTTTTAAGTGCACATTAGAACAACACGCAACAACACCACATTGAGCTGGGGGAGAGAGGCTGGGGGGTCTTTCCACACCCCTGTTCGTTGGACCATCAGGGGTCGGAGCCCGGATAGAACATCACGCCGTCTGGTCAGGGTCCTGGGCTGGTGGGCTGCTCTTGCCGGTGTGGGAGCCTTGGCGGTCTACTTGTCCCCGTCCTGGTGGGCAAAGGGGTCTGTCTCCTGGGTGCAGGGGCAGGGTTCTCTAATGGGGCGTCTGTCCCTGGGCCTGGGAGTATGGAGTATAGTGTACGTATGGGGGGTATGAATGAGTGTATAGCGTCCTTTTTTCGTATGTCCTGTATTTGTAAGAATGTGTACGCATGAGAGGGAGGGTACGTATGAGTGTCTCTGTCTGTCTATGTCTACCTGTCAGGTTGGGTGTTTGGCTGCTCTCTGGCATGATGCATCTTCTTCCCTCCCCGTCACTCCCCGTCGGTGATGGTTGCTCCTGCCCGCTGGTTGATGATGGCTCTCGATGCCTGGGGCCGGGGGTCCCGGTTGCGGCCCGGCTCGGTCCTGGTGCATGTCGGGCGGGTCCTGGGTGGTCCGGTGTGTCGACCGGCCGCTGTTTCGGGCCGACGTCCTCCTTGGTTTGACTGGGGCACCTCTTCTGGGGGTGCCGGGGTTGTAGAACAGGTTGGTGCCGTCCGGTGGATCGGTGGGGACCGTGCCTGGCACCCGGTCCTCCTGCCGGTTCCAGGACTTCTGCTGGCTGGTCTGTTCGCCTGGTGGGGCTGTCCGGCATTGGCTGGGCCCCTGATCTTGGCGCCCTACGTGGGGCGGGATCTGGACCCGGGAGCTGGAAGATCTGGATGTCCAGGTGCCGGCTGGGCGCGGCCTGGGGAGGGCGTACATCCGCTGTGGCTCTTGCTGTGGCTCCCTGGTGTGTGGGTGTGTGGAGGCGGGCCGGGTTGTTGGCGGTGGGTATTGGTCCGGGGTGGCGGCGGCGTGTGTTGTCCGTCGGTTGGCTGCGGATCCTCCTTGCCTGCGGCGGGGGGGCCCTTGTCGGCTAGTCCCTGGTTGGGGCCTCGCTGGGGGGCGGGCTTGCCCCTGGTCCCCGTGGCCTCCGGTTCCTGATCCGGGCCCGCCCTGGCGTAGCCGGTTACCGGCGGAGCCCGTGGGCTCGTCACTGCGATCTCTCGGGCCCCAGCATTGCGGCTGGTGGGTGTTCCCCTGGGGCTTCCATCTGTTCCCCTCTTGGCGGGTGATCGACCCTGCGCTGATCCGCCTGTGGCCTCTGTACTCTATGGGACCCTGGATGCATACATCTCTTGCCTCCTCCATGTCTGTGCCGATTCCTGTAGGACGGATTGACGGTTCCTTACACCAGCTATCAATCACTTGCGTGGGGAAACCTTATTCAGACCTGCATGCTCGCACACACATGGGTGTGGGGACATTGGTGAGGACGGACATATCTTAAGCTGAGGTTATCATCATTAGTTAGTTGTTCACAGGAGCTTACCAGAAACATTTGTATTATGTTCATTAATCAATGCTTGTGTGTAGTGAATGTGTAATTCTTAGTTTATTCTACTAGATCCGAACTATTGGTTTGGTTCTGTACAGTTTGTTGTTTTTGTTTTGTATTACTGTTTCTCTGCCGTCCGGCAGAGGTGGAGGACTGTGATGTTTTCTTGTGTTCTTTGTTTGCCTCCCTGTCTTGTGGCGTCGGTTCGCACCTCTGCTGGTCCGGTTTCTTTTCTTCATCTTCTTCCTTTCTCCCTTCTTGTCTCAGTTTAATGTCCATGACGTCAGGAAATTGAACCCACAGTAATCACTAATAAAGATCTTTCATACATATACATCAAGTGGCGTACTACAGCTACTATACTATATACTAATACTCTGCTTGGGAAAGTAAAACTGTTGGGCTTGTAATTGGTACTCAGACACCAATTCTGAGTAGCATACTGCTAGACAGGACACGTAAAAAAAAAGAAAAAAAAAAAAGAAAAGAAATTCATCATATGTTTGATCCACGGCGCATTTCAAACAGGATCAGAAATTAACTTTTATTGCTCCAATGACTCTCATTCATTTTGTTTGACAGAAGGGGGCCAAATTGACCGGAAGTAGAAGGGCGGGACTCCCCATTGCTCATGCTACATCCTGTCAGCTGACTCGGGTTAACAGACTAAAGCTTGGTTTATGCTTGCAGCATGACCATTCCGCGCGGAAACGAGACGTGCGGAACCGGCCGAGACGCCTTCAAGCAGCGTTTATACTTTTTGCGGCTTGTCCCTGCTGAGAGCTAATATTCTTAACGACTGTAGGGGGCGGCGTAGGGCTCTACGGCATGCATACGACACTACACCATAGTAGAGGTAGTAATCACTGTTGTTTACAAGATGGTGACACCCATGAGCTTAAACAAAGATTAACGTTTATGCTGTTTACTTAGGAAAAAAGACGAAAAAGGAGACTGTCCACTCGTCCATTAAAACACAGTTGATCTCAGTGATCTCTATCGGCCGAATCATAAAGATGTCTATTTACGAACCTCCGGCAATATGAGCTCTTGCCAGTCCGTCATGTGTTTCCGCGTAGTTACAAATTTTCCTAGGTACGCGGTGCGGAAAGTACGTGGTGTAGCTAGTGTAGGTTGGTTAGCTAGTGTAGGTTGTGTAGCTACTGTAGCTAGTGTAGGTTGTGTAGCTAGTGTAGCTAGTGTAGGCTGTGTAGCTAGTGTAGGCTGTGTAGCTAGTGTAGGTTGTGTAGCTAGTGTAGGTTGTGTAGCTATTGTAGGTTGTGTAGCTAGTGTAGGTTGTGTAGCTAGTGTAGGTTGTGTAGCTAGTGTAGGTTGTGTAGCTAGTGTAGGTTGTGTAGCTGTGTAGCTACTGTAGCTAGTGTAGAATGTGTAGCTAGTGTAGGATGTGTAGCTAGTGTAGGTTGTGTAGCTAGTGTGGTTGTGTAGCTAGTGTAGGTTGTGTAGCTAGTGTAGGTTGTGTAGCTAGTGTAGGATGTGTAGGTTGTGTAGCTAGTGTAGGTTGTGTAGCTGGTGTAGGATGTGTAGGTTGTGTAGCTAGTGTAGGATGTGTAGCTGGTGTAGGTTGTGTAGCTAGTGTAGGTTGTGTAGCTAGTGTAGGTTGTGTAGCTAGTGTAGGTTGTGTAGCTAGTGTAGGTTGTGTAGCTAGTGTAGGTTGTCTAGCTAGTGTAGGTTGTGTAGCTAGTGTAGGTTGTGTAGCTGGTGTAGGATGTGTAGCTGGTGTAGGATGTGTAGGTTGTGTAGCTGGTGTAGGATGTGTAGGTTGTGTAGCTAGTGTAGGTTGTGTAGCTAGTGTAGGTTGTGTAGCTAGTGTAGGTTGTGTAGCTAGTGTAGGTTGTCTAGCTAGTGTAGGTTGTCTAGCTAGTGTAGGTTGTGTAGCTGGTGTAGGATGTGTAGGTTGTGTAGCTGTGTAGGATGTGTAGGTTGTGTAGCTAGTATAGGATGTGTAGCTGGTGTAGGTTGTGTAGCTAGTGTAGGTTGTGTAGCTAGTGTAGGTTGTCTAGCTAGTGTAGGTTGTCTAGCTAGTGTAGGTTGTGTAGCTAGTGTAGGTTGTGTAGCTAGTGTAGGATGTGTAGCTAGTGTAGGTTGTGTAGCTAGTGTAGGTTGTGTAGCTAGTATAGGTTGTGTAGCTGGTGTAGGTTGTGTAGCTAGTGAAGGTTGTCTAGCTAGTGTAGGTTGTGTAGCTAGTATAGGATGTGTAGCTAGTGTAGGTTGTCTAGCTAGTATAGGTTGTGTAGGGTGTGTAGCTAGTATAGGATGTGTAGCTAGTTTAGGTTGTGTAGGTAGTGTTGGTTGTGTAGCTAGTGTAGGTTGTGTAGCTAGTGTAGGTTGTGTAGCTAGTGTAGGTTGTGTAGCTAGTGTAGGTTGTGTAGCTGGTGTAGGATGTGTAGGTTGTGTAGCTGGTGTAGGATGTGTAGGTTGTGTAGCTAGTATAGGATGTGTAGCTGGTGTAGGTTGTGTAGCTAGTGTAGGTTGTTAGCTAGTGTGTTGTTAGCTAGTGTAGGTTGTGTAGCTAGTGTAGGTGTGTAGCTAGTGTAGGTTGTGTAGCTATGTGTAGGGTGTGTAGCTGTGTAGGTTGTGTAGCTAGTGTAGGTTGTGTAGCTAGTGTAGGTTGTGTAGCTAGTGTAGGTAGTGTAGGTTGTGTAGCTAGTGTAGGTTGTGTAGCTAGTGTAGGTTGTGTAGCTAGTGTAGGTTGTGTAGCTAGTGTAGGTTGTGTAGCTAGTGTAGGTTGTGTAGCTAGTGTAGGTTGTGTACTAGTGTAGGTTGTGTAGCTAGTGTAGGTTGTGTAGCTAGTGTAGCTAGTGTAGGTTGTGTAGCTAGTGTAGGTTGTGTAGCTAGTGTAGGTTGTGTAGCTAGTGTAGGTTGTGTAGCTAGTGTAGGTTGTGTAGCTAGTGTAGGTTGTGTAGCTAGTGTAGGTTGTGTAGCTAGTGTAGGTTGTGTAGCTAGTGTAGGTTGTGTAGCTAGTGTAGGGTGTGTAGGTTGTGTAGCAAGTGTAGGGTATGTAGCTAGTGTAGGTTGTGTAGCTAGTGTAGGTTGTGTAGCTAGTGTAGGGTGTGTAGCTAGTGTAGGTTGTGTAGCTAGTGTAGGTTGTGTAGCTGGTGTAGGTTGTGTAGCTAGTGTAGGTTGTGTAGCTAGTGTAGGTTGTGTAGCTAGTGTATGTAGAGTAGCTGGTGTATCTAGTGTAGGTTGTGTAGCTAGTGTAGGTGTGAGCTATGTAGGTTGTGTAGCTGGTGTAGGTTGTGTAGCAGTGTAGGTTGTGTAGCTAGTGTAGGTTGTGTAGCTGTGTTGTGTAGGTGTTACTATGTAGGTTGTGTAGCTAGTAGGTGGAGCTGTGTAGGTTGTGTAGCTAGTGTAGGTTGTGTAGCTAGTGTAGGTGTGTAGCTAGTGTAGGTTGTGTAGCTAGTGTAGGTGTACAGAGGTTGTGTAGCTATGTAGGTTGTGTAGCTGGTGTAGGTTGTGTAGCTAGTGTAGGTGTGTAGCTTGTGTAGGGTGTGTAGCTAGTATAGGATGTGTAGCTAGTTTAGGTTGTGTAGGTAGTTTTGGTTGTGTAGCTAGTGTAGGTTGTGTAGCTAGTGTAGGTTGTGTAGCTAGTATAGGATGTGTAGCTGGTGTAGGTTGTCTAGCTAGTGTAGGTTGTGTAGCTAGTTTAGGTTGTGTAGCTAGTGTAGGTTGTGTAGCTAGTGTAGGTTGTGTAGCTAGTGTAGGTTGTGTAGCTAGTGTAGGTTGTGTAGCTAGTGTAGGGTGTGTAGCTAGTGTAGGTTGTGTAGCTAGTGTAGGTTGTGTAGCTGGTGTAGGTTGTGTAGCTAGTGTAGGTTGTGTAGCTAGTGTAGGGTGTGTAGCTAGTGTAGGTTGTGTAGCTAGTGTAGGTTTTAGCTAGTTAGGTAGTTGTTAGCAGTAGGGTGTGTAGCTAGTGTAGGTTGTGTAGCTGGTGTAGGTTGTGTAGCTAGTGTAGGTTGTGTAGCTAGTGTAGGGTGTGTAGCTAGTGTAGGTTGTGTAGCTGGTGTAGGTTGTGTAGCTAGTGTAGGTTGTGTAGCTAGTGTAGGGTGTGTAGCTAGTGTAGGTTGTGTAGCTAGTGTAGGTTGTGTAGCTAGTGTAGGTTGTGTAGCTAGTGTAGGTTGTGTAGCTAGTGTAGGTTGTGTAGCTAGTGTAGGTTGTGTAGCTAGTGTAGGTTGTGTAGCTAGTGTAGGTTGTGTAGCTAGTGTAGGTTGTGTAGCTGGTGTAGGTTGTGTAGCTAGTGTAGGTTGTGTAGCTAGTGTAGGGTGTGTAGCTAGTGTAGGTTGTGTAGCTAGTGTAGGTTGTGTAGCTAGTGTAGGTTGTGTAGCTGGTGTAGGTTGTGTAGCTAGTGTAGGGTGAACAGTGTAGGTTGTGTAGCTAGTGTAGGGTAGTTGTGTAGGTTGTGTAGCAGTGTAGGTTGTGTAGCTAGTGTAGGTGTGTAGCTAGTGTAGTTGGTGTAGCTATGTAGGTTGTGTAGCTAGTGTAGGTTGTGTAGCTAGTGTAGGGTGTGTAGCTATGTAGTTGTGTAGCTAGTGTAGGTTGTGTAGTTGTGTAGCTAGTGTAGGTTGTGTAGCAACAAGGGTGTGTAGCTAGAAGGTGTGTAGCTAGTGTAGGTTGTGTAGCTAGTGTAGGTTGTTTAGCTAGTGTAGGGTGTGTAGCTAGTGTAGGTTGTGTAGCTGGTGTAGGTTGTGTAGCTAGTGTAGGGTGTGTAGCTAGTGTAGGGTGTGTAGCTAGTGTAGGTTGTGTAGGTTGTGTAGCTAGTGTAGGTTGTGTAGCTGGTGTAGGGTGTGTGTGTATCTGCTGTGTTGATGGACAAATAATCCGGCTCTACTTTCCGGTTGCTGCTGGGTTTTTCTTGGCTGTTCTGCTTCATCCCAACATGGTGTCATGTAAGCAAAGGTTGAGAGAAAACGCCAGAGTCCAATGTGGGATTACTTAATGCTAGAATATGTACAAATGATGAGAAGCATCATTACTCCTGGTAGCTTGGCTTTTGTTTTATGATGCCATGTGGTGACGGAAGCAGGCGGGGGCGTCTCTACCTTCAGCCTTAAATAACCACGTCCAGCAGCAGCAGCAGCAGCACACTGAGCTGTCTTTAACCCTGCAGCCACTGGGCTGATTGCAGACATTTCTACAAGCCGTGGCAGATAATGCCAGCCGTTTGCTGCCAGGATTGGCTAACTGCTGGCAACTGATCATTAGCTGTGATCTTGCAAATGGAGAAGCCGTTCATTATCAGAACCTTTCCTTGCTCCCACTCTAGTCTCTCTTACTTCTCTTCTAAAAGCTTCCAGCACACAGAAACGATGAACAGCCATGCAGGGTTTGTCAGCTTCCAGACGAGCTGCCAGTCAGGCCCAGCTGGGCTCAATCAGATTCTCTGGATCTTTTCAGACAAATCAATCCAAAGAACATCAGGACTCTGACCGGAGTTCTGCTTTTCTCCCACAGTACTCTAAGCCCAGCCTCATCTTGGAGGCAGTAACTCACCGTTTTTAGCCATCTCAGCAATGATGTTGGCAACCTTGGGGGTGCAGGAAGACTGTGGCTTCAGCAGGGTGGGGAGCAGGACCAAAATGTCCATCTCCTGCATCTTCCTGCTGACCTCTGTGTCTGCAAGAGGACAACATAGAGTCACACTCTGATCATGCTAACTGATTCATGGGGAATCCACATACACTTTCATCACTGCAATATTTTGTGTCACATTATATCCAACTTACTTTGTTCTGTTCAACTCTAAAATACTTTATTTCACTCAAAGAGAAATTCAGTGTTGTTGTAGCTCATATCATAAAAGTATCTTCAAAGAGTTACTGTAGATCAGTGGTTCTCAATATCTGAAAATATTTGAATATTTATCAATAAGACCCACTGGGACCAGCACACTGCATATAAAATTTACTGATTAGTTAAATGAGCTGCAACAACTTCAAGTGGTTGCAGCTAGTTTTATTGTTTTAGGTCTTAAAGGAAAAGTTTGTTTTTCTTCAACCTGGACCTTATTTTTAGCATTTATTACGTTCATTTACTCACCCAGACAAGTCTGGAGCCAATTGGAGTCCTTCAGAAGAAGTTTATATCCAGTCTGATCAGAGTATATCTGTGTAATGGTAGTCAATCAGGGCAGGATACTGGTATCGGCCCCAATACTGCCTAATGTACTGGTATCGGTATCGGTTAAACTTAACCGATACCATGAACGGATACTCAAAATGGGGAAAATCTGCAACAAAATTCACCAAAAAATACAAATTTTTCACTTGAAATTTTATTTTTGTGGTAATTTTATATTTTAAATCTGTTATTTTGTCTCAGTTATGTTTAGTTTGTAAAGTCTGGTGCATTTAGTCTCTTCAAGAAAGGCACCAGAAGTTATACAGTTTATTAATTCAACAACATGTGGCAAGGTACACCCAGGCGGGATTCGATCCAAGACTCCCAGGTGAAGGTCATGTGCGCTAACCAGTCAGCCAAATAGTATCGGATCAGTATCGGGTATCGACAGATACACAAAATCCAGCCATCGGTATCGGGACTGAAAAAGTCGGATCGGTGCATCCCTACCTGCCCCCAAACTCCTTCATTTAACCAGGTTTTGTTATTAAAGGGCATATATATCATGCAAAATCAAGTCTTTGGAGTTTTCAACCATCTGGTAGTGCAATTTTCTCATAAAAACCCCACAAGAGTGGTTTTTGGCTTAATTCACGCATGTCTGCGTAATCCTCCTGTATTCTGCTCTCTGAGCAGCTGCGCCTCCCTCTACTAGAAAACGACTGAGTGTTCAACTAGTGACATCACTGGTTGAAAGTCGAGTGATAGAGGTGTCTGCACCGCCCCCTGCAGGCAGAGCAGCTTACCCCTGGTAGATTTTCAAACTCACTATTGTCCACCTCACAGCTCATAGCTGCTTCGGGTCAGAGTTGTTTTGCTGTACAACTGCATGATTTATTTACAGAACTATTAAACACGGATTAACAAACTTATTGTTTTTTTATCATCACCAGGTAAACTCATATCAGATACCTACAACATAAATAGATTAAATGTTTTTAGTAAAGGTTTTTGTTTTATTACAATGAAAAAAATCAATCAAAAAGTACAGGAAACAAATACTGTGACTATCTTGTCAAAAGCAATAGTTCAAATATTTATTTTCAAACAGAGAAGATGGGGAGACTGAAGAAGATGATCCAGGACACGAGTAAAGATCTCTCAGAGCTTTTGGGAAGTCTCATCAGAGCATGAAATCAGAGCTGCCAGCATAAAACTAAGAAAAATGAGAGTTTATTCTCCACCGATCCGATCTTAGGGAAATGTTCACAGTGCTCCGTTTGATCATTAACGGGTACTGTGGTAAAATTATTTTATTACTATGAATTTACATGACAAAATTGTTTTATAAACTTTAACGACACATTTTATGAAATACCAATATAAACTATTGTTGAATTAAATATTATAAAAATTAATTCAGTGCATGTTCAAGCAGAGACAAAATGGAGCCAATTTCCAGTTCTTAACATTTATTTTGAACAGATTAACAAATTGCAGTTTACAGAGAAAGATGCCCTAGTTTCTCTGGGCCAGATTTAAAGACATCTGACAATTGAATGATTTTCATGTCATAACTTTTATAGACACCAGACTTCGCCAGGATTGTAGGCGTTTCTTCTCCCTCGAATCTGCTCCAATCAGAACATTTCCCAAACAGTGTCTTAACCATGATTGGCTGTCAGAGAATTATGCAGTCATAAGATGAGTTGTGTCCCTGTCCCTGGTCAAAAGTTCATTCTGAGAATTATGGTTTTATGGTTCTGGTCCTCCCAAACTTTTCTCCCAGTTTTATGGCCTGGAATAAGTCCTAATCTATAAAAATCCTGGTTTTACAGCCTGCAATAAACTTACCCAAGAGTTTTATGACTTAAAAGCTTGTCCCAGTTAAATACTGGTCAAGGATATGCTTTACAACCATGCATAATAGACAAACAGACTTTTACCTCTGAATAATAGATGTTGAAAACATATGTAGAAATAATACAACACTATACAGATAAAAATCTATTTTATAATTTTCTAATCCTTGCAGTTATCCGTCACATTTAATACTAAACCCTTTATATGTGACTTTTAGCCGCTACTAACAGATCAAACGTAGTGGGTTCAGGCTGCAGCGAGCTGCGAAAACACAGTCCAACCGCCCGCTGAGACTGCAGCTAGCGCCCCCTATCTGTGGTGCTGAGCTGAGAACATTTAAAATAGGCAGATTCTTACTAAACTGACCATATAGATGAAGTTAGAAGGTCTACTTTCTCACCTAAAAACATCTTTCAACCGCCTTTTGTTATGAGTTAGAAACGTTAGCGCACTAGTAATCGCAAGCCAGTTATTATTTTTGTTATTAACGTTCATTTGAGATCCAATTTACCGTATCAACTTCAGCCATCTCTTCTTCTGCTCTTCGTGGTGGGGAAATTGGTAACAAGATCGTTTTGTCACATCGTTTCTGTTATTGCGACACGGGACGCAGCACTGCACTATTTTAATGCCGCTGTAGTCCAGCGAATGGACACGGAAGTGGCTTTTTTGGACATGATGACGTAGCGCCTAGCCTTCCTGTAGAGAAACGAGCAGTTTCACTTCGTGGTCTAACATTAACTACAGCATACAAGTTAAATTTCAGGACAAATTAATACAGTAGAACACCAACGGTAACATTTTATCATGCGCATGTCTATCCCAGAAGTTGAAAGCTGTAAAATGGCATGAAATAGTCCTTTTAATAGTTAATAGGTCTCCCCTCTGAGTTCAGAAGATCTCCGAAGTGATTATTAGTTCTGTTCCAGGGTGATTTAGAGGCTATAATCCGACTACACTATCACATGATTACAATAACATCACTACTGTGCTCCATCCCAGCTGTAGTCTGAGCAGGACTTTTACTCTGAGCTCTACGGCGGTCGCTTAGACAGAACTACTGCAGACATCATCATTGTTCATGTTAGTGTGTTTCCAAATTTTTCTAACTGAATGAACAATAGGACTTAGTTCAGCTTCTACAGGCTCCATTCTGCAACCTACACAGACTTCAGCTGGAATGGTGAGCGGTGTAGATTGGAATGGGTTGGATTAAGTCTTGTAAAATACCCAGAGGAGATGTTCCAAACTCACAGGGGAATATCTCTAACTATTCATAACAAAACCTGCTTAAATGAAGATGTTATGGGGTGTTCAGACCGAACTTTGCTGCCAGGCGTCAAACAGCTCAAACAGACTAATGTTGCTGCTTAGAAAACTCAAAGCCCACTGCTTGCACATTTATACTCTGCGTCGGTTGCAGCGCGTCACGTCAGTACATCAGCAAGCGGGTGGAGATTTCTCTTCCACCAGGAAAACTAGTAGTGTATATTTAATAACCGTAGTTGCCCTAACCGGGTTTGTTCTAGTGTTAGCTAATATAATAAGAAAGTTAAACGAACATATTTAACTGCTTACCTGGCAATCTGATAACTTCCACCAAATAAAGTCTGAATTTTTCCTGAGTCTCCAACTCCCCAGCCTTCCACTTCCATCTAGCTGACTCCCCTCTGATCATTGCAGAGACCCTGCTTGTTGATTAGCTACAGCGCACGGCTCATCCTCCATGCTCCTCTCTCCCCAAGTGGCTCCAGCCGGCGGCACGGCTTGTCTTCTCCGCTCCCCACGTAGCTCCCGTCCGCGGCTCAGTTTGTCCTACGTATGCTGGCATCCCGTTGCTGATTGGTTGCTGCCCCGCGTTTGCTGCCCCAAAGTTCAATTTTACCAATTTTATGCTTCAGCAGCGTGCATGCCATGACGGCTCGTCGGAGTAGCAGCTGCTGCTCTGACGGGCGCGATGAGATGCATGGCAGTTTGCCGCAACATGACGCCCACCGGCTACATAGGTACCATAGACTTTGCATGTAATCCAGCTGCCCTGCTGCCAAGTGCTGTGTGAAACCACCATTATGGGGCAGATAATCTCTGCCCTGATTGGCTCCCATTATATAGATATACACTGATCAGACTGGATAGAAACTTCTCCAGAAGGACTCCAGGTGGCTCTAAACTTGTCTGGGTGAGTAACTAAGCGTAATATTTGCTAAAAATAAGGTCCAGGTAAAAAAATAATAATACCTTTTCCAGTTTATTAACTCACTTGGTAACATTGAGTCTGGGTGAGGCCCTGAACAGAAACAGTTTCAATGATTCACTGGGATGTGCATTTTTAGACTAAACTAACATACAAAGCTTTTTTTAAATGTTAACATTGGTTATTTGTCAGCTTCATCAGCTTATTAATTTTCAAAAAAGGCTACATAACTTCTTTTATGTCACATTCACTATTTTTCTTTTCAACTCTAGAGCCCTATGAAATCCATTCAATTATTTTTTTTTATTTAATTTGAATTTTTCTCAATTCTTCTTTTTCCATTCTGACCATATTAACCAAAAAAGCGTGTAGTTATGGTGACTGAAAACATTATACAAAATCAATAACCAAATAGGTCCATATTTACTGGTATTCACAACTATTTTCACAAATGTAAGATTGCTGTGGTGTAAGCATTTCCCTGATATTTTTATACAACTAAAACTTGAAAATCTCCAAATCTCATAAGGAGAGGTGGAAACAGTAAACCATCATACTTAATCCCATAATGAGCCGGACCTTTGTTCATTTTTATTTTCTACTCTTTCCCAAACTCCAGTGAAATAAATACGAGTGTTTTTATGCTTAGCACTCTTCCTGCAGCGCTCTGTTTGCGTTTTTTCCCTGATAGAGCTGGTTTTTTCTCCTCGTTTCTACTGCCACCCTTCACTATCAGGTCGTCATCATGAGCTGACAGAACCTATAGAAGGATTGTTCTCCCGGTTTCATAGACCCTTTGACTCTTGCGCTAAGCTTCGAGCTGTTGTGGTTGGGTGCTCTCTGTTTCAAATGAATTTTCATCTCTGCTAATCTGCCTCATTTGTTTCTACAGCTCCTCTTTACATCTCTTTTTGACCATATGGTCAGAAAGACGTTGGACTTGGAGATATGATCCATCATGATGGTTTGAACTTCCGACTCCTCTCTCTGGATCCATGAAGCTCCTTTTCAGCTTCTCTGGGTCAGAGGTCATAGTTCAGATATTATTTTTTTAGGTCAGCTGCTCTTGGTTATAAAAATAACCCTTTGTTGCCATGGTTGCTGTATCCTAGATACAGGAAGGAGTTTTCTCAGCTCCTTCCTCCCTGCAGCTGGTAGACCCTACAGCCAGAACTTCTCCCAACAAACTTAAAATACATCTCTGCTGTAAATTACACAACTGTTTTTCACAATTTCTGTTTTTTTTACTACTTATAAATATTATGTGTATTAACCCTCAAATACACACTATAAATAACATTTTTTGGTCTGCTGAGTTAACCATTCATCAAATCTTAGAATACCATTTATTATTTTACTTTCTCAAAGTACTTGATGTACTCAGAATAATTATACTTTATTCATTTTTTTATATTTTACTCTAGTGAATCTAATGCTTCTTTATGAAATGTCGCTTTGCTGCTGTTACAGCTGATCTTCCTTCAGAGACAGCATAATCGCTGGTTCTATTCTATACTGAGCTGAGGAAGCATTATTACCCACAGTAAGCCTAGCCTTAAACAGTGTCCATGCAGACATTAATACACACCTTCAGCACACATTCTGCATATTTCCTATCTGGACCAGCTGAGCTATCATCTAATCATCACTCCATGGGCCCTCCTAAGGACGGAGAGGATGTAAAAGCTATTCTAGGCTATCCTGCATAGTGAAAGCACTCTCCATAGACAACAGTGGAGAAGTTGACTTATGGCCCAGAAGTAGAAATCTATAGTGTGTACTCACTGTTCTGGGAGAGAGCACTCAGCAGGCAGTCCAGACCACTCTCTGTGCTGTCAGTGGTTCCCTCTGTAGACGCCAGCTTCAGCTTGTCCAGCGCTTCTCTCAGGTTCTCTGAACACAAACACATGATGGTGATATGGAGGAGGAGGAGCCTATCTCAACGGCCACAAAGCTACAGAGTTTAGAAGGTGTTCAATCCAGGCATGGGATTAACAATCATCCAGTGACTACTTAAAACAAAGGGTGGCACTGGAATGCATTATTTTTTTGGGTGGGGGTCAGAGTGTGCATGAATGACTGAATGTAGTGTAAAGCAAGTTTCTACTCATAGGGGTCATTTTAACCGGGGACGCCGGTCCCCGCATGTCCCAACCTATATTTATGATTGACGGCTTTGTCCCCACCAAACCTGATGCGGAACTTGTTTACCTGCACTGATCCAACAGCCACTTCTGCTCCCAGTAAAGTTTCTGTATCAGTATCTGAACAGAATATTATTTAATTGACTCCATTCCGCTTTCTTAGCCGTGTTTCTTTCTGCTCATGTGCTACAGCATTCTCTGCAGTAGATAATTCTGTCCTGTTTTAAAAGACGGGTCGTCAGCTACAGGGCAGAGTCCTGTAATGTCTCTGGTACCCGTTTCAAGATGGAAAAAAGATAACGTTATACAGTTCCCTTGCTATAACGCAGGTTTGGTGGATTTTTTTATTAGCACAATTTAAATGCTTTCTTTACGGTGCACTAACACGCGTTGTGTTCATCCTAAATGATTGGACGCATTTGTCAATCTCCTCCCGTCATGTCTCCTGCTCTTGTCAAATTTATAATGTCTGGTTATAACAATTTTCTCATCCAGAAGAAAAAACAGCACAAACAACTGCCCGTAATGATGTTCCTCACTCGGAAACAACACCTGTTCAGAGAGCTTTAGTGGAGAAAGACCTGGAGCAGGGATGGAGTAGAGATGGAGTAGAGATGGATCAGGGATGGAGTAGAGATGGAGTAGAGATGGAGCAGAGATGGAGCAGAGATGGAGTAGAGATGGAGCAGAGATGGAGCAGGGATGGAGTAGAGATGGAGCAGGGATGGAGCAGAGATGGAGTAGAGATGGAGTAGAGATGGAGCAGAGATGGAGTAGAGATGGAGTAGAGATGGAGCAGAGATGGATCAGGGGTGGAGCAGAGATGGAGCAGAGATGGAGTAGATATGGAGCAGAGATGGAGTAGAGATGGAGCAGAGATGGATCAGGGGTGGAGCAGAGATGGAGCAGAGATGGAGTAGAGATGGAGCAGAGATGGAGTAGAGATGGAGCAGAGATGGAGTAGAGATGGAGTAGAGATGGAGCAGGGGTGGAGCAGAGATGGAGTAGAGATGGAGTAGAGATGGAGCAGAGATGGAGTAGAGATGGAGTAGAGATGGATCAGGGGTGGAGCAGGGATGGAGTAGATATGGAGCAGAGATGGAGTAGGGATGGAGTAGAGATGGAGCAGGGGTGGAGCAGGGATGGAGTAGAGATGGAGTAGAGATGGATCAGGGGTGGAGCAGGGATGGAGTAGAGAAGGAGTAGAGATGGAGCAGGGATGGAGTAGAGTAGGGATGGAGAAGAGATGGAGCAGAGATGGAGTAGAGATGGAGCAGAGATGGAGTAGAGATGGAGCAGAGATGGAGTAGAGATGGAGCAGAGATGGAGTAGAGATGGAGTAGAGATGGAGCAGGGATGGAGTAGAGATGGAGCAGGGGTGGAGCAGAGATCGAGTAGAGATGGAGCAGAGATGGATCAGGGGTGGAGCAGGGATGGAGTAGGGATGGAGTAGAGATGGATCAGGGGTGGAGCAGGGATGGAGTAGAGATGGATCAGGGGTGGAGCAGGGATGGAGTAGAGAAGGAGTAGAGATGGAGCAGGGATGGAGTAGAGATGGAGTAGAGATGGAGCAGAGATGGAGTAGAGATGGAGCAGAGATGGAGCAGGTTCTCCATGTTCTCCACCTCATTAGAAGCAGGTTCTCCATTCACGGCACCCTGCGGGGACCAAAAGGGCAACGCTGAGCACATCAGTCCAGCTACTAGCACCACAAGGAGGAGAATCAGATGTTGGAAGAGCTACTCCACCCCGAGGACGGGGTGCGCGCATGATCTGCGCGTTCACACGCGCATCTGGGTCCCAGTGAGCTCCACCAATGACTGAAGAGTCTCTACGAAGTGTCCCACCCCGGCTGCTGATAAACAGCTTCCCACTGAATGGAGACTAACTCGGCTGCTCGGTTAGCCTGCTACTCACCCATCTCAGCAGGATATCGCTCCAGAAAGCCGACAGAGGATCTTTAAAAACCGAACCGTAGCAGCCGGAGGCCCCACTCTCCGCCTAGATTCTGCTTCAGGCAGCGGCTTGATGTGGGCTAGCTTAGCGAGCCAGAGGAGCCGGCTGGTCCCGTTCGGATGTACTCTGCCGTCCGTAGCGTGCTGCGGGGCGGAGAGGAGAGGAGCGGAGCGGGGTGGGCGGAATGTACTCCGGGAACTACCAGGTTAACGCTCCTTACTCCCTCTCATGCCCACACTCACGGATTGGAGGTTCGCTCAAACACTGTCTCACTGAAACACTGGCTCAGCTCAGGAGGCAGGGTGGAGACGACAACTTCCGCTCTGACCCTTCAAAATAAAGCAACCTGATCTACAGACTTCTTTCCCCTAGATGGCGGTAGAGGGTACTATGGCCATTAGACCAAGGTTGGGCTTAGGTTGCCATCGGCCCTACTGATTATTTACAGGGTAAATCATGATAAATAGAGCTAATAAACACAACCAGGAAGAAAAATGTTAAACACTTTAGCTGGGGGCCACCTGGCATCTGATTGGCCAGCCCAGATCTCATAGATCTACACATGATGCGATATTCTTCAGATGTTGAGGATATATTAAAATGTGTTTCTGCAAGAGCAAAATGTATTTGAATGCTGTTGAATATTTGTGGAAATTCTCAGAAAATATATAAATTGATGTCATTTCTATGTATTAGCATTTATTGCTGGCATTCCCACAGGTATAATTAACAACAGTCATGATAAAATTGTATACAGTGTTAGTTATTTATTTACCTTTTTTGAATAATCTTCAGGTCTACTGATGAAGATGAGTCTGTATCTACAGTATACTAATATCTGATGCTGACAGCTCCAACGTTCCTTCTGCTGTAACAACACATTCTTCACCATCTGGTCCCCATGGTACATATCAAGATTTCCTCTTTTCTACACACAACTGACGAATTATAATCAGAGTTTTGTCAGAACTGTAATTTCTTTAATCAATATTGTTGTATGAATGTCCTTTAAATATACATCCATTTGGGGTAATTTTCAGATATTTCAGCCTGTAGCTGCTGGTCCATCTCAGCCAATCTTGAGTCATTCCAACTATAATGCAAAGCGACCAGTAAAATATGCTTCAACAATGACTGGTACAAACAGTATCCTAAAACCAAGCCTCATCTTATTGTTTGGCAAAGCAATAAAGTCACATGAAGCCACTTTCAACTACTGTAGAATTTAAAGTGTTTCTTGAGATTAACAAGGATCTTTTCTATTCTTTTTTGTGTGTCTTTTTAACAGTTTCACTACCAGTAAGTACAGCAGCCTGTCAGAGAAGCTTTCCAGCTCTTAAACTAATCAAAACCTGTTTGTGCAGAACTACAGTATGTCTAATGGGAGGCTGTGGAGCTGGGGTATCCGTAGCTTAACTGTTTTCATCATTTCTATTTGTTGTTTGCAGGGCCGTGCAGAGAACTTTAGAGGGGCTGGTGCACAAAATTAAAAAGGAGTACACAGAGCAACATTTTAAAACAGCCTACAACATAACTTATACCATCATGAAAAACAATAACCAATATTCATCAAGAATCTAATGGGGAATCACAGCATTATATATCATTGTCACTCGATAAGGACCTTGAAAAGCAAAAGGAAGCTGTTTTTTTATCTGATCAAGAACAATGTTGCTGTTGAGACGCTGCTGTTGCTTCTGGGCTGTTGATGTCAGACTTTAGACATTAAAACAAATATATGAGAGCTGCTAGCTGATCAAACAAGTATTATAAAGTTCCTTACTAAATAAACCCTAAAATATGTGACCGCACAGACCTCCACAGTAACTCAGCTGCAGACTGCTTTAAAGAACCAACCAGCTCAGTGAAGCTAACTCTACTTTTCTACAGTACAGCAGTTATAGCATCTCTGAGAGCTTTCAATTTGTAAAGTGGAAGTGGTGAAATAAAAGTGATATCTTCAGCACACAGCCATGGTAAAAAGTACTATTACAATTTTAAATAATTTAATTATACATTTTTAGAATGTATTTATTAGGACAATTATAAATACATTTATTTGAACAATTCTTTTCAAGTCTCTTCGGTATGTTCTTTCTGAGTGTCATGTTGACATCTTGATTAGAATTTTTGTAAAACTCAGATTGGTAGAGAATCGAATTACCTTCTGCTGACATGTTTCGGCGTTACACTTCCGCCTTCATCAGAGCTATCGTTGATCGTGTTGTTGCCTCCGTTTATGTGTGGGCAGCAGGGGACGGTGACAAAACAAAGACAAGTGGAATACGAACTGGAAAACAAGCAGCTGGACCTAATAAGAAACTACAATCTAGACGAAACAATGGAAACACAAATAAAAGAACACATGACAGAAAAACAAGAAATAGAGTTCATCAAGGTAAGACAAAGACATTTAAATAAATTAAAAAAATTAATCGAGCAAAAAAAGAAGAGAATAGAAAAGCAAGACAATACTACAAAAAACACTTGGATATGCAACCTGTCACAACATAAATTAACACAAACAGAAGAAAACATATTGAAAAAAGGTCTAAATTATGCCTTAACACCAAAAAAAATACCATATGAAGAATTCATAGTGGCAACTGAACTGGCATGCCAACATATAAAAGACGAAAGCAAAACAGCAGAACTGAGAAATAGCATAGTAGGAATACTAAAAAACAGCACGATAAAACATAGCAACGTCACAAAAGAAGAAAGAGCAGCCGTCACAGCACTAGCAAAAAATGACGATATCATCATCCTACCAGCAGATAAAGGAAGAACCACAGTGATTATGGACAAAGACAGATACAAACGACAAATGGAACAAATGCTAGAAGACAAAAACACATACAAAACAATAAAAAAAGACCCAACAGAAGAAATCAAAAGAAAAATGAAGAGATCATTGAAAACACTACAGGAAAAAGGTAAAATAACAGAAGTAACATACAAACAATGGATCCCAACAGCAAACATAATTCCAAGAATATACGGAACCCCAAAAGTTCACAAGAAAGACATCCCTCTAAGACCAATAGTTGACAGCATAGGAACGCCTACATACAACATGGCCAAAGATATAAGCCGAATCATTAGCCCACTACTAGGCAACACAGACCAACATTGCAAGAACACTACAGAATTAGCCAACGAACTCAAAAAAATCAAAATAGAGGAAACAGATATATTAATTTCACATGATGTCATTTCACTCTTTACAAAAACTCCCATCCAAAAAACTATCGACATAGTAAAATACAGACTCAAACAAGACAGAACACTAAAAAAAAGAACAAATCTAGAAACAGAAGACATAATACAACTAATAAAACTGATAACAGACTCCTCCTACTTCACCTATAACGGACTCATCTACAAACAGCTAGAAGGTTTTGCAATGGGAAACCCACTATCAGCCACACTATGCGAATTTTTTATGGAAGACCTAGAACAAAAAGCCATATCGACACCCCCTTCAAACTGTAAAATAAAACTTTGGAAAAGATACGTAGATGACATACTAGAAATAATACCCAAAGGACACACAGCAGAACTAACACAACATTTAAACAACCTGGACGAAACGAAGAACATCAAGTTCACATACGAAGAAGAAAAAGACAACAGCATAACATTCATGGACATGAAAATAACCAGACAGTTGGACGGAACTCTAAAAATAAATACATATAGAAAACCAACACATACGGATCAATACCTACTATGGACATCAGAACACCCGACAATACATAAAATGTCGGTCATCAGAACCTTGTACAGCCGAGCCAATATGATAACGGAAGAACAAGACCGCCAAATAGAGGACCAACACATAAAACATGCACTCAAAAACTGTGGCTATCCAACTTGGGCATTGAAGAATGGAAAACAAAAAGTAAACAACAATACTAACAGGAAACCATCTAGAGGAACGAAAAGCACAGAGAAACCAGAATCAAAACCAGTCATAACTCTTCCCTACATTAAAGGAATAACAGAAAAAATAATAACAGTAATGAAAAAACACAAAATCAACACACCAACGAAACCACACATCACGTTAAAACAAAAACTGGTGCATCCAAAAGACAAAATACCATCAAAAGAAAAATGTGGCGTCGTCTATGAAATCCCATGCAAACTGTGCAATAAAACATACATAGGAGAAACTGGACGTCAACTCAACACACGAAAAATAGAACACCAGAAAGAATGTGAGAAAGAAACAAAACGAAGATACACAAGAGCAACAAAACAAGAAGCATTAAGTACAATAAAAAAATCAGCCATAACGGACCATTGCACAAGAGAAAACCATAACATGGACTGGGACAACACAAGGATCATCAACACAGAACAACAAAAATACAGAAGATGGATTAAGGAAGCGATAGAAATAAGAAGACGTGCACATAACACCATGAACCGGGATGATGGAGTCTACACATTAGATCACAGCTGGGACTGCATCATCGCCAGGGGAGAAGCAAGCAGCAGGGGGCGACACCGTCCCCTGCTGCCCACACATAAACGGAGGCAACAACACGATCAACGATAGCTCTGATGAAGGCGGAAGTGTAACGCCGAAACATGTCAGCAGAAGGTAATTCGATTCTCTACCAATCTGAGTTTTACAAAAATTCTAATCAAAATTCTTTTCAAGTTTTATTAAAATTTTACATTATTAATATTATACATTTTTGGATATTTTGATTCATCAAATTGTATGTCTGGCTTTTCATACCTGCTAAAGACAAATTTGTGTGTACGTTATTTTGAGGCTACTGTAAATGTGACAGTTTTAGATTGATCTGCACATGCTATACATGGGCCAAATCTTTCTTTAAGAGCTGAGATTCTACAGCAGTGACTTCATTTCATTTGAATGCTCACCTCCAGCCCGGAACAGGTGTTCAGTGATGAGAAGGAGCCTGGTAGCATCAGTTGAAAGGAGCAGAGAGCCAACCAGAGGTAGCCTGTAGCTGTTCTTTGAGCCATGTTCCTCAGGTGAAACTCACATGGGTGTTTCTATAAATGAAAGTGACTGGGAACGCCTGACCCAAAGCAGGGAAACAGGAAGAAACCTCGACAGGAACCAGAACCTGGCTCTGTAAAAGCAGATATCTGCCACAACCATCTGGGGGTCTGAGGAAACTGTGAAGAGACACAGCAAGAACAAAAGGAAATGATGTATGAGTACTTTCTACAATAAAGAAAGTAAAAAGTATGCCAACTGGCTTTTAGATCAGATAGTTAGTTCTGTAATCTGTTGACCTTGTAACTTCACATTAATAAGACTGCCTTAATCCAAATGTCATGATGTTGGGTGTTTGTGTTTGGAGTTTAAGATTCTTTATTTAGTTGATGTTATCATTTGGTTTTATTTCTTGGCGTTTTGTTATGTTTTACTTTAGGACCTTAGCATTTTGATTTTGGCACTTCTTTGTTTCCCCTTCCTGCACTAAGATGTTCTCACCGTTTGTGTCGTTTTTATATTTTATATTTTATTTGTGTTTCCTTAGTTTGTCAGTCTTTGTTGTTCTCATTACTTTCCTCATTTATGTCTGCTTTTAGTATTTATTCCCTTCAGTTCTGTTCTCTCCTTCGTTCACCAGGCCTAGTGTTGTTAGTGATGGTAGCGATGACAGTGACATAGCAACTCGGCGGCCATCTTACTGTAGTGAGCTGTCCTTTTGGTAACATTGCTGTCAAAGGTGCTTGTACCATTTGAAAAACGCTAACTTACTCAATTTTCAAAAGGTTTGATTTGTATAAACAGCAGAGATATGGCTGTGAAATATGTCTGTATGGGTCAGAAAACTCCCATTGTTTCACTCCACTTTCCCACCGTCTTCATTTAGTCTGTCAATTTCCCAGACCTAATAATAAAATATGATTGTTTTAAAACTTGCATGCTTGTAGATGTATTTTATGTTCCAGCATACTCAATGCATATTTTAAACCAAGCTCTTTTCATAAATATGAATCAGATAGCTACACACACAGGACATTTAATCACTCATATACAACACATTTAATTGTGTATTACAGTAATTTCTTGTATACTTAGCCTATAACTGCATACATAACAGTGAAATATTTGTATATGTACTCATCAGTATTATTTTGCCGTAATCTATCCCTGTTCTGTGAACTAGGATTTGTATTGTGATGAGGTTTCAAGGTTCTTTTGAGGTAAAGACCACATGAACAGATTACAGTCACACAATTTGCACACAGAAAAATAGCAAAGTAATCCGAATCGCACATGTCAGCCAGAACTGGCCCACAAGTAATAAAATCCACCCCAGCAAATTATTTTTCAGTTTCACTACCTCTTGACAATTTTTTTTCTCTCTCTTCCACTCTGGAGTTGCTCCCGTTGAGCGTCGCCGAGCTGGGGTGGGCATACTTGTTGCAAGCATAAGGATGTTCAGGTGTGCACTTGGCAACAGGACTCCCTAGGCCGAAGCTCGATGATTGACTTGGTTGTTGTTTCATCTGATATGCAGCCGCATGTTTTGGACACTCTGGTGAAGAGAGGGGCGGAGCTATTCACCGACCACTACCTGGTGGTGAGTCAGCTCCGGTGGTGGGGGAGGACGCTGGACAGACCTGGCAGTTCTAAACGAGTTGTGTGGATCTCCTGGGAACGTCTGGCAGAGTCTCCAGTCAGAAGGAGCTTCAACTGTTTACTCCGGCAGAACTTCGAACACGTCCCGGGGGAGGCGGGGGACATTAAGTCCGATTGGGCCATGTTTCGTGCCTCCATTTTCGAGGTGGCTGACTATAGTTGTGGCCGCAAGGTGGTCGGTGCCTGTCGCGGCTGCAACCCCCGAACCCTCTTATGGACACCGGCGGTGAGGTAGGCTGTCAAAGGTGAAGAAGGAGTCCTATCAGGCATTTTTGGCCTGTGGGACTCTGGAAGCAGCTGATAGGTACCAGCAGGCCAAGCAGAGTGCGTCTCGGACGGTCGTTGAGGCAAAAACACGGGCGTGGGAAGAGTTTGGAGAGACCATGGAGAATGGCTTCCTTATGGTTTCAAAGCGATTCTGGTCCATCATTCGGCGTCTCGGGGGGGAAGTGATCTGCCACCAACACTGTTTACAGTGGGGGTGGTGTGCTGCTGACCTCAACACGGGACGTTTTGGGTCTATGGGTGGAATACTTCGAAGACCTCCTCAATCCCACTGACATGTCTTCCTGTTTGGAAGCCGGGTCTGGGGACTTTGGAACGGGCTCTCCAATCTCTGGTGCTGAGGTCACCAAGGTTGTTAAAAAGCTCCTTGGTTGCAAGGCTCTGGTGGTGGATGAGATTTGCCCGGAGTTCCTCAAGGCTCTGATTGTTGTAGGGCTGTGTTGGTTAACGCGGCTCTGCAATATTGCGTGGACATCGGGAGCAGTTCCCTTGGATTGGCAAACCGGGGTGTGTTCCAACTATAGGGGGATCACACTTCTGAGCCTCCCTGGTAAGGTCTATTCAGGGGTTCTGGAGAGGAGGGTCCAACGGATAGTTGAACCTCGTATTCAGGAGGAACAATGCGGTTTTCGTCCTGGCCGTGGAACACTGGACCAGCTCTACACCCTCGGCAGGGTCCTGGAGGGTGCATGGGAGTTCGCCCAACTGGTCTACAAGTTTTTTGTGGACTTGGAGAAGGCTTTCGATCGTGTCCCTCTGGGAATCCTGTGGGGGATACTCCGGGAGTATGGGGTACCGGGCCCTTTGATAAGGGCTGTTAGGTCCCTATATGACCGGTGTCAGAGTTTGGTTCGCATTGCAGTAAGTCGGATTCGTTTCCAGGGAGAGTTGGACTCTCCCAAGGCTGTACTTTATCACCAATCCTATTCATAACATTTATGGACAGGATTTCTAGGCACAGCCAAGGTGTTGAGGGGATCCGTTTTGGTGGCCTCAGTATCGGGTCTCTGCTGTTCGCAGATGACGTGGTCCTGTTGGCTTCATTGGAACGTGATCGACAGCTTTCGCTGGAGCGGTTCGCAGCCGAGTGTGAAGCGGCTGGGATGAGGATCAGCACCTCCAAATCCGAGACCATGGTCTTGAGCTGGAAAAAGGTAGAGTGCGTTCTTCGGGTCAGGGATGGGGTCCTTCCTCAAGTGGAGGAGTTTAAGTATTTGGGGGTCTTGTTCACGATTGAGGAAAAATGGAGTGGGAGATCGATGGACGGATTGGTAAGGCGTCTGCAGTTATGCAGGCGCTGTACAAGTCTGTCGTGGTGAAGAGAGAGCTGAGCCGAAAGGCAAAGCTCTCGATTTACCGGTCGTTCTACGTTCCTACCCTCATCTATGGTCACAAACTCTGGGTGGTGACCGAAAGAACAAGATCACGGATACAAGAGGCTGAAATGAGTTTCCTCCGTAGGGTGGCTGGGCTCTCCCTTATAGATAGGGTGAGGAGCATCATCTGGAGGTCATCTGGAGGGGGCTCAGAGTAGAGCCGCTGCTCCTCCACATCGTGGCTCAGGCATCTGGTCAGGATGCCCACTGGACGCCTCCCTGAGGTGTTCTGGGCACGTCCCACCAGGAGGAGGCCCAGTCGAAGACCCAGGACTCGCTGGAGGGACTATGTCTCCCTGCTTGCGTGGGAGCCAAACAAAAAAAACCAACAAAAAAACACAAAAACAAAAAACAAACCAAACAACACAAACAAAAACAAACAAAAAAAAACCACAACAAACAAAAAAACAAAACCACCAAACCCCACCACCCCACCCAAAACCCCCACACCACACCCAAAACAAACACACCAACCCACAACCCACACTCATGACTCATCGCAGTCTGCTGGAGTTACTTACATAAAAAAACTTTGAGCTGATTGGAATGTTTGAATAATTGTAATGACATGACTTTTGTTGAAAAGTGCCTTGAGATGACATTTGTTGTGAATTGGTGCTATAGAAATAAAATTTAATTGAATTGAATTGAATAATGTACAAGTATCAGTTTCTTTGCAACAGTTGCTCTGAGGGACTTAATCTCCTCCAGCCATGGCAGAAACCTGTTAAAACCAAGCATAAGCATAAGTCAAAACACACAGACAGCCTGGCATACAAAAATAACTTTAGTAAAAGCGTCTTTTAGTCATAAGCCCTCTCACCATTGGTAAGGTACAGTTTAGGCTACAGAGAGGGAAAATGTGTTTTTTGTTTTTTGAAAAACAGAAAATTGAAGTTAGGCTACCCAACATTTTTGTGATTTTACCAAACTAGTCTTCTTGAACATGGAGAAATTATGGGATAGTGCTACAATAACATTGAATAACATGCCAGTTCTGGCCTCACTTAATTGGCTTCCTGTCTTTTGCAGGATCCATTTTACATTTTTACTTTTTGTTTTTAAATCCCTTTATGACCTGGCCCCATTTTATATTTCTGAGCTGCTGACTGCTTATGCCCCTGCCAGAACCTTGAGGTCCAGCTCTCAGCCGCTATTAACCCGCCTAAAGACTCGCAGAGACAGAGCTTTCTCTGTGGCTGGTCTCAAGTTGTGGAACAATCTACCTCTTCCCATTAGGACTACACAGATTTTATACTATTTTAAATCCCTTCTTAAGACGCACCTGTTTGATCTGGCCTTAAAATGCAGGTTGACTTGAGCATTTTAAATAGTATTTAATAGTTTTATTTATCATGATTAATTGTTTTGTACTTATCTTGGTCTATGTTACTCCTGATTGTTTTTGCCGATTGTGTTTTGTGCCTTGTTCAGCACTTTGGGGCAGCTTATGCTGCTGTAAATGTGCTATATAAATAAAATTGAATCTTGACCTTGACACTGCAATTATTTTAAATACAATATGATAAAAAAAAAACTTCAAATACATAAAACTATTCCGAAAGTTTTCATTAACAACTATTTTTTTTTATGTCGTACAAACTTTTCCAAAACTTTATTCCAAAACTTTTCATTAACAATTATTACTAAACTATTGAGGTTATCATTTAATGAAATGCATTTTCTGTTTTTCATTGTAAATAGGAAAAAGTCAATTTAAATTGCATTTTGATTTGAAATTATAGCCACATTACTGTTAATATGAACCTGACTACCTCAAAGACCAACAAGAAATTTCCTTTTTGTTGCACAGTACATCTATTGTGCATACGCTGATAAATAGAAGGAAATTGTGAATCGTGAAGGACACGATGAACAGCAAAGACTGAGCCGCAAAGGAGACTGTTAAAGAGACTAGAGGAGGCACGTACGTGGCAATGACATATCTACCAACGAAAAAAGGAGGACTAATATCTGTTGTGTAAGAGGTTATCAGGGGAAATTTTAAGAGGAAAGGAGTCGATCAACGTCCTTACTCCCTTTTAAGTTGTGCAATTATTCTCTGTAAAGGCTGTGTATAGTAATGTTTGTAATAAAGGAAACCGTTTGTAAATCCGTTAATGTTTAAGTATTTTTATGTAAGCTGATCACTCACCTTCCATCTGCTGGCATAGAGTGGGGCTCGTCAATTGACTGGAGCAAGATGGCCGCGGTTTAGCTACACTGCCGAATCCCGCTGGTGTCATCTAGTGTTTCTACATGTCTATCACTGCATCCAAATCCTTAGTATAGTAGCTGCTACTTGCACGTTGATGCAGTGTATAATGCGTAGCAAACGAGTGAGTAGTAGACATAGCAGGGGTATTCGGATACAGAGTATGCATATGGAGATCTGCTTTATTTAGGGGAGGAGCCAACGAGATGATGTCAGAATCTGCACTGCCCAGCTGTACCACGTGACCGCTTTAGGAAGTGGTTCAGGTTTTGCTGTGAGGTTTGACAGCTGTATAAACCCCTGAAGCCTAGTTTATGCTTCTCTGTTTTGACGGAGACAGATTGACGCAACGCGATTATCCGTTAACGCAAGGGCTCTCCGTCACCTACGCAATAACGCACGGAGTGGAGGTCCATTTTCTTACTATCTGTATCTGTCAACGGAGAGCATATGCCTGTGATTGGTCAGTTTCAGCAACAGCCAGAGATCGCTTCACCAGAACGTTGCTCTATAGTCGCTGTAATCAGTAGCTAATGCAGCGTTTGGCCACTACATGCTTTATATTGAAAGGATCATTTAGTCTAGTAGTAAAGCTTTAAAGCTTAATCAGAACTTAATTTCTGTCGTCCATTGCAACTTGAGGAAGAAATGTGTTGACAAGCCCAGAAAAAAACTGTGATAGTGGGCAGAGACTCCATGAAAAGTTAGCGCCCCCTGCTGTCCTGGTCGAGCAACGCTGAAAAAACAATAAATAGTGGAGAGGAAAAAACGGAGAACTATAAATGGAAGACGTCTCCTTCAATACAAAAGTCTGAGCGTAAATTTGCAGTCGGAGAAGCATAAACTGGGCTTCAGGTTCCATTCAAAATGTGGGTTTGTGTAGGAGAGTTACAGTCAGTTTGGACAGAGTTTGGATAGTTTGGCTGGAAGAGTTTGGTTAGAGTTTGTATATTTTAGAGATAGTTTAGAGAGTACAGAGACAGAGAGTTGAGAGATTTGGGAGAGTCAAGGAGAGTGATACGTAAGAGGATGGAGCCTGATAGAAAGATGAGGATTTCTCCTATATGGGAACATTTTTACCTGATAACTCCTAATAAGGTAACCATAATCTAATATTATGCCTCACAAGTTAGATTTGCTTTCAAGAGCTGTATTTTTTGACGTTTCTTATTTTATTCAAATGAGTTGGGGTAGGCTACAATAACACCTCATCCATGTTAAGGCATTACTATGATTTACATGAAAATACGGAGCTAAATATTAGCAGGCTGGAAAAATCCCCTGGAATACAGGGAAAAGCAAAAATTACTGTACATCTAATTTATATAGTCTCACCCTTGTGTTTTTATGCACACAGCCATCTTATTTGCCTTGTGAAACTGTGGTTTTAAAAGGCTGGTGAGACGGTGCCAAAACCTAATATTGTTGAGAAAACTGCTAATATGGAACAAAAATGAATAAACATCATCTATACATCATCACCCAAGTTACACAATCATATTCAGTGTTCTCTTCCTAGTTCATCAAACAGTTTCGCTTTCCTTTGCCTGCTTAAGTCCAGGCCTTTTGCCTAAAGTTTTGGGATAATTTACAGACAAAGAGTCTCATCTGACCACATGATATTCTCCCAATCCTCGTATGGATCAGCTAGATGGTGTCTGTTAAAGTTTAGACGGGCCTGGAACCGTACTGGCTGAAGCAGAATAAGATGGCGTCTTTCAGCCAATCGAACAACACCAATCAGGAGATTTTTCTGTGTCATATTTTATAAAAGGAACGTAAAAAACTTATTTTAAAGTCTAAGTGGCTGCCTATTTTTTTGTTTTTAATGTCAGAAAACTGAAAGGTTTTGCCTATTAATGTACAATAATAGCATTTTGAAATAAAAATCAAATACGGTGTTTTATCACCACTTTCTAATGGAGAAACCCATTGACCAAACCATGCACATACAATAAAAGAGTATGATTACTTTATGCTCTAAGTGCCACTCATTTACCAAAGAGTTAACAGTAAAAATAATAATTGACAAAAAGCATTGCCTCTCATTATTTTGGGATTGGTAGAAGGAATATGATCTGAACTTCATTATAGAAGATATGCACTAGATGGCAGCATTGTCAAATATTATGAACACATTTACAGTGTTAGAAATATATAAGTTCCTGTGTTGTTACAGGGGGAAAAGAGCAATCAGCTAACATAATAATAATAACTATACAGTCAAAAATATGATTTGCTTTGAATCAGTTCCTAAACTATGAGCGTCACCCTGAGTAATGTAACCTCCAGATGTCTGATCCTGTGAACTCTGACCCCATCCAGACTGAGTCAGGCCTTTTGTTTTAAACCAGACTAAACTACCTGGGACCGTTTTGTTTTTTGTGTTAAGCAGTGAGGAATGAAGAAATTGGGAGAGAGTGTGTGCCACACATTACATTTTAATCTAAGAATGTAAGCATCGCTTCATCAGAACGAATCAATGAACAGGAAACTGTCATGAAACCTACAGAGAAGGCTAAGGTTAGATTTTGTTCAAAAAGCTCATCTCTATTTAAAGGAAATTATTTTTTAACTGTCTGTTTAACAAGAAGTTAAAACATTTTCCCAAGGTTGATCTTTTTTCAAGAAAGAAGATATTATTTTACATTTATAAATGCTCAAATGATAGCGATGATGCTAACAGACCACTGGTTAGCCTGCTGAGCAAAAACTGTGCCTTAACAAATAGCTTCCTGTCTGTGAGGTTCATCAGCCCAGAAGGATCTTATATTTATGTTCATTTACATAAGAACATGATAAAATCTGCCTCTCTTCCGCTGAATAGTACTACACGGGTTGGTGTGGTTCAGATCACTATCCTCTGTTTCCATTGTAGAAGTGGTCCATCCGTTCGACCCGTACCGCTCCATTCCTGGACCCGCTTCAGTTATAGGTCCATAAAACAGCGGTAATGTACAGTTAGGGCGGAGCTACTGGGGTCAGAATCATGAGACAGACTAGATCTCAATGTTTGTTGTTACACTAGTGTGGCGCCACATTAGGCGTTTGGATTTAAGCAGGCCTGTCCAGTGAGGGCCCAACTGGAGGTGGAAACACTCTACTGAAAACTCTGGACCATAAAGCAGCGTACCGAACCGCAGCGTACCGAACCACAGCGTTCCGAACCACAGCGTTACGAACCACAGCGTTCCGAACCACAGCGTTCCGAACCACAGCGTACCGAACCACAGCGTTCCGAACCACAGCGTACCGAACCACAGCGTACCGAACCACAGCGTTCCGAACCACAGCGTTGTGAACCACAGCGTACCGAACCACAGCGTACCGAACCGCAGCGTACCAAACCACAGCGTTCTGAACCACAGCGTTACGAACCACAGCGTTACGAACCACAGCGTTCCGAACCACAGTCCAACCACAGCGTACCGAACCACAGCGTACCGAACCACAGCGTACCGAACCACAGCGTTCCGAACCACAGCGTTGTGAACCACAGCGTACCGAACCACAGCGTACCGAACCCAGCGTACCAAACCACAGCGTTCTGAACCACAGCGTACAACCACAGCGTTACAACCACAGCGTTCCGAACCACAGCGTTCCGAACCACAGCGTAACCAGCACCGAACCACAGCGTACCGAACCACAGCGGAACCCAGCGTTGTGAACCACAGCGTACCGAACCACAGCGTACCGAACCGCAGCGTACCAAACCACAGCGTTCTGAACCACAGCGTTGTGAACCACAGCGTTACGAACCACAGCGTTACGAACCACAGCGTTCCGAACCACAGCATACCGAACCACAGCGTTCCGAACCACAGCTTACCGAACCACAGCGTTCCGAGCCATAGCGTATCGAACCACAGCGTTACGAACCACAGCGTTCTGAACCACAGCGTCCGAACACAGCTCCGAACCACAGCGTACCGAACCACAGCGTACCGAACCACAGCGTACCGAACCACAGCGTACCGAACCACAGCGTACCGAACCACAGCGTTCCGAACCACAGCGTTCCGAACCACAGCGTTCCGAACCACAGCGTTCCGAACCACAGCGTACCGATCCACAGCGTTACGAACCACAGCGTACCGAGCAACAGCGTACCGAACCACAGTGTACCGAACCACAGCGTTCCGAACCACAGCGTACCGAGCCACAGCGTACCGAACCACAGCGTTACGAACCACAGCGTACCGAACCACAGCGTTACGAACCACAGCGTACCGAACCATGGCGTTCCAAACCACAGCGTACCGAACCACAGCGTTACGAACCACAGCATTACGAACCACAGCGTTACGAACCACAGCGTTCTGAGCCACAGCGTACCAAACCACAGCGTTCCGAGCCACAGTGTACCGAACCACAGCGTACCGAACCACAGCGTTCCGAACCACAACGTTCCGAACCACAACGTTCCGAACCACAGCGTACCGTACCACAGCGTACCGAACCACAGCGTTGCGAACCACAGCGTTCCGAGCCACAGCGTACCGAACCACAGCGTTCCGAACCACAGCGTTCCGAACCACAGCGTTCCGAACCACAGCGTACCGAACCACAGCGTTCCGAACCACAGCGTACCGAACAACAGCGTACCAAACCACAGCGTTCCGAGCCATAGCGTACCGAACCACAGCGTTCCGAACTACAGCGTTCCGAACCACAGCGTTGCGAACCACAGCGTTACGAACCACAGCGTTCCGAAGCACAGCGTTCCGAACAACAGCGTACCGATCCACAGCGTTCCGAACCACAGCGTACCGAGCAACAGCGTACCGAACCACAGTGTACCGAACCACAGCGTTACGAACCACAGCGTACCGAACCATGGCGTTCCAAACCACAGCGTACCGAACCACAGCGTTACGAACCACAGCATTACGAACCACAGCATTACGAACCACAGCGTTCCGAGCCACAGTGTACCGAACCACAGCGTACCGAACCACAGCGTTCCGAACCACAACGTTCCGAACCACAACGTTCCGAACCACAGCGTACCGTACCACAGCGTACCGAACCACAGCGTTCCGAGCCACAGCGTACCGAACCACAGCGTTCCGAACCACAGCGTACCGAACCACAGCGTTCCGAACCACAGCGTACCGAACCACAGCGTACCGAACCACAGCGTTACGAACCACAGCGTACCGAACCACAGCGTTACGAACCACAGCGTTCCGAACCACAGCGTACCGAACCACAGCGTTCCGAGCCACAGCGTACCGAACCACAGCGTTCCGAACCACAGCGTTCCGAACCACAGCGTTCCGAACCACAGCGTACCGAACCACAGCGTTCCGAACCACAGCGTTCCGAACCACAGCGTACCGAACCACAGCGTACCGAACCACAGCGTTCCGAACCACAGCGTTCCGAACCACAGCGTACCGAACCACAGCGTACCGAACCACAGCGTACCGAACCACAGCGTTCCGAACCACAGCGTTCCGAACCACAGCGTACCGAACCACAGCTCCGAACCAGTTCCGACCACACGTACCGAACCACAGCGTTCCGAACCACAGCGTACCGAACCACAGCGTACCGAACCACAGCGTACCGAACCACAGCGTTACCGAACCACAGCGTTCCGAACCACAGTGTTCCGAACCACAGCGTACCGAACCACAGCGTTCCGAACCACAGCGTTCCGAACCACAGCGTACCGAACCACAGCGTTCCGAACCACAGTGTTCCGAACCACAGCGTACCGAACCACAGCGTTCCGAACCACAGCGTACCGAACCACAGTGTACCGAACCACAGCGTTACCGAACCACAGCGGTCCGAACCACAGCGTTCCAAACCACAGCGTCTAGATAGCTAACATTTTAGTGTTATATGTTGAGTATGAATTTTATTGTCAACATGCAGTCTCATGTCCTATTGTCCTACTGTCTCATGTCCAGAAGATCATGTTTTACAACTGTGGCTGGAATTTTTCTGTTCTGGGTTTGCATGTTCTTCTCAGGCAGACACAGGTTCTCTCCTGGTACTCCGGTTTCCTCCTGCTTTCCACAAACCACTCAGAACTGGGCCTAGGTGATGGCGCAGAGCCAGCCCAAACTGGTGCAGGGCCCTGGGCCCTATGTGATATGGGGACCCCTTCCACTTAATACCTTTACTCGCAAAGCACCACGGGTCATTTAGAAAAGCCATGTTTTGATTCTACACACATTCGTCTTGCTTTTATTTTAACTACTGAGCTCATAATGTGCTCCTTTACCGACTGGATCACAGGGCCTGTTTTACTGGCTGGTAAATGTTCACTGTTATAAAACAAGACCATAAAGTTGACGTGATTGTTGTTTACTGACAAACTCACCACCATCCATCCACGATCTACTGTCTGTCTTCTGCAGGGGTTGTGGGGGGGTCAGTGCCAATCCACAGGGACAGATCGCCACTGCATCAGAGGGCAACACACACACACAGGACAAACAACAATGAACACACACACACAAATCCCTAAGGAAAATTTAGAGAGACAAGTTACCTAACAGTCATGTTTCTGGACTGGGTGAGGAAGCTGGAGTACCTGGAGAGAACTCAGCAAGCATAGGGAGAACATGTAAACTCTCCATTAATAAAGAACTCAGGCAGGGATTCAAACCCAGGACTCTCTAGCAACACTCACTATGTCCCTATGCACATCTAAACTGAGCATTAATCAGTAATCAGACTAATGGCTTAGCCAGAGTTGAGAGGAAAGTCTTAGTTTAGATGTCACTCAGAAAATCTAATTATTGACTGACGCGCCACTAGGTGGCGATATGCGTCCTTTAATGCCGACATTGTCCCCTTGGACTAAAGTCCCACAGATATGAAACAAATGCTAAAGGCAGAGAAGCAGAAGGATTAAAGCAGGATATGCAGAATGATCAAACAAATTGACAAAACAACACGGCAACAGCACAGAATAAAAAAAAAGATAAATATTGATTTTGATAATTGTCCTTTTTCCTTCTGCATGTTGGTTCAGGAGGAGTGAACGCTGCCAATCAATCTGCTGGGATTCCTTAGATAGAAAACTGTTAAACTGAATATAATGTTTTTATGATTGAACTGAAAGGATTTTCCTCTAATATGTCTCTAGATGACATATGTTGTTCCTACAAACATAAACTCGGTTGAACTGAACGATCTGATTTTTGTTCTTTTTTTTTAACAACATAATTTCTCCACAGATATTACCACACAATAGAAACAAGTTTGATCCTATTTGTGCAGAAGTTGAATGTTTTTATTATAAAACCTAAAAATAAAATAGTGACATTTTGAATGACAACAGATTTCCTCCTGCAGCTATTTTGTCTTTTTTCATAAAGTTATGTCATATTTGAGCCAGTTGTATACAGAGGGCAGAAATGTGAACTGGGTCGGACCAGAACCTATGCCTGAGCTACATGTGGGTCAGCAGTTTTCCACCCAGCTCTTCGTGAGCACCATCACCTGATGGATGGAGGTGGAGAAGCACCTTGTATGGGGGAGGGGCGCCATCCACAGAGCGCTGCCTCCACCTCCTCCTCCACCTCCACCTCCTCCGTGTCTGCTGCTGCTGCTGCTGCTGCTGCTGGCCGCCAGTCTGCAGGAGTCCTCTGCGTCTCCACCAGAATCATTGTTCTGTCTTCACGATCTTTTCTTCCTTCGTTTGGGACGAAAGCTGCGAGGAAAAGATGGGCAACGCGGAGCGACGCGGAGCAACAGTGAGAAGCCTGCTGAGGAGGAACTGGCTGCTGCTCGCCACGGTTCTGTCGGTGCTGCTCGGTATGTGAACGCTTCTGTTGTATTCCTGCTAAGCTTCCTGGCTGGGTGAGGTGTGTTGGGCCGGGCTGCGTGCCGTGGGGGGTTCTGGCCACAGGTTCGGTTCTGGACGAGCTTCAGTCAGACGTGAGCGGACTCCCTCTGTGATGGGTCGCGTTTAGACAAGCAGCCCATTCAGACATGGACGGAGGCGGGAGAGCCTTCAGACACATAATACTTGCTTTCATTCACACCTGATGATGCAGAGCTTCAGTCTGGATATGGTTTCCATGGAGACCATCTGGCACAGACAGCATCCATCATCAGTTCATACCTCTGGACGTTTGGGTTTTATGGGACATTCCAACAAAGCAGCACACTGTTGTTATCTTTTCATAAGTAATAAGCATGATATTCCTAAAATGAAAGAAATTACAGTCAGCTGCTTTCATAATTAATTAGAGGCCAGATATGATTAAACAGCATCATAGAGACTGATGAAGCCAGCATCAGGGTTAGGGAGGAGGTTCTGGTCCAGTTTACAGCAGGGTTAGGTTCTGATCATCAGCCCATCATCTGGACCACCTACTGACCTACCAGGACATGGATGTCCACCAGGACCAGGGGGATCCTGTCCGTCCTCTAGGGACACGATCCTGTATGTTTTAGTTCTTATCTGGTTCAACACATCTGAACCAAATAATGGTTCATCAGAACCTGTGCAGAACATTATGACCAGCTGAGGAGATGCAGTGGTTGGGCCAGTTGTGACAGGCCGGGCAAGGAGAACAGCCAGCTGACCAATGGTAACTCTAGAGGAGCTGCAGAGATCCACAGCTCAGGTAGGAAAATGTGTCGACAGAACAACCATTAGTCATGGTTTCCGCAGAGCGGGCTTTCATTTATTCTGCCTCTTACACACAAAACAGAGTCTAGAAACTTAAAGTCACTATCTACGCCAAGTTTGGATTTATGGAAAAATGTAGATAACTTTGAACATTAATAAGGTCCTAAAATGAAAATATGAATAAATATGTTGCATGGAATCACAGCATCAGTACATTTATTACAGTATTTGCACTCATTGATGCATTAAATGTGTGAAGTACAAATATAACCACAATGGCATCATCATGATTGATGCTGGCGCTCATTGAAGATCAGCCAATGGCAGCATCTGGATGTTGGGAGCTGATGTAGATTCTCTAAAGCGCTCCTATTAGATCCACCTGCTGAACTGGACCTGGTGTTAGATCTACTGACCTGCTACAATCATGCATCCTCCCTCCTGGTTTATGTCTGCCACATTGTCGCATCAATGCTGTGTACTAATGCTTCTACAAATAAACAGCTCCACAGTTTTTTTTGTGTGACCCCCAAATAATATTTTGCATAGTTTAAACTTTTTGACAGTAGACATAAAACATCTTCTTCTGTCTGCAACTGCTGAAACTTATTACGTTCTACTGTAATTTTGTTTTTATTTGTTTTTATTAGCTTTTTTTCCCAATATTAATGTTGCTACAAGAAGTAATCACATAATTCTAACTTATTCTTACAAACTTGTACAAACTTACAAACTATTATTCTTATTTTTATCATTGTGCTGCTGCTTTAATTTGGATTTTTAAACATTTTACTGTTGTTACACATTTTTAATGCTAACTATATTTTTGTCTCTTAATGCCAAACACTTTGGTCGCCCTCTGGCTGAATAAAGCTCTATTTAGATAAACAATGATTGATTGGCTCAAATAACAGTCTTCTGCTTTCTAAGCGTCTCAGTTGGCATGGTTACTATGGAACTGCCCCATATCAGCCGATTTAAGTTAAGTAATAATAATAATACATGTTATTTAAACAGTGCCTTTCTGAACACTCAAGGTCACTTTACAGACATAGATAAAATACACAACAATAACACACAGAACAATATAAAACAAACAAACAGAGTGGAGCAAAGGGAGTAGTTATTGGAATGCTAGACGGAACAGGTGAGTTTTGAGTCTAATTTTGAAGAGAGGCAGGGAGTTAATGTTACGGATATCAGGGGGGAGTGAGTTCCAGAGCTGGGGAGCAGATCGGCTAAAGGCCCTGCTGCCCATGGTGACCAAACGGACAGGTGGGACAGTGAGGTGGATGGAGGAGGAGGACCTGAGGGAACGGGTGGAGGTGGAGAGATGAAGGAGGTCTGATAGATACCGGGGGGCTAGGTTATGGATGGCGTTTAATGTAAAGAGAAGAATTTTGAATTGGATTCTGGAGCCAGTAGAGTTGCTAAAGGACAGGGGTGATGTGATGAAAGGAGGGAGTTCTGGTAAAGATGCGGGGGGCCGAGTTCTGAAGAAGCTGGAGTTTATGGAGGGATTTCTGGGGAAGACTGAAGAGAAGGGAGTTACAGTAGTCAAGACGGGAAGTGATGAGGCTATGGATAAGGATGGCAGTAGAGTGAGTGGTGAGGGACGGGCGGAGGCGGTTAATGTTACGTAGATGGAAGTATGCAGACCGGGTAATATTGTTTATGTGGGACTGGAAGGATAATGAAGAATCGAGGATGACACCCAGACTCTTGACCAGAGGGGAGGGGGAGACTAAGGAGATGTCGACAGGGAGATTAAAGCTATTAATTTTGGATAACAAGGATTTAGTGCCGACAAACAACATTTCTGTTTTATCACGGTTAAGTTTGAGAAAGTTTGAGGTAAACCAGTCTTTAATTTCAGATAAACAGTTGGTGAGGGAGGAGGGGGCGAGTGAAGGTGAGGGTTTGGAGGAGACATAGAGCTGGGTGTCATCCGCGTAACAAGGAAAATGGATGTTAAATTTACGGAAGGTATTTCCACGGGGAAGAAGGTAAGTGATGAAAAGAAGAGGGCCGAGGACAGAACCTTGGGGGACGCCGGTAGTGACAGGGGAGGGACGGGAAGTGAAGGATTTGAGTAGGAATGAACTGAGATATGAACGGAAACAATCAAGTGGGGTATGAGAAATGCCAAGGGAAGACAGTCTATTGAGGAGAATGGTGTGAGAGATGGTATGGAAGGCCGAACTCAGGTCAAGGAGGATGAGGATGGAAAGCAGCAGCAGTGAGGAGGTCATTGGTGATTTTTAGAAGGGCGGTTTCTGTACTGTGGCCAGGGTGAAAACCAGACTGGAAGGGTTCGTACAGGCTATTGAGGGTGAGATGAGCATGAAGTTGAACAGAGATGATTTTTTCTAGGATTTTTGAGATGAAGGAAAGATTTGATATGGGACAAAGATTATTGAAATTTTTGAGATCAGCGGCGGGTTTTTTCAGTATTGGGGTAATTTATGCGGTTTTGAAAAGTCAGGGAACGATACCGGTAGAGACGGAGGAGTGGATTATGGCGGTTATGAGAGGGAGGAGGGAGGGGAGGGGGTCGAGAGAGCAGGTGGATGATTTTGATTTACAGATTAAATCAGATATTTCAAATGGGGTATCTTCAGTCAAAGGCTTCTTCAGTTTCGCTGCAACACAGACCGCTACAGGAAATCTACAACAACTCCTTGAAGAATGACTTAGTTATGAGCTACAACAACAACAACACTTAATTTCCCTCTGGGAACAATGAAGTATTTTTGAGTTGAATTGAATTTGTAACTGCGTATTTAGAAATCAATAAAGATATTTTGTCCACATTGGCATGAGTAGAAGGAAACACACTGTCCAATATGTCCACCCCCATAAACTTGGACCTGTGCGCATGTAAGTTAGACCCGCTTTTTATGGTTATATGTTGTGAAGCAGCCAATGCTCTTCAATGATTGGGCATCATTTTATTTTTTAAGGCTTTTTGTTGCAACAGTAGCCTTTATTTACAGTGGACAGTTCAGAAAGGGGGCGAGAAGTGTGGGACAGACATTTGGCAAATGTCCACAGGGATTAGGGAGTCGAACCGGGACGGCCACTTTGAGGGCTAAGGCCTCTGAATATGGGGTGCCTGTCTTGACCACTATTCCAGGCGACACCCCATTTTATCCATTTTCAACTATATTTTGATAGATATTTCCAGAGAGGGGCTGCACGGTGGCGCAGTGGTTAGCACTGTTGCCTTGCAGCAAGAAGGTTGTGGGTTAATATCCCGGCCCAGGGTCTTTCTGCATGCGTGGGTTCCCTCTGGGTACTCCGGCTTCCTCCCACAGTCCAAAAACATGACTGTCAGGTTAATTGATCACTGTAAATTGTCCTTAGGTGTGACTGTGTGCATGGTTGTTTGTCCTGTCCTGTCCTCTATGTGGCCCTGTGATGGACTGGTGACCCGTCCAGGGTGTACCCCGCCTCTCGCCCGTTGACAGCTGGAGATAGGCACCAGCACCCCCGCGACCCCTTGAGGATTAAGCGGTTAAGAAAGCAATATAGAATTGAGGCCATATTGCCCCAGCCTGCTGCTGGTGCCTATCTCCAGTGGGCGAGAGGCGGGTTACACTCTGAACAGTTTGCCTGTCCATCACAGTCCTAGCCTATTCGTGTAGATGTTTTCATGAACATTTGATGTGCTTTCATGTGCTTCTCCAAGACACATTCTATGTGAAGTGAACATCTGACTGGTGGTGGGTTAAAGAAACTGAACCTCATGTTTCTGGTGGGAACATAAACGATCAACAGCTAAGAAATATAAAACGGGTCAAGGGATTTAAAAACAAAAAGTACCATTTAAAATGGATCCTGTAAGAAACAGGAAGCCAGAGGAGAGAGGCCAGAACCGAGGTTATGTGTTCACTAGGGATGAGTATTAGCAAGAATCTGTGGATAAAATATGTATACAAAGGGGACCATAACAATATATTGGGCTAAATTGCATATACCATGAAGATGACTATATATTGTGATTTTTAAAATTAAACTGAACTTTAGTAAAAACTGTCCCATCATTCTTAACACCCCACCCTGTTTCATCCATAAGACATCCAGGTTTATTACTACATAACTGATCTACTGGAATGAAGGAGGAAAAACAGCCACCAACACCAGTCATCATTTTAAATCACTACAAACATTCATGCCTTCATTAATGGTTCCATTCAAATTGTTAAAAATAAAAAATCTATACTTTACTTTTGAATATCAATACAGTATCGCAATATAAAATATGTTAATATATTGTCGAATCAGTATTTTCTAACATCCCTAATGTCCACACTTGCTGGTGCAACGAGGACTGGTCCAGGCCAAGGTAAAGGGAGAGACAGAGTAACATTATCAAGGACATCAGCAGGAAAGTACGGCTTCACCTTGGCTAACTGCCTTCAATGATAAAAACCTGACTGGACTACTGCAGTCCAAGTCGATGTAGAATATTCATTAGACACTTATGACTTATTGACCGCTTATGGTAGACAGTGGTGTGTTGGAGGTGGGATATGATCTAAAATCACCTGAGCACACTGGGAGAGAGAGATTTATAAAGCAGCAGCATGCAGCTGTACGTACTCAGTTACATAAAGTACAGACCAAAAGTTTGGACACACCTTCTCATTCAATGCGTTTCCTTTCTTTTCATGACTACATTGTAGATTCTGTATTAAGGGCATCAAAACTATGAATGAACACATGATGTATGGAATTACTGTATGTACTTAAACAAAGATGGTGAAATAACTGAATACATGTGTTATATTCTAGATTCCTCACAGTAGCCACCCTTTGCTCTGATTACTGCTTTACATTCTCTTCAGCTTCTAGTCACCAGAAATGGTTTTCCAACAGTCTTGAAGGAGTTCCCAGAGATGCTTAGTACCTGTTGGACCTTTTGCCTTCTCTCTGTGGTTCTCCTCACCCCAAATCATCTCCATTGGGTTCAGGTCCGTTGACTTTGGAGGCCAGGTTATTTCACAATTTTTTGTAAAACTACTACTTAAATCCATATGTGTTCATTCATAGTTTTGATGCCTTCAGTGAGAATCTACAATGTAAATAGTTATGAAAATAAAGAAAACACACTGAATGAGAAGGTGTGTCCAAACTTTTGGCCTGAACTGTATATCTGAGCATTTCTTTGTGTCAGTAATTTTTTTTTGTTTAGGCTTATGAGGATTGTACATGAAGTTTTATAAATGAGACCCCTGAACTTTATGGAAGAGGCCCAGAGTCATCCTGTAGAACCAAGAGGTATCGTCAGATGGGACCAAACTACAATGTTTGAGTCTACATGCTAAAATGAACAAACTGTATGATTTCTATTAATAATTTTCATTTACTTTACAGATTCTTCTTTTACAAAGATCTGACTACGTTTTCATGTTACTTAATGTTTTTCCATCTTTAGTTTATTGCTGATCAGGTAAAAAAAGAAAACTGTCACTGTTTGGCTCATATATATTTTCACTGACAATTTTTGCTCATTTAGCAAAAAGTTTAGACACCTCTAGTTCAATTTTTCAGTTAAAACAAGAGTATTTATTCTCATGGAAATATTAAAAGAAATACACTCATTAGAATCCGACTTTTCTTTGATATTTTACTTACAACAGTTTCTAACACAGAGTTTCCATCCTGTGCAATTATGTTTATGATTTTTTCTACTTTAAATTCAGCTGCAAACATTTCATCTTTAAAAATACTCTGGTGTTTTAGGGTTACCTTCTTGTGATCCGAGCCAAAGCAATCAGCAGTAGATTGAGCGACTTTTAGCCAATCAAATGAAGCTCCTTTGATCATGTGACATCAGTGTTGGGTTGGGCCAGACGTGTGTCTCTTAATGCTTCGCTGTACTGAACAGTTAACTGTGAGGTGATCACAGGAATGGGAACTGATTGGCTAAAAGCTGATTGGCTGGATCTACTGCTGACTGTTTTCACTTGGGTCACCAGAAGGTCACCATGTAACCTTTACATTTTTGAAGGTGACATTTTTCCTGGGGAATTGAAAGTACAAAAAAAATTCATACACATAATTACACTGTATGACTATCAGTAGTCTGTCATAAATTCCATGTCTGATTCTAATGAGACCGTGTTTCTTTTATATGGAAATTATTATTGCTGTAAAACCCTTGTGTCTCATCTTTCTCTTGGCAATGCTCCATAGATTCTTCATGGGGTTAAAGGTCAGGCCAGTTTGCTGGCCACTCCAGCCCAGTAATCCCATCATGGTCATTGAAGCAGGTTTGGTAGTTTTGGCAGCGTGGACAGGTACCAGGTCCTGCTGCAAAATGAAGCTCTATAAAGCTGGTCTGCAGAAGGAAGCATGAAGTGCTCCAGAAGGTTCTGGTTGATGACTGCTTTTTCTCTGGACCTAATACAGTCCAGTGGACCAACACCTGTAGATTACTCTGGACTTAAAGAAAAGTTCCTTTTTTTCAACCGGGACCTTATTTTTAGCAAATATTATGTTCAGTTACTCACCCAGAGAAGTTTGGAGCCCTTTGGAGCCGTTCAGCACAAGTTTATATCCAGTTGCGATCAGCGTATATCCGTATAATGGGATTAAATGGGGGCAGGAGATTAGAGGCCTGTAATAAGGCATTATCTGCCCCCAAACTCCTTCACTTAGCTATCTTTTTTTATGAATAGTTAACAATATTCTACAATATAGGATCGAGGCCATGATGTCCCGCCCTACTGATGATGCTCATCTCTGGAATTCAAGGAAAAGTTTGTGGGGTTTTTAACCTGGACCTTTTTTTTAGCTAATGTTTTTTGGTGATAATTATTTTACTTCCAAGCACACATCTTGTTACAGTCATTAACTGCTTAGATCATCCATGTAAACATTAAACAGAAGAGGAGATAGAATAAGCAGATCAACATTGCAGTTTTTAGCCAGGAAAGGAGCTGAAGAAGAAACTGTTGGACTCTGTCTTGGACCACCAACAGCAAAGAAAGTTGATTTTTAATCAAAGGCAGCAAAAGAGAAGCATTTCTGTTAGCCAATCAGAGACCAGATATTTGCATATCATGAATAATAATAAGTTAGACTCACCATCCTGACCTTTCACCACACCAACTCCTCTGACGCACTGCAGCCTCCTGCACCATAAAGCGATTCATTTAGCAGATAACTGGACTAGAGACCAGAGGAAAATCATTGAAAAAATGAGTGAATAGAACCTTTAAACTAGCCTGGAACACAGACAGCTTGTTTGGACCAAACTGACTAAACTAATCCAGATTTTTAAAGCTTTGATTTGACTGATTAAGAACGCAGTCAAACGTGACAAGAATATCTGAAGCTACATCTGGTTAATCAGTGTCTCCACTCCAACTGGCAGTGTGCTGAATGTGCAGACTGGGAGGACTGGGTGTTAGAAGAGCGTTTACTTTATAACCCACTCAGGCAGCAACTTCTGCGACGGCTTTAGAGGGGGAATAACTCTACTGTTTAAGCTCAGTTACTTTTTAATACATCTAATATAACTCATAACACGGGGCTAAAACTAGGGCCCAGATTTCAATAGAAGGAAGATAGTGTGGGACATTATAATAATGAAGCATATATTCTGGTCTGTGAAGATGTCAGTCTGTTTGTTTCTGACGTCACAGCAGGAACAACACCTCTTTAAAATGACCCTACTCTTTAGCCGTCTCCTGATAGATATTGACACGGTTATTCTTCCAGATCTTTTTGCCATTATGCTCTTTAGAAGAAATGCAGGTTTATATTAGTAAGTTAATGAATCCTGAGCCTGACGGTTTTTCCCCCTTCATTTTCACACCAGAAACACGTCTTCCTAGTGAAGAAAACTCTGTTTGGCAGTTTATAAATGAGAACTTTTAGAAAACAGTGGTATACCTTGGTACCAGATATGATGCTGACTGCTCACAACCTCTCACACTAGCCACACCTGAAACTATCTGAACAATCCTATAAAGAGGAAGTCAGATTTATGGTCATTCTGAGGGCAGTGTGACATATATGAGCTCATTTGGATGAGTTTTAATCATCATCAGATTATATCCTGCAGAAATCAGCATTCTCATCCAAAGCTACTATTTCATTTTGATTATTTCACACCCAACAAGCCATTAAAAGCACAGCGTTAAAAGACTGCTTCAGCAGCGCTCGGTTCATGTTACGTTGTTTAAACGTCTGGACCCGGATCAGGAGGGCCTTCCCAGAAACTGCCAACGTAAACACAAACATTTTTTCAGGACACTCATAGTTGATGTTTAAAACCATCCTCATCGGCCAGGGTGGAGGAAACTGTTATGTTGTAAAAGTATTCAAGTAAATCATTATAGTGGCCATAATTACACAGTAATCTGAGTTGTTACATTCAAAAGGATCCAGTCTGAATAATACAGTCAGATTCAGAGCATATACAACGTTGCAGACCAGTAGCCAGGTTCTGGAAAGAAAACTTCCAAATTACAAGTAGATATTTGTAATATTCTGAAGGATTTGCCATCCAAAGATAATATTTATGGTGATTTCATGTTTTTGTTTGGTAAAATTGTGTTTATCCTCTTATAAAGCACTTAGTGGTACACTGAGCTGTAGGAACACAGTTACACCAGACACCCTTTTAATGTAACAGCTGGCCCATCATCATTACAGTAACACTGGTATAATATGCAGCTTAGCATGACTAAGAGCTGTGATTGACTTGATTCATTAAAAAGACAGTTCAGTGTTAGGCAAACAGATGGATGCAATAGCTCAGCATAGAAGAAAAGCTTCTGTCTGGAAAGCAGCCCAACGTATTTTGGAGTAAAAAAAGTGAAGACCAAAATTCCAACCAATCTGTGTATTGGTGTAAAAATGTGTGTGAATGTGGCCCTTAATGTAAACAAACTTTTAAGTCATCCGTATGTCTAGAAAAGCACAAAAGTACCAAGCTTCATAGCCTCTACCTCATCATGGGTCCCCAGCTTCATAGCCTCTACCTCATCATGGGTCCCCAGCACTAGAGCCTCTACCTCATCATGGGTCCCCAGCTCCAGATCCTCTACCTCATCATGGGTCTCCAGCACTTGAGCCTCTACCACATCATGGGTCCCCAGCTCCAGAGCCTCTACCTCATCATGGGTCCCCAGCTCCAGAGCGTCTACCTCATCATGGGTCCCCAGCTCCAGAGCCTCTGCCTCATCATGGGTCCCCAGCTCCAGAGCCTCTGCCTCATCATGGGTCCCCTACACTAGAGCCTCTGCCTCATCATGGGTCTCCAGCACTTGAGCCTCTACCTCATCATGGGTCCCCAGCACTAGAGCCTCTACCTCATCATGGATCCCCAGCTCCAGAGCCTCTGCCTCATCATGGGTCCCCTGCACTAGAGCCTCTGCCTCATCATGGGTCTCCAGCACTTGAGCCTCTACCTCATCATGCGTCCCAAGTACTAGAGCCTCTACCTCATCATGGGTCCCCAGCTTCAGAGTCTCTACCTCATCATGGGTCCCCAGCTCCAGATCCTCTACCTCATCATGGGTCCCCTGCACTAGAGCCTCTGCCTCATCATGGGTCCCCAGCTCCAGATCCTCTACCTCATCATGGGTCCCCAGCTCTAGAGCCTCTACCTCATCGTGGGTCCCCAGCTCCAGAGCCTCTACCTCATCATGGGTCCCCAGCTTCATAGCCTCTACCTCATCATGGATCCCCAGCTCCAGAGCCTCTACCTCATCATGGGTCCCTAGCTCCAGATCCTCTACCTCATCATGGGTCTCCAGCACTTGAGCCTCTACCTCATCATGGGTCTCCAGCACTTGAGCCTCTACCTCATCATGCGTCTCAAGCTCCAGAGCCTCTACCTCATCATGCGTCCCCAGCTCCAGATCCTCTACCTCATCATGGGTCCCCAGCTCTAGAGCCTCTACCTCATCATGGGTCCCCAGCTCCAGATCCTCTACCTCATCATGGGTCCCCAGCTTCATAGCCTCTACCTCATCATGGATCCCCAGCTCCAGAGACTCTACCTCATCATGGGTCCCCAGCTCCAGATCCTCTACCTCATCATGGGTCTCCAGCACTTGAGCCTCTACCTCATCATGCGTCCCAAGCTCCAGAGCCTCTACCTCATCATGGGTCCCCAGCTCCAGATCCTCTACCACATTGTGGGTCCCCAGCTCCAGAGCCTCTACCTCATCATGGATCCCCAGCTCCAGAGTCTCTACCTCATCATGGATCCCCAGCTCCAGATCCTCTACCTCATCATGGTTCCCCAGCTCCAGATCCTCTACGTCATCATGGGTCCCCAGCTCTAGAGCCTCTACCTCATCATGGGTCCCCTGCACTAGAGCCTCTGCCTCATCATGGGTCCCCTGCACTAGAGCCTCTATCTCATCATGGGTCTCCAGCACTTGAGCCTCTACCTCATCATGCGTCCCAAGCTCCAGAGCCTCTACCTCATCATGCGTCCCAAGCTCCAGATCCTCTACCTCATCATGCGTCCCAAGCTCCAGATCCTCTACCTCATCATGGGTCCCCAGCTCTAGAGCCTCTACCTCATCATGGGTCCCCAGCTCCAGAGCCTCTACCTCATCATGGATCCCCAGCTCCAGAGCCTGTACCTCATCATGGGTCCCCAGCTCCAGATCCTCTACCTCATCATGGGTCTCCAGCACTTGAGCCTTACCTCTCATGTTCCCAAGCTCCAGAGCCTCTACTCATCATGGTCCCAGCTAGATCTCTACCATCTGGGTCCCCAGCTCCAGAGCCTCTACTCATCATGGATCCCCAGCTCCAGAGTCTCTACCTCATCATGGTCCCCCAGCTCCAGATCCTCTACCTCATCATGGGTCCCCTGCACTAGAGCCTCTGCCTCATCATGGGTCCCCTGCACTAGAGCCTCTATCTCATCATGGGTCTCCAGCACTTGAGCCTCTACCTCATCATGCGTCCCAAGCTCCAGAGCCTCTACCTCATCATGGGTCCCCAGCTTCAGAGTCTCTACCTCATCATGGGTCCCAAGTACTAGAGCCTCTGCCTCATCATGGGTCCCCAGCTTCAGAGTCTCTACCTCATCATGGGTCCCAAGTACTAGAGCCTCTGCCTCATCATGGGTCCCCAGATCCAGAGCCTCTACCTCATCATGGGCTCCCAGATCCAGAGTCTCTACCTCATCATGGGTCTCCAGCACTTGAGCCTCTACCTCATCATGGGTCCCCAGATCCAGAGCCTCTACCTCGTCATGGGCTCCCAGATCCAGAGCCTCTACCTCGTCATGGGTCCCCAGCTCCAGAGCCTCTATACCTCATCATGGGCTCCCAGATCCACAATGCCACCCAGATGTTTCCAAGCTTCTTCAGCAGCTTCCAAGCTTGTTCTTAACTGTACTTACACTTACCTGTGCTCCTGGTTTCATCCACACCTGGCAACTAACAAGGTCCTTCCTCCAACATGTCCACTCTCCAGCTCCTAGCTCTGCCTGTCTGACCTCCGACCTCTGTTGTCCATCCGTGGTTTCTACATTGTCGATCTCCTTGGACCTTGACTGGAAACACTTACAGACATCTCCGGTCTCTTGTCTCCCCTCTCTGGCTTCATTTCTCATCATTTACAGTAAGATCCATCAATATCCTGCAAAACTCACCATCCAAGACAAACCTCCGGACTCACCTCTCTCCAGTGTTGCTGTTTCCAGCGCCCCCATCATTCCTAAATTAAACATTGTATTGTAATAACTATTGTTTTAAAGTGCCTTGAGATGACATCTGTTGTGAAACGGCGCTATATAATTAAACTGAATTGAATTGACATCTAGAAGGTGTGTATTGCTTTGTAACATTGTTTAAAATGATCCTATCGGTGGGCCTGGTTAAGGTCAAGGGTCAAAGGTGCCTGTATCCTCATGCTATCAGATGTGTCTCTGCTTTGACAGACCAGGCTCAACCTTTGGCTCAGGTTTTTGAGACTCTTGGTTAATGTTAGGGTAAAAATAGCGGTTTAACTTAGAAAGAATCACACACAGGGGTCGGAGAGAAATTGAAGTTAAATGAGCTCTGCAGAGGGACATAGAATAAAGTTCTGCAGCGGGAGACCAGGAAGATACTCTGGTTGACCGTGTGTCTGTTCTCCTCTCAGCTTCTCAGACAGTCTCCCAGCTCTATTTCCTGATCACACAGCTCTGTCTCCTGGTCTCAAAAGGCCCTCCCACTGTAGTCTCTCTTTATTTGGTCAAACTTCATTAGCATCTTAAAAGAACAGGGTGTATACAAAGGAACATATGGTTGAAACCAAATGACATTTAAAAAGTACATTTTGAACTATGTGATAAAGGAAAGACATCCTAAGAAAATAATAATACAACATTATTATTTTTCCCTAACAGTTTAGGTGAAAACTTTGTCTTCTGTGTTAATGTAGCTGTCTGTTTCAGGTGAACATTAAAGGCCAGAGAAAATAAGAAGCTGTTGATGTCGATGTTTCAGGTATCAGTTTGGGTGTTGTGGTCAGAGAGTACGCGTCCCTCTCCCACCTCCACAAGCAATATTTCGGCTTCCCTGGAGAGATCCTGATGCGAATGCTGAAGCTGGTCATCCTTCCACTCATCATCTCAAGCATGATCACAGGTAAGCTGACAGCGTCACTGCATCAAGAACAGGGACCATCATGGCTTTGCAGATCTTTCTACCTTTACAAATACTGTATGAACAAACTATTTTTGGAAGAAACTAAAAGCGTCTTTCACCATGTACTGTAGCATCAGCGGTGTAACAGCATGGACGTCAACATTCGCATGAATGAATAGGAGACTGACCTGGAGTCTGTTTTGCTCAAGAACGAGTTATCAAAGTTTGGTCTGATTTACCATTCATACTAATTATCTCATTTATCTTCCCACTGCATTCCTGAGTGGTTCTCTTGTTACTCATTAATCCTCCTGCTAGTTCAGAAGTACATCAGCTTCTTTAGCGCATCAGCAGTTTATTGTAGTTCGTTTGTTCTGTTGCCTATTGCATGTTCCTAGCTTTAAGGCCCCATTAAGTCTGGGGTTTGTAAATTTGAGGTTGTATTATTAAACTTATTTCTACATTATTCTACTTCCTGTCAGCTAACATTTGGGTCGTCATCGTTCACGCTAAGCACTAACAAGTCCAACTCCCAGCAAAAGTGTTGGAAATATTGTTGCGGGAAATTTCTTTATGTAGCTTTTTCATAATCTTTTTATTTTTCCTAAGATTTCCCATTTTTCATCCAGGAGATGGGCTCTGCCACAGAAAGTGAATTGTATGTTGCCTAAAGGGTGTTTAGTCAAACCAGCAAATGATTTAATTGACCTAGAGTTGACTTGAGCAGATAACAGGAAGGCTGAAGAGAATATAGTGACGTTTTCTGATTTTATTCTGGATGTCTGATTTAAGGGAAGGATCTGCATTCTTCAGGATGTGCACATGGAGACTGGTGTCTGTTGGTGTTAGTCTCTAATCTCAGTGCAGATTAGCTGTAACCACCCTCTGATCAAACAGTCAGATATGATCATGTTAGTTCAAAGTAGGAGCAGACAAGCTTCAACTCGGGGTTTTAGAAAGATTTATATTTGAATTAATAGATTTAAAATAATGTAATTTTTGTTTTTGCATTATACACTGTCTACATATAAAACAAAAGCAAAAATATATATATATATTTGCTTTTAATTATGGTTGTGCAACCCAAAGATAATCATTCCTCACCCAGGTGAAGGTGGAGGTGATCTCTGGTATGAAGAAATATGTGTGGTCAAATGCTCCACTGGTAAGAAGTGGGAAAAAATGAGAGTTTAAAGCTGAAAGGAGATGGTGAGGACTGGACTCCAGGTTCGCTGTGACATCTCTTATTAGAGACTGCAGAGATACATTCTACCAGGATTTACAATAAATTGGTTGATTTAGAAAATTAGAGGGTTAATCTGTACATCAATATCAAGTACAGTACCAACATCATTCTACATAGTCAGCCACAAAAAGCTTAGGAGAGATTGTACATCAGTTGAGCTCTTCCTCCTGTTGTTTTGATGTTTTACTCAGTTTTTTTAGAACGTTCTCCCTGTCATTAAGCCTGATCAGATTCTAATAGTTAACACATCCTCCTGTCAGGTGTTTTCCCCCAGGCTTTAAAAACGGCAGTTATTGCAACACTACTAAAGAAGAACAACATGGACAACATATTAATGCAGAACTACAGGCAAATCTCTAATCTCCCATTCATCAGCAAGATTATTCATAAAGTTGGGTTTCAAAACTTAAATCGTTTCCTAACAATGACCAATCGCTTTGATACTTATCAGTCTAGTTTCTGTGTTCATCACAGCACTGAGACTGTCCAAATTTGTAAGTGACATCTGCATCAATACAGACTGTGGTAGAACAACAGTGCTGGTTCAGTTGGACCTCAGTGCAGTGTTTTCACTGTTGAGCATGAACTAATACTGGAAGGACTGTAGAGCTGGGTCAGACTCTCTGGTTCAGTACTGAGCTGGTTTGATTCTTACCTCAAGAACAGGAACTTATTTGTGTCAAAAAGAAATTCTTCATCAGAACCGACAGATGTCACATCTAGGGTCCCCCAGGGCTCCATCCAGGGCCCCCTCCTATTTAATATCTACATGCTAGCACTAACCCAGTATATAACAACCAATAAGATTAGTTATAAGTATACAGATGATAGTCAGCCATACATGACAATGTCATCAAGTTCAAGGGCGTGAGTTTGTTTTTAAAAGTGCTGGGGACAAGTATTATTAACTATTCATAGCCTAAGTATTACTCTGTTTCATCTTCCATTACAATAAGCACTGGAGTGTATAAACAGTGTTAAAAATCACATCTTTATTTAATTAATAATAGTTGAAAGCCAGGTTATTGTGTGTTTTTTTTTTCTCAATTGGCAGACATCACAATCCACATATAGCATAAAAACAATGATGGCAAATATGTATTCACCCCAGAAGAATATGTGCAACAATTAAATGTGTTCCCTTTGCAACCTGTACTGTTTTTGCCCGTTCTGTGGGGATAAACTTCTACTTTAATTTACAGTTCAGAGTACTGGTACCTATGGCTAATCCACTGTTTCATGTGGACAAATGCAAAAATTAAAGGAGACTTTGTTACTGGGTTAGGATTTGGGAGCTAGAAAATATAATTGTTTTAATGTTTAGTTTAAGACTTCCAAAGAGGATCATCTTGATATATTGTTTTGGTGGAAAGAGCACAATAGTATATTTCCCAACACTTCACTGATGGCGGAATATTCTCGCTTTCTATTCATCCAGCGCTGCCAGAGAGAGAGAGACTTTTCTGCAGCTGGATTTGCATTCGCAAAGAACAAAGGAACAGAGATCAAGTTAAAACCAGCAACTTTGGACGATATTTGGTTTTTTGGTTCAACAGTGAATCTGAAACTTTCAAAATAAACGACAGCTTTAGATCTTTCCATTACGGTTTTAAAGAATCAAAGACTGAAAAAAACACAAAAACTGACTGATAGTCAATGATATAATAATGAATTATGTTTTTCATATCTTTGGTACATTACTCACTAAAAGTTATTTTATTCAGAGATCACTGTGCAGAAACGTTGTGTTGTCCCGTCCCAGGTTTTACCGGGGTGTTCAGTTCCTGAATCGTAAATCAAGCTGCAGAAAAATCTCTCTCTGGGTGGACTTGATGCCGAGATAGTGAGAATATTCCGCTTTCAGCGCAAAGTTGGGAAAATTTCCTGCCATGCTCTCTCCACAAACATAGTGGAAACATTCTCTTTTGGAGTCTTGAACAAACAAAAATATTATGGATATTTTTCCCCCACTCTCAGTAAAGAAACTTCTGCCAGACCCATGACATTTAGATGATGTATTTTTCCATCTCTACCTGCGACATTGCAGGACTCATATTTGGAGCACACTAGGAATCTTTGACAATCTTGACAGCAGCATCTTTGCAGAAAGAAAGATGATTGAATAAGAAAGTGGATCGGAGTGATTTAAATAATAGTCTGTTTGTTACTGAGGCTATGTGGAAATTGTGTTGGGAGCACAAGTGGATGTTAGATAGGTTCAAGGAAAGAATTTCCGCATCAGGTTTGGTGGGGACAAACCTGTCAGTCATAAATAGGGCTGTGGACATGTCCCTTGCATCTCTAGTTAAAACTTGAATTTGAATTGATTTATTTAAAAGAGACAATGTGCATTAATGTACATTAATGTACATAAAATAAACACATGTAAATACACAAGATTATAGCCAGAGCTACAGTAATTTCCTTCTTCAGTCCTTTCGCTGGAAGAACCAGCAACATGAAACAATAAAAATCCATCTCCAATACAAAACACAAAGCCCAACCCAACACAGCTGAGTCCACTAAGCAGATCTTTCAAGCCCAGCATATAAAAAGCTGTGGGTGATGTTTGCACCCGTTTACTGAACATTCTGAGATGCTACAGATCAATTAATTAACCACACAATGCTGTTATAACATCACATAAGCAGCTTGATAAATGGGCTAACTTACATTAGCATTAGCATGTAGCCACTTACTTCTCTGTCCATCAGGCATCTTTGTTCTTTGATCCAGCTGCTGTTCTTTAGGAATGTAGAATAAAATCCTGTAATTCAGCCAAACAGGCGTTTTCACAGAGAAAGTAAAAAATCCCCCCCCAAAAAAGTGTTTTAAGCTGCTAAAACCGAAGCTGCCATTAGCTGTGAGAAGGAGGAGGCTGTGTTTGGAGCCAAAACTTAAGCCAAAAACCGCTCTGGTGGGTTTTTATGAGAAATGTGCATTACCAGATGGATGAAAACTCCCAAAACTTGATTTTGCATGATATAGGCCCTTTAAATTAAAACTAAAAACTCATCTGGTTAGCGCTATATTTGATTAAATGATTAATAATAGCTGGAACTGTCCTTTATTTTGTGTCTCTAATGTTGTGGTTTATGCTTTATTGTTTTTCTCCACCTTGAATTGCCTCGCTGTTAAAAGTGTGCTATACTAATAAAGTTGCCTTGCCTTGCCGAAGGTGGTCTATATTAGAATGTATGTGGTGCAACAGAACCAGCCTGGTTCTTGGAGGCCCATCCAAGAAAAGTGTTACCAGTGTCCAGCTGCCACTTATCACAGGGACAGTAGTGAATTCTTGTTTTTCTGTTTCTGTTCTAAGAAACAGCTACATTCATGTCTAAAGTCTTGTGATTTTTCACTTATATCTTCATATTTGTTGGTGGATATGTTGTTAACAGGTGTTGCAGCCCTGGACTCTGAGGTATCAGGAAAGATAGGTCTACGGGCTGTTATCTATTATTTCTCAACAACCATCATTGCAGTTATTCTAGGTGAGTGGCTATCTTCTCTAACAGGACATTTAAACTCGCAGTAGGCATGGGCCAGTTTAAGATTCTCATCAGATAATTGGACATAAATACACCAGAGTTTCAGGTTACCATAATGATTTAAAGCAAAAATCTTATACACTTATTTGAAATAGCTTTCAGCCAGCTAAATGGCTGTGTGTAATAACAGGTGAGGGAGGGGCAACACTGCCTAAACCACCTAACCTGTACTCGATACAGCTAGAGAAAGGTATTTTCAATCCTTGACTTTTGATTTGCATCTTATTAAGAAGACTTTAAACCTATAGAAAATGTGTTTCTTAAAAACTGTAACTAGGAATACTTCATATACCCTAATGCTACTAACTGGCCTGAGCCTTTCTTCGACTTTTCTACTGTTGTTTTGGCAGTCGGTATGTCTCCTTTGGAAATAAACATCCCTCCCGTTTTGCAGGGATAATTTTGGTGATGACCATCAAGCCGGGCGTGTCTCAGGAAGCTGAGCACATTGACAGAACAGGGACCACTCCCAACGTTACAACCGTTGATACACTGCTGGATCTCCTTAGGTGAGTCTGTTGGCATGTTCGCTACAAATGTTTGAGGAATTTTGTATCTACTCAGACCCCCCGTGGTTCGTGGCAGATGGCCGCTCACACTGAGCCAGGTTCTGGTTCTGGTGGAGGTCAAGTTCTTATTCATACTTGTCCTATTATATGTTGTGTAGCTCATTTCTGCTAGATTGTGACCATACACTGATAGCAACATCTAGATAGAATTCACTTCATAGCAGGTTGAGTGTTAGATCATAATAGACCATATCTGATCTATTAGCATATTTGAGTCGTGCATAGTGGGGAGACCATGGCTCAGGAGGTAGGAGATTTTCCTGTAACTGGAGGGTTTCCGGTTTGACTCTCTGTCCTGGCCGTCTTGGGTGTTGTCTCCTTTGGAATGACACTTCACCCTCCTTGCCTACAGGTGGTGCCACCGTCCGCGGCAGCCTCGCCTCTCTCAGTGTGTCCCAGGGCAGCTGTGGAAGCTACGTAGCTTCCTATCACCAGTAGGTGAATGTAGTGTGAAGCACTTTGGGGTCCTTTAAGCTAGATAAAGCGCTATACAAGTACAGGCCAATTAGAGACCCATCAAATATTGGTCGTACAGCATCCTCTGATTACTCAAAGCTTTGGAAAATTATCCCAACAAAGGGATGATTATCTTTAAAAGTGTTGCTCTGTTTTTTGATTAGAATGTCTTATTCATGACAGGCTGTTTATGAAAATCTCTAAAGATTTCTACGTGTTTCCGGAACGTTGTAAGAACCAACAGTCACTACCTGACTCTGTGACTTTTTCTATCAACAGAAACATGTTTCCAGAAAACCTGGTTCAGGCTTGTTTTCAGCAGGTCAGAAACTTTTCACATTTTCACTGATATTACAGAACTTTTGAAATATACACCAGGCTGTGGTGAGAAGGCAACCTGTAAACATCCTGATTTCATTTCCCTGATTTCACTGTAGTACAAAACAAAGCGGAAAGAGCTGGAGCCAGTGAAAGTCTCGACCAACACCACTACAATCCCACCTCTTGCTACCACCATCATGGCCGTCGTAGAGGTAGGTGATGATGGCAAAAAGCTGGAGGGATCTGATCTGTTCAGGATTTTGCTGAGACTATTGGTGATCCTGAGTTCTACGCATCTACATGAGGCAGCCATGTTGTGATTGAAATATATTACAGGCACTAGCAAGTTCTAATTCATCACTGAGTTATGAACCTGACTCATTGAGTCCCAGGGAATTAGCCACAACCTGACTCATCAGCCAGCAAGGCGATAAGATCTGATTGGGCGCCAACTATCACCTGGAGCCAACTAGAACTGATAATGCAGCCAGCTTTGGTGGCCTGTAACCCCAGAAAGTGGTTTTTTACTTTTTATTCATAAAAATAACAACAGGTTTGTTTGTGCTGGCTGCAGGGCATCTTGCACATGCGTTTACCTTTTCAAAACTGACAGAAAATGTGAAAAACAAATGTATTGTTGACATATAAAATAAGATAAGATGAATTATATTAAATTGATTAAAATCAGGTGAGATCATTTTTCCCCATGGCAGCATTAGCAGCACTTTGTCTCCCCGCTCAGACTCACAACTCTGTATATTTTTCTGTGGGGAAAAAAGTCCACCTCTGGACCAGAGGAACCCAGACGGATCATGTGCAGAAATACTTTTCAGGTGTAAGAATCCGTACCCTCAGTTTATTAAACCGTACACACAGATTTGAAGTCCTGCAGGAAAGTATAGATATTTAGGTCATTGTAGCCGGGGACATGTCCCCGCCTGTAATATTTATAAATTACAGTTTTGTACGCACCAATTAAAAACCTGATTTTGGTTTTTTTAAGTGCTTCCCCCTGCGCAATTTTTAGTCTATGCAATTTGTGTCCGAACTGCCTATTCCACTATCTTATACAGTTTCTCTATGTGTGAATCCTGCAGCCTTCTTTGTAGAGATTGATGTTACGTTTATATCTCTTTAATACGTGTTCTAATTATGCTGCGCGACCAGCTCTTTGTATCCCAGAGGCAAGACACACATACACTGTGTGGTTTTTGGACCATTTCCACACATTTTGCCATCAGTTTGTCTTCAAATACGTATAAAAATTAATATTGCATTTGTTATGCATAGAGTTGAAACGAACCTGGAAACTACTGATTTTGAGTATAGCTTAGTTGTCTCGTTTACAGGTTAAAAGAATAATGCCCTTTTTTAAGTTTAAAGCTCTGAAGAGGTCCAGCAAGATGCCCAAATCTGCACGCACATAAAACATGCGTATGGATTCGTGTGGAATACATTTAACCTCCAGTATTCACAAAGATTAGGGAGCTGCCTATTTTAATAGTTCAAACACCAAATATATCTTAATGTGCATTAATAAGAGTAGAAACAGTCTCAGTACCAATGCAGAAGCTAACAGGCACCGCTGTCCTCATCTTCACTCTTAGGTTTACAGCCAAGCAGCACAAAGGGAAACGAATCACACTACTGCTGTGTTTTCCTTACAGTATTTTGGATATGCCCTATGAAAAAATCTGCAAAATTTCTGCAAATGATCTGGTTATATTTCTCAGAAAAATCCACAAATAGGTGAATCTGTGTATTGTGCAACATGAATGCAAAAATGTTTGGCTCACACAAACATCTAATTGAATATCAATGAAATTGTTTATGAATCTTGATTTTATTTTTGTTAAACATGTGAGAGACCAGCTTCTTCTAAAAGGGAATCTGGACCAAGCGGTCTCATGAAGGAATAATTGGGACACGGTGGGACAGTTTAACTGAACCTACACTGAACAAAGAATGGGGGCCCACTGTGTAGAACTAATAGTTTTCTAATTAACAGATTTAGATAAATTGAGCCATAAGTGTTAAACTAAAATAGATATTGATAGTCACGTTAACATGATTAAATCAGAATATTGCAGGTCTGTTCTTTTCCATCTTTCTAGAACATCACTAAAGAGTATAAGATCGTCGGAGCGTATTCGGATGGAATCAACGTACTGGGCCTCATCGTGTTCTGTGTGGTTTTTGGCCTTGTTATCGGAAAAATGGGAGACAAGGGACGAATACTCCTTGAATTCTTTGATGCCCTGAATGAAGCCACCATGAAACTGGTGCAGATAATTATGTGGTATGATTTACTCAATAAGCACGCACCCACTGAGATTTTTTTTTCCATATTAATTTACATCAAATCATGCAATTTACGGCATTTTGATTATGATTCTCATATATTTAAGTCAACCAGACTTTATGTGAATTATATATAACTATATATATAATTATATATAACTGGCAATGTAAGTGGATTAAAAATGATTTACTCTTATTTTTACAAATTGTTTGAAAAGTGGTATTGGACAGATGGTCAAACACAATCAGGATTTATAAAAGATAGGTCTATACATAATAAAATCAGATCAGTCCTTAATTTAGTGGATTCTAATTCTTTAATTGAAGATAAATGTTTCATTTTCGGATATTTACAAAGCATTTGATTCTGTTGAATACACATTTATTATAAAAACTTCAGAGTATGTTGGATTCTGTACAGAGTTTATTAAAGCAATACATATAGTGTATGAGGATATTAATAGCTTGGTTTCTCTACCCCAAGGAACAACTAAAGGATTCACTATCAAACGTGGAATCCGGCCGGGCTGTCCCTATTCTCATATATTATATAGTTTAGCAGCTGAGTTGTTAGCTACAGTACATCTCTTAAAAAGAGCCCAGACTTTGAGTCGTTGAATGTATTGGGTAACAATTTGACTATCACACAGTTTGCAGATGATACCACAATCTTCTTCAAAACAACAGACAAGATTCCTTTGGTAATCAACACAATTTGAATGTTTTCTTAAGCATTGGGATTATATTTAAATTAAAAAAAATATGAGTTTATGTCAATACATCATAGTGAGCAAACTGACTGATGTGGCTTTCCAGTTAAAAATGAATATCATTTGGAATAATAGATGGATATTGTCCATTAGAAAATCCGTATTTTATTGTGACTGAGTGGAAAGAGGTGTTTAGTTGATTACACATTTAATGGATATAAGGGGAAACTTTGTTAACTATGAAGACTGAATATTCTGACTGAGAAGCAATATTTAAAGGTGATTAAAGCAATCCCACCAAGTATGGCCAACATGGTAAAAGGTACGATGTTATATGATAATAGACAACCTGTTGTCCTATCACTTTTCATAGCTTATTGTAACTTTACAGACAGAAAATGTACAAAGTTATACATGGTGAGCTCACCCATAAGCTTTTCCCTTTTAACACAATCAGAAGGAGATATCTATCTCCCCAGATTTTTCAGGCATTTCCACTTCTTCCGTGTAACCATGCTGTAAGTGAGATATGGCTGTTCCGAATATGATTTGGGTGCCGGCGGACTGAACTATTTTACAATAATCAAGAGGGGGAGAGGGGCCCAGGGGCGTTAGTGTTTCTAAAACAAATACATTTTGAGACACCAGGAAATTGCTAATAGAATAATTTCATTTTACTATCAAATATTTTTTTTAGCACCGCAATTTTATAAGGGGCTCCTCTGGGCCCCTCCCTCATCATTGGCCCAGAGAATGGTCATTGGTTATCCCCTCTTTACAGCGCCACAATGTGTATATGTATATCTCTTTTTGTTTTAATGATAAAGCATCCCCCTCATTCCAGATGTTTTCCAGTTGTGACGCTTTGCCTCTTTCAGCTACATGCCGATAGGAATCCTGTTCCTGATTGCTGCAAAGATCATTGAGGTGGAAGACTGGGAGATCTTCAGGAAGATGGGTCTTTATATGGTGACCGTGCTGAGTGGGTAAGTTCCTCATTACTCTGTATCCGCCTGTTCCAGACGCCGGGATTTACTACTGACATTTGTGCCAAGTCTCGCTTCACTGATGGAGTAGAAGCTGTGCTCTTGGTGAGCTCTGATAAGGGCCAAGGACATTTAAAACTGCTCAACCTGCAGGTGCAGTAATGAAAGCTTTTAAATCTAGGTGTCACCGTTAAAGAGTGAACTGTAAATCCTCACTCGTTATGTCAGAGGGTGAGCCAAAGGTTCCAGATGCATTTTTTCACAATCTCAGACTACATCGCAGTGCTGATACCTTGTGGAAAAGTTATGAAGCAAGTATAGCATCATCAAACAACACATTCAATTAATTCTGCTCACAGGCCTTTAACAAGTGTAGATTAGCTATCATTAAACTCATTAAATCAGTGGGCTTAAAACCAGTTTGTAAAAGTGTGAGCAAAACCTGCCGCAGACTTCAGTCCTCGACTGATAGGGTCTTTTAACTTCTGGATCTGTCCATGAATTCTAAACCACATGACTGAATTAAAAACTATTTTTATGTTATTTTTTTGTCTCAGAAGGGTTTTTGTTTTGTTCCTTTATAAAGAAGGAAACAAGTAACAACTAAACTTTCCTAAGAGACCAGCATCGACAGCATCACTAGCCTTTATTTCTCAGTTCAATTCACTTTTATTTTATATAGCGCCAATTCACAACAAATGTCATCTCAAGGCACAAAAGTCATTTCAGTACAATTATACAAACATTCCAATCAGTTAAAAGTTTTCTATGTAAGGAATCCCAGCAGATTGTGCTGATTCATCGACATGAGTTTGTGCCCGGATCATGCAGACTCCAACCACAGCAAGTCCTCAGCAATCCCTCATACTGAGCAAGCATGTAGTGACAGTGGAGAGGAAAAACTCCCCTTTAACAGGAAGAAACCTCCAGCAGAACCAGAACAGGAACCTGGCTTAGTACAAGCGGTCATCTGCCACGGCTTGCTGTGGGTCTGAGAAAACAGAGAAGAGACATCATGGAGGATGCTTGGTGACTTTGAGCATCATCTGGACTGATGTTCCCCATCCAGCAGGAGGCGCTGTAGCTGAGCAGGATACCAGACCATGTGGAGCTTCTATGGGGAAAAAATACTGAGAAAAAACTAGATTAAAAATCGCAAAACAGCAGAAAAAATATATCTGGAGAGTGGTAGAAGAGAAAAGTAGAAGAGAGAAGAAAAGTGGTCAGTCTGTCCTCCAACAGTCTAAACCTATAGCAGCATAACTACAAAAATAACTCAGGATAACCTAAGCCATTCTAACTATAAGCTTTATCAAAAAGGAAGGTTTTAAGCCTAGTCTTAAAAACAGACAGATATCTGCCTCATGGACTAAAACTGGGAGCTGGTTCCACAGGAGAGGAGCCTGATAACTAAAAGATCTGCCTCCTATTCTACTTTTAGAAATCCTAGGAACTACCAGTAGACCTGCATTCTGAGAACAAAGTTCTCTGTTAGGAACATATGGAACAATCAGATCTCTGATGTACGATGGAGCTGATTATTAAGGGTTTTATACGTAAGGAGGAGGATCTTAAACTCTATTCTGGATTTAACAGGGAGCCAATGGAGAGAAGCTTAAACAAGAGGAATGTGATCTCTCTTTTTAATATTCATCAGAACTCTTGCTGCAGCATTTTGGATTAACTGAAGGCTTTTGCATTGCATTTTGTGGACTTCCTGATAGTAAATAATTACAGTAGTCCAGCCTTGAAGTAAAAAATGCATGGGCTAGTTTCTCCGCGTCACTCCTGGACAGGATGTTTCTAATTTTAGCAATATTCCGGAGGTGAAAGAAATCCATCTTGTTTAATATGAGATTTTAATGTCATGTCAATCTGCTGGGATTCCTTACATAAAAAACGTTTTACTGATTGGAATGTTTGTATAATTGTATTGAAATAACTTTTGTTCTTAAAGTTACTTTAGATGACATCTGTTATGAATTGGCACTTTATAAATAAAAGTGAATTGAAATTGAATTGAATTGAATGTCTTGGTCAAAAATTACACCGCGGTTCTTTACATTATTACCAGAAGCCAAATTAATGCCATCCAGATGAAGTGATTGATTTAGCAGTTTCCTTTTTAAAAGGTTCTGGTCCAAAGACAACAACTTCTGTCTTGTCTGAATTTAAAAGTAGAAAATTCAGAGTCATCCAGGTTTTTATGTCTTCCAGACATGCTTGTAATCTACCTAACTGATTGGTTTCATCAGGTTTTATGGATAAATATAATTGTGTATCATCAGCATAACTGTGGAAATTCATTCCATGTTGTCTAATTATTTTACCAATTGGAAGCATATATATAGTAAAGAGAATCGGTCCAAGCAAAGAACCCTGTGGTACTCCACAAGTAACCCTTGAGTGTGAAGAAGATTTATCATTGACATGAACAAACTGGAATCTGTTGGACTGATATGATTTAAACCATCCTAGTGCTGTTCCCTTGATCCCTACAACATGTTCAAGCCTTTCTAAGAGAATATTATGATCGACTGTGTAAAGAGCAGCACTGAGATCTAACAAGACCAGAACAGTCACAGATCCATTATCTGAGGCCATTAGAATATCATTAGTAACTTTTACCAGTACTGTTTCAGTGCTATGATGAGCTCTAAAACCTGACTGAAATTCCTCAAACTTGCCAGTAACCAGAGGGAACACTTTCTTAAATAATTTGGTTGGTATTGGGTCTAACATACAAGTTGAGGGTTTAGATGAAGCTAATATTTGTGATAATTCAGAAAGTTCAACAGAATCAAAACGGCACAGACATAAACATGATTCTACAGTTCCCTCTGATACTGCCTCATTAACTGAGAGAGAGTTAATCATGTTTGGGAGAATGCCAATTATTTTATTCTTTATAGAATTTATTTTACTTATGAAGAATCCCATAAAGTCATCACTACTGAGAGAAGAGGGAATAGTTGGCTCAACAGATCTATGACTCTGTGTAAGTTTGGCAACTGTACTAAAAAGAAACCTACGTTTGTTCTTATTTATCTCTATTAACAATGAGAAATATGCTGTTCTAGCTTGTTGAAGGGCGTTTTTATAAAGCAGTAGACTATTTTTCCAGGTTAGAAAGGAAGCATTTAAGTGTGTAGAGCGCCATTTATATAAAACTAGAAAAAATATGTTATAAAATTAGTTTTTACAAAAAAGTTACAAATGAATAACAACTGAATGTATTAGTTTCTGTAACAACTCACTCTGTGTATGAGGATAAAAAAAACTCCAGTTGTAAAGTTCAGTTCAGTTTGCAGAAAAGTCAGCTCCATGGTTATTTCTCAGTATTTACTGTAACTTTATCCATCCTCAGTCTCTTCATCTCTTGCTGGCCTTATCTTTCAATGAGTCAACAGCATTTATTAAACTATAAGTTAGAATTATACATTGTTATATTGTCTATTATGTTGTGTTACACTTTGTAAAACACCATCAGCTTTTCACCAGAAAGTTGTGTACCACATTTTTTTACACCAGGTGAATATTTTTGTTCTGAAACAGTTGAGGAAACTAACTCCCTTTGTGCTGGTTGCTGCATGGCTGCAGTACAAATTGGCCTTCAGCACCGTGCCAGACAGCCAGGTGCTCCTGCTCCTTATCATGCATGTACTGATGCCATGGACATTCTGAATATACAAGATGAAAACAAGTCAGGAAGAGTTGTAAAAATGAGTATTTGCTATATTTGTTGAACCACTGATGACTGAAATCTGTCAGTACAATACTGTATTCTCACATCTCCTCTTGTAATATCAGGTTTGAAAGAAATGGGCATTCTGTTTCTGTATTAAAGTTAAAAGTAAAGGGATAGAAATATATTTAACAATAAGTGTTCCCTACAAATAGGCCTGTAGGAGTGTGTGAAGCAGCTTTGACTGAACCAAACTCTGCCTACCATGGGGGATCCTCAAACCCTTATATGCTGTTTACTGCAGTTATTTAAACACAACGGAACATCATTTAATGTTGACAGAGAGCGGTGACGTAGTGTGTTACTAATAGTAACCTTTGTTACTGTGGTCCCAGATCTCTTTAGGTCATTAACCAGTTCCCCTTGTGTAGTTCTGGGCTGTTTCCTTACTGTTCTTAGGATCAAGTTTGCCTCACCAGGGTAGATCTAGCATGGAGCCCAAGGTCAAGAGAGATTTTCAGCGATCTTGTATTGTATTTATTCCATTTTCCAACATTTACTCCAACATGGATCTCTTCTCACTGAGCTGCTTGGCTCTTCCCAGGCTTGTGCAGGTGTACAATTGTGCCCCTGGTGTCCTTGGACAGCTCTTTGGTGATGGTGGAGGTTGGAGTGTGAGTGTTTGAAGGTTTGCACAGCTGTCTTTTATACAGATAACTAGTTTAAACAGGTTTCCATAATACAAGTAATGAGTGGAGGACAGATGAGCCTCTTGGAGAAGAAGTAGCAGGTCTGTGTGGGCCAGAATTCTTCCTTGTTTGTAGCTACTAAGTACTTATTTTCTGCACCATTATACCGATGAATTCTTCAAAAATCAAGGCAAGGCAACGTTATTTTTATAGTACACTTTCAGTACAAGGTAGTTAAAGTACTTTACATGATTCAGTGGTAAAGAAACCAAACATATGATAAGATAAAAAACAGCATTAAAGTATGAAAATTTAAAACAGCAATTAAGCATACAACATGAGAAATAATACAAGAAAATATTTCAAGGTGCTTTACATGATTTGGTGGTAGAGGAACAAACAGCATATTAGGGCTGCAGCTATTGATTCTTTTTGTAGTCGATTAATCTAACCCTTTATCGTTTCGATTAATCGATTAATCTGATACTTTTTGTTTTATTTTTAAATAACCAAAACAAATCATGCATAACGAAAACTTTTATGGTTGTAAAATGATCGAGCATTTTACTTTTATCTCAAAAAACAGAGAACTCCAACATTTGGCTCCAAAACTAAGCCCATTTACAGTATCTATTTATTTATTTGACAAAATAACATCAATAATGTTATTTAATAAACTAAATAGTCCATTTACTTTTTTGTGAAAAAGGTTTTGTGAAAAGTTGCAATGTTTTTGTGATTTTCTTCTTCAGAAATCACTTAAATTGTTTTAAAAGCAAGCAGAGTTTGAGTCTACATTGTCACATAAACTTTAGCAAAATAAAATGACTTTAAATGTAATATTAACAGATGAAAACTCTAAAATATGACCAGCTCAGATTGGGTCCCCGCTAGAAGAACATCTCTGCTTTTATTTTGGTGCTACAGTCCCAGACCCACCCTGGGCCCCTTTTAGCCCCTCTTTATTCACTTCCTGGATACGCCCCTGCTCAGCAGTACTTAAAATTATTAATCGTTGTAAAAACTCACAGGAGTCTCTGTGGCAGGAGAGAGTGAGAAAGTATTATTATTTTTATTTTTGCTTTGGTCACAGCGCAGTATTAAGTCTGTTGATTTTTTGACGCTGTAACTGTGATCTTGGAGCATTTTTTGTTACAGATAAGGATATTACTGTTTTCATTCATCCACACGGAGATGCTGAAAAGAAAGAAAACGCAGATCTCCACTTTGGCTTTTGAGTTTTTAAAAAGATTTATTGTTTGTGCTGAAAATCTGCGGTTACGTGTGGATGACGGGCCAAACCATAGAAAAATATCTCCGTATTGTGAGATACTCGGCTACGTGTTTACAAGACTCTCTTGTAATTGATTGTAAATAAGTTTACTACTGAAAACCATCAAAGCTAAAAATCATATCTAGTCAAACAGCATCATGACATCGCTACAAATACAGTATTAAAATTAGCGAACATCAATATTTACAGGCTTTACGTTACGTTACCTTGTTTCAGCGACGCTTATTAAAACAGCATGTGGACGTTTTCTGATGCTGGATCATTGAGCTCGTACTGCTGTGGTACACCAGCTTTACTTTGTAGTATTTTAACTGTACTTTGTTCTTTTCTTTTTTTAGAATGGAACGATCCCAAACTTTACACATTTTCTGCCGTTTATAGCAGTGGCGGCTGGTGGAATTTTCTCCAGGGGGGGCCTATGTTGATGGCTATTTATTAGGTATAATTTTTTTTAACCTAATTAATTAAGGGATAGCTGTGAATTAATCCAGACTAATTAGCATTCCTAAAAAGGACTAAAAAACTAAAAATCTTATAGTAAAAGGACAAATCCAATGACCACAGCTCTTTTTTATAGAGATTAGTAGAATTTTGTTTTTAACTCCATAATCATATTCATACATTGACTACATACATTCGTACATTGACATATCGATCTTTTAACCAGTTGCTAAGGCTAACTAACTGGCTAAAATTTGTTGTATGTAAAGATGAATATTTCTTAATCATACTGTATTGGACAACCCAAAGCGTCTTCTTAATAGGACTATCCTACAACAACAATAATTTCAGTCAGAGGCTTCAACAGTTTCTCTAGAACAGACTGCTACTGTAGAGGAGGAAACACTGAGCTGTCTATAGAGGTACTGGTTCAGACTGGGATCACTCTGTTCATACTGGGAGAACCTGCCAGAGCTCCACTTAAAGCAATTCAGAATATGAGAAGATATGGTGGAGAAAAGGCTGTTATATTTATTTTGCTGTTTAATATTCCAACACAGCTGCTGATACAGATTTGGGTGATATAAATGTGAGGAGGGAGATGATGTGTGTGATCTCATATGAAAAATAAGAACAAATGAAAGGTAAAGCAGAAATATATATATGAATAAACTTAATATTTGGATAGCAGCAGCTGTGTTAAATATCAAATAAATCAAATGTAATATTGATTTATTAATAAAATGTCACAATTTACCGTTTTCCAAAATTTAAACACTCAGCTGATAAACTATCAAGTCATCAATCTACACAATAAGAATACATGCTCTTATTGTGAAGTAGTGGCGTCTGCACTACAGCTACTTCCGCTAATCAGTTAGCACTAATTTAAGTGCGAAAACATCACTTTAACTGAATAATGCGCATTTTTAACGCAGCGATGCCTTTGTTCGTCTCCAACTCCTGCGGTTTGACCTGTTTATCAGCCGCGCTTTATAACAGAGGTCTGTGAAGTTGTTTGACTTCAGCTTCAGCCCCACAGCTGGAGGGGGACGATATGTAAGCCCCGCCCCCTCTGTGCGCAAATCTTTGCATATTGACAGCATCCCTCACCACCAGTGTCCACCAGCGGGTTCAAGGGTTCAAAATTTCCTCTCATCATAGGGGTCTTCTGGCTTTTCTTTGTCTGATCCCTCAGAAGTCTAAAAGAAAACAAAATAATTATGTAACTAGAAGAGAATCAGGCTAATTAGCAGCAAATGCTAACAAGGTGAGTGTAACTTGAGACTTATCTGCTTTACTCCACAGTTTAGCTATCCATGCCACCATCTGTTTACCACTCATTTTCTTCATCATTGTGAGGAAGAATCCCTACACATTCACCCTGGGGATGGCTCAGGCCCTGGTGACAGCCCTGATGATCTCCTCCAGGTCAGGATAAACAGGTTTTTCTGTAGCTTTTCACTACTTAAAGGCTTGTCTGCCAGGTCCATGAAAGATGTAAGGGTCTCGTGTGTTTCAGCTCTGCTACGCTGCCCGTCACCTTCCGCTGTGCTGAGGAGAACAACCGCATCGACAAGAGAATCACTCGCTTCGTGCTCCCAGTGGGCGCCACCATCAACATGGACGGCACAGCGCTCTATGAGGCGGTGGCGGCCATCTTCATCGCTCAGCTTAATGACTACCCTCTGGACGTGGGCCAGATCGTTACTATCAGGTTGGTTGGGGGATTGTAGAACGTTTGGCATGGTAAAGAGTCATAGAAGGAAAACAGCTAGATCTACAGTGAAACAGACGATGAGCCTTTAGGTTTCAGGACACAGACTTTAACGTGTGGTTTATTTCTGTTCTTTTAGCATAACTGCCACTGTGGCCAGTATCGGAGCAGCAGGAGTCCCTAATGCTGGCCTTGTCACCATGGTGATAGTGTTAACAGCTGTTGGACTACCTGCACAGGATGTTACTCTCATTGTTGCAGTGGACTGGCTTCTGTAAGTTTTTCAGCCCACATTATTAAACCAAATCCATTCTTTGGGTTCTGTTTAGCAAACCAGACGTTTTCTGTGGGATCTGTGTTTTGGATGTTTCACTGCCTCAGCACACCTGATCTAAACTTTGCCATGCTGAGCGTGGAGACGTATCGCGTTGGTAAGACGTATCGCGTCATTTCCTGTTTTGTGACTAACTCGTTTTGTAGCAAGTCGGTGTTTCTCTCTCTCTTGAACTGATCTAACTTTCTCTGTCAATAAGTTTTTTCTGAGTTGCTTTAACACACAAACACATTAAAACGTTAATTTTCTTCACGGTTTAGGACTCTTTAAGCGTTTTACTGGGTTAATTACTTTGTTCTTAGGTAAGGTAAGGTACCGCTTGGTTAGCTTAGCTTTACGGCTAGCATGGCTTCGGCAGCTTTCTCTCTTGTCCCTCCATCTCTCTCTACACCTCCTCCTCTTTCCTGCTCTCTCTGTCAGATGTTTAGTTACTCCTCCGCCTCATTTAGTGAAGTTGGTAGGTGTAATAAGTGCAGCATTTTTGTAGCTTTGGAGGCGAGGGTTTCTGAGCTAGAGGCCCGGCTCCGCGCTGTAGAACAGCCAGGCCCAGCAGTAGCTAGCGCGGAGTCAACTAGGACAGGACCTAGCCGTCCTTCAACAGCTCCCGTGCAGCCGGGACCTCAGGCGAGCTGGGTGACTGTTCGTAGGAAGACTAGCGCCAGACCCCAGTCCGCGGCCAACCTCCAGCCCCTTTCTCTGAACAATAGGTTCGCCCCGCTCAGCGACGCACCCGCCGAGCAGGAGAGGCCGATTCTTGTAATTGGCAGCTCCATAGTTAGGAATGTGGCTCCAGAGACACGAAAGACCACCGTCAAATGCCTTCCAGGGGCCAGGGCTGCGGACATTAGGTCCCATCTGAAGCTTTTGGCCAAGGACAAACGGCGGTATAGCAGGATCGTTATCCATGCTGGTGGCAACGACACCCGGCGACGGCAGTCGGAGGTCACTAAAATTAGCGTAGCTTCGGTGTGTAGGGCTGCCAAAAAGATGTCTGACTCTGTAATTTTTTCTGGTCCCCTGCCTGATCGTACTAGCGATGACATGTACAGCCGTATGCTTTCGTTCCACCTTTGGTTGTCAAGGTGGTGTCCAGAAAACGATGTGGGCTACATTGATAACTGGGGGGCCTTCTGGGGAAAACCTGGACTGTTACGTAGAGACGGCATCCATCCCACCGAGGACGGAGCTTCGCTTCTTTCCAGGAACATTGATAGGGTTATCTCTAGTTCCCCAAAGCCGTGACAACCCAGAGTCCAGCTCAGGGAACCCAGAGTCCAGGTCAAGGAACAGGGACTGCCACCCACCCACTACCCTATAGAGATAGTTTCCCGTCCACTACCCAAAACTAATGAATTAAAAGTTAATGCTACTAGAGCAAAGTATAAAAATCTCATAAAGATAAATAAAACTCGGACTGAACATAAAAACAAATCAATTAAATGTGGTTTACTAAACATAAGATCTCTCCCCTCAAAAACACTCTTAGTAAATGACTTAATTTGTGAAAATAATATTGATTTGTTTTGTCTTGCAGAGACATGGTTGCAGGAAGAGGACCATGTCACAATAAATGAGTCAACTCCCCCTAGCTACTTAAACTTTAGTGTCCCTCGAAGTACTGGTCGAGGAGGTGGAGTAGCAACTATCTTTCATTCCGATTTACTAATTAATCTCCAAAAAAATAATAGTTACAGTTCCTTTGAGCATCTAGTTTTTAGCTTTCCTCATACACATAACAAAGCAGTAAAGCCACTTTTGTTTGTGGTCTTATATCGTCCACCAGGACCTTATTCTCAATTTTTAGATCAGATTTCAGATTTTCTATCTGACTTAGTTTTAAACACTGATAAAGTCATTATAGTCGGAGACTTCAATATTCATGTTGATAATGAAAGTGATAGTCTAAATACAGCTTTTAACACTATCCTAGACTCAATAGGCTTTACTCAAAATGTGCAGGGACCAACACATTCTTGTCACCACACTTTAGATCTTGTGCTGTCTTATGGCATTGACTGTGAAGAAATAACAGTCTTTCCACATAACCCTATCCTGTCTGATCATTTCCTTATCACTTTTAAACTTACTCTAATGGATCATATCAAACCTGAAAGAAAACTTCATTATACCAGAACGTTATCAGACAACGCTGTAGCAAATTTTAAAGAAGCTCTTCCAACTTTAATTTCCTCAGTTTATAAATGCAGAACAGAAAACAGTGATTTAACTCGTGACCCCTCACAACTTGACATTTTAGTTCATAGCGTTAATTCCTCCCTGCGTCGGGCAATAGACAAAGTTGCCCCCTTGAAAAGGAAGGTGGCTAGCCATAGAAGATTAACTCCCTGGTTTAATTTAGAGCTACGTACCCTAAAGCAGAATGTTAGAAAACTAGAGAGAAAATGGCGCTCCACGCATTTACATGATTCCTTTTTAATATGGAAAAATAGTTTATTGCTATATAAAAAGAGCCTTCACACAGCTAGAACAGCATATTATTCATCTTTAATCGAGGAGAATAAAAATAATCCTAGGTTTCTTTTTAATACAGTTGCCAAACTCACACAGGATCATAGCTCTATCGAGCCAACCATTCCCCAAGCTCTAAGCAGTGACGACTTCATGCAATTCTTTATAAATAAAATAGACTCCATAAAGAATAAGATAATTGGGAACCTTCCCAATATGCTTGCTTCCTCCTTAGTTAATGAGGCAGCCTCAAAAATGGTGGAACCTAATATATGCTTAAACTGCTTTAATGCAGCCGAACTTTGTGATGTACTAAAATTATTAGCTTCATCTAAACCTTCAACTTGCGTTTTAGACCCAATCCCAACTAAACTCTTAAAAGAAGTTTTCCCTCTGATCGCTGCTCCAATTTTAAATATAATGAATCTATCCTTAGTCAATGGATATGTACCACAGGAGTTTAAGATTGCTGTAATTAAACCTCTACTTAAGAAACCCTCTCTTGATCAAAACGACTTAATTAACTATAGACCGATATCTAATCTTCCCTTCTTATCTAAAATTCTTGAGAAAATAGTTGCACACCAGATATGTGAGCATTTAAACAATAATGAGCTGTTTGAGAAGTTTCAGTCAGGCTTTAGAGCTCATCATAGCACTGAAACAGCTCTGGTGAAGGTTACTAATGATATTCTCATAGCCTCAGACAATGGACTGGTGACCATTCTGGTCCTGTTAGATCTCAGTGCTGCCTTTGACACTGTTGATCACAATATTCTCATAGAAAGGCTTCAAAGTGTCGGTATAATAGGAACAGCACTAGGTTGGTTTAAATCTTATTTGTCTAACAGATTTCAGTTTGTTCAGGTAAACAATAGATCTTCCTCAACCTCAATAGTTACTTGCGGAGTACCACAGGGTTCAGTGCTTGGGCCGATTCTCTTTACTATATATATGCTTCCTATTGGTAAAATAATTAGGCAGCATGGGATAAAATTCCATAGTTACGCAGATGATACACAGCTATATCTATCCATAAATCCTGATGAATCCAATCAGTTAGGTAGACTACAGGCATGTCTGGAAGACATAAAAACTTGGATGACTCTAAACTTCTTGCTTCTAAATTCTGATAAAACAGAAGTTGTCGTCTTTGGACCAGAAGCTCTGAAAAAGAAACTACTTAGTCAGCCCCTTCACCTGGACGGCATTAAATTAGCCTCCAGTAATAAAGCAAAGAACCTCTGTGTTATTTTTGACCAAGATATGTCATTTAGATCTCACATTAAAGAAGTCTCTAGGATTTCCTTTTTTCACCTTAGGAATATTGCAAAAATTAGAACCATCCTGTCCAGGAATGATGCTGAAAAACTAGTCCATGCCTTTGTTACTTCAAGACTGGATTACTGTAACTCTTTATTATCAGGTAGTCCACAGAAAACAATTAAAAGTCTTCAGTTAGTTCAAAATGCTGCTGCTAGGATTCTGATGAATATTAAAAGAAGAGATCACATTTCCCCTGTTTTAGCTTCTCTTCACTGGCTCCCAGTAAAATCTAGAATAGAATTCAAGATCCTCCTTCTGACATATAAAGCCCTTAATAATCTAGCTCCATCATACATAAGAGACCTGATTGTTCCATATGTTCCTAACAGAGACCTTCGCTCTCAGACTGCAGGTTTACTGGTAGTTCCTAGGATTTCTAAAAGTAGAATGGGTGGCAGATCTTTCAGCTATCAGGCTCCCCTCCTATGGAACCGGCTCCCAGGGTTGGTTCGTGAAGCAGACAATTTGTATATCTTTAAAACTAGGCTTAAAACTTTCCTCTTTGACAAAGCTTACAGTTAGAGATATGTTTATAGGTAGTTAGAGTCAGGTCAGACAGGTAGATAGGAAGAGACAGGTTAATGTTAGTAGTCAGGCAGAGTGTCAAAAGTTAGGAAGAGATAGGAAGAGGTAGAGTAGCTAGGTAGAGATAGATTAATGTAAGCCAGGTAAAGATCCGGAGCCGGTCGCGGCTTACCGCCGCGGAAGAAATGCGCCCCACAGGGGCCAGCCAGCGCCGGAGAGAGGTCCCTCAAGGGGATCCTCCCGCACAGTGCGGCCGCCCATTACCTGCCGGGTTGAATCCCCCGGGCAGACTGTGCGGACCCCACCCGTTTATCTCTTAAACGTTTCTCGCCCTCTTCAACTCTGTCCTCTCAGTTCTGTCTATTTTTCCTTAAGATAGTTGTCGACTATCGGTCTCGTGCCGGTATTTAGCCTTAGATGGAGTTTACCACCCACTTTGGGCTGCATTCTCAAACAACCCGACTCCGAGAAGACCCCGGCATGACGGGGGCCGTTACCGGCCCTACACCGTCCACGGGTCAGGAGGACTCAGACAGAGTGTTGGTAGCCAGGTCTCCTAGTAGCTAGGAGACAGGTTAATGTTAGTAGCTATGCTGCTTTAGGCTAGGCTGTTGGAGGACATTATTAGGGTCTGTGACTACTTTCTCTCCTACTTCTCCCCAACTGCATGATGTGCTGTCAATTCAAGCACTAACCTGTTTTCTATTATAGTAGGTGCTCCGGATTAGCCCTGCTTGACGACCCTGACTAAGATGGCATTGCAGTGACGGAAAATTCTCCACGTCCTGCAACAAACTTGTGCATCAGTTCTATTGCTCTTTCTGTGTCTCTGTTATGTATTCTCCAAGCCACAGACGGTCGCGGCAGATAACCGCTTGTGCTGAGCCTGGTTCTGCCGGAGGTTTCTTCCTGTTAAAAGGGAGTTTTTCCTTCCCACTGTCGCTGCATGCTTGCTCAGTATGAGGGATTGCTGAGAATTCCACGACGCAATCTTCTGTGGTTCTGTAATTTCTACACTAAACATTGTATTGTAATAACTCTTTTTGAAAGTGCCTTGAGATGACATCTGTTGTGAAATGGCGCTATATAAATAAACTGAATTGAATTGAATTGAATTGAGGAGGAAGTTGAAATCAGGTGTGCTGGAGGTGAGACGCATCGCAAACTGGCAGGATACCGGCCCATGAGGACTGGACTCCTGTGGTCCTTCCCAACACCTGAATCAAATAAAGTCCCTGTGCAAAGCTGAAAGACTGAACGACTGTGTTCAGATATGTTGATGCATCTAAAATCTGTTGGATATGACACCTGGAGCATAACCAACATTCAGTTTTACTTTTTGAAACATTCTTTTATCTTTAATGTCTAACAATTTCTGAAAATGGAGAGGAAAGCAACTACATCTTGCTCTACACAGTACTGGATAAATGTGTTCTGCTAAATCTTAATTTCTGATTTAAAGCTGGGGCTTTAGGTGGCAGAGCTGTTCCTGTTCTCTGTTGATTTACACATTGAAACATAGAAGCCTGGACAGGATCAGGAGCTGAGTGTGAAATTACAGTATCATCTTCATCATTGTCAGGGGGCGCTGTTAAAGGCCTTCTGTGTCTCTGTGGTGGCATCAGCCATTTTTTACAGTGTTGTACAGTACAGACCAAAAGTTTGGACACACCTTCTCATTCAGTGTGTTTTCTTTATTTTCATAACTATTTACATTGTAGATTCTCACTGAAGGCATCAAAACTATGAATGAACACATATGGATTTAAGTAGTAGTTTTACAAGAAATTGTGAAATAACCCGGCCTCCAAAGTCAGCGGACCTGAACCCAATGGAGATGATTTGGGGTGAGCTGAACCGCAGAGAGAAGGCAAAAGGTCCAACAAGTACTAAGCATCTCTGGGAAATCCTTCAGGACTGTTGGAAAACCATTTCTGGTGACTAGAAGCTCAAGAGAATGCAGAGCAGTAATCAGAGCAAAGGGTGGCTACTGTGAGGAATCTAGAATATAACACATGTATTCAGTTATTTCACCATCTTTGTTTAAGTACGTACAGTAATTCCATACATCATGTGTTCATTCATAATTTTAATGGCCTTAATTGAGAATCTACAATGTAGTCATGAAAAGAAAGGAAATGCATTGAATGAGAAGGTGTGTCCAAACTTTTGACTACATCAAGTTTACAGCTTTTACAGAATTCAGCAGCTCGTGTTCTGATGAAGACCAGGAGGAAGGAGCACATTACACCGGTCTTAGAATCGCTGCATTGGCTCCCGTATGTTTTAGGAACCATTCAAAGGCTACGTCCACACTAAGCCGATAAGTTTCTCCGGGGAGTTAGACGCCTAATGTTATCCACTCAACACGAGCATTTACGCCCGTTTAAGGTCCCATGATTGCGCAATCCCATACCGACCTGTGCAAATACTGGGCATGCGCGAAAAGACGCACGAAAAACGCGTATAATCTACGTGACGCCAGCGCCTACATAATATATACAAGAAGCTGTACAGCACAGTACATATCTGCTTATCCCGTTAACCGAAGAGAACAATAGCTGCTCAGAAGAAGAGAGAGTTTTTGGTGTGGACAGACGACGAGATCGATTTATTACTCTTCGCTGTTGTCTTTGTCTGTAGTGTCGTATTGTTATTGACGCAGCATTCATTGACGCCACTTCCTTTCATTATCCGTGGAAGCTGTCCAAACTAGGTCGTTTAGCCGTTGAATTAAGATTTACATGGCTCATCAATCAATATTCTTACCCGGCTAATAGTTATCCGGCCACAGACCTTAAACGACGCCGGGTTAGTGTGGACGATAGGGGGGTGTAGACTAAATAATTATACGTTTAAGGCATTATCCGGCTTAGTGTGGACGTGGTCTAAGGTTCTTTTAATGGTTTTTAAGTGTCTTAATGGTCTTGGTCCTTCTTATCTTTTACCGTATGAACCCTCGCGGTCTCTGAGTTCCTCTAGCAGCCGTCTCCTTATCATCCCCAAAGTCAGGACACGAACTCATGGTGAGGCGTCTTTCCATTATTATGGCCCTCACCTCTGGAACAGACTGCTGGAGGACCTCAGGGCCGCAGAGAACGTTCATGTTTTTAAGAGCAGGCTCAAAACTCACCTTTTTAACCGAGCTTTTAACTGATTTAACTGTAGCGCTTGGGTGGAGGTGGGGGTATCATCGCTCCCTCCTTTAGGCGTCCTGGGTCGGTGCCTTGGCTGCTGCTGCTGATTTACTGCTGCCGATGCAGATGGCTCCACAATGATATAATGTTGTGATGATAATTTTATTTTGGCTTTGGGAAGGGTAGGGTTTGTGGGGTCAGTTTAACCTGTAAAGCACTTTGAGAAGCTTTTGTAGTTGAAAAAGTGCTTTATAAATCAAGTTTGATTGATTGATTGATTGATTTTGGCCTGTACTGTATGTTGGAGCAGCAGTTTTTCTCCAGCTGAGAGGAAGAGGTTGGATCAATTCATCATAAATGTTCTTTCTTCTCTAAAAGTTATGTGTTTCTGTGTCCTGTTCTGTTGTTATATGTGTTTTTTGCTGCTGATGCAGGCAAATTTCCCCTTGTGGGACAATTCAAGGATTATTCTATTCTACAGATCTGAATGGTGGAGTCTGGATTGCTGCGCACTTAACTATTTTAATGTTAAGAAAGCCATAATAAGCAATGTTCCTCGTGGAATGAAGGTATGTAGAACAGTGTAGCTGACTTACAGGAGTTCCATCTGCAAACTCATCCATGTCAATAAAAACTATCTGTTAAGATACAAGTCAGAAGTGTTTAGAGGAATCAGAACATAAAGACAGGCCTGTTAGTCACAGTTGTGCTGATTTTAAAAGAAATCTACCTGATGTGGAAATTCCTGAATGTGTTGACTTATCAAGCATTAACCAAACATTGAAACAGAAAATCAGAACCAACCAGGTTGTTAATTGTGGCTGTTGTTTTTCAGGGATCGCTTCCGTACGATGATCAACGTTCTAGGCGACGCTTATGGAGCCGGGATTGTTCAGAAACTATCCAAGAAGGAACTGGAGAGGATGGATCTGATTTCAGATGTGGATGTTGCTAACCCGTTTGCCCTGGAAACAACTTTGGACGATGAAGAGTGTGAGAAAAAATCCTACGTCAACGGAGGCTTCACTGTCGATAAGACAGATGCGATTTCCTTCACAGAAACCTCCCAGTTTTAGCTTCCAGCTGCTGGGTGGAGAGTAAAACTTTACATCAGCAGCACAAAATGAGAGGGAAGAATCCAAGCAGCCCATCCAAGCTTAAACATCAGCAACAGCGGCCTTCGTCAAGCTTAGATGAACATGATCACCTTCCATCTTGGACATTGATAATAACCACTAGATTCAAGTGCTTCCTTATTAATCTAAAGCTGTGCCAAGATTCTGAAAAGCCACCTTTGTTCAAATAAAACAGAAAAGTAACCAGCAGTTTGCCAATGTGTGCACATGATGATGGAAGGATCAGCTGTTTGTGTGTCCATCATCTCAACAAAATCTATTATTTACTCCTTAAGCAAAAACAATAAAAAATTCCATCATGCACTGTTTGTATAATAATGATATTGTGCTCCCATATGTATATTTGAAATGTGCCAAACCTATAACAAGCTCTTATTTTGCCAAGTTGCATGAAGCAATATGCTATAACTAATCCATGGCTGCAGACTGAGGACTTTCTAAAGACTGGCTGATAGTAATGAAGACTAATATTAATGAACACTGTGAAACTCCATTTTTGTCAGCGACATTCCTACATTTATCACTGTATTGCTGAATAATGAAAAATATAAAGAAAGCTGTATTTATGTGGGAGAACCTTTTGGTGCGTTGTAGATTACTGCTCAGAGAAGCTGATCTGATGTGAATGATTTGTGGTGTTGAATCCTGTGTGTCCGTTCAGCAGATTTCCACTGTGTTTGATGCATGTTAAAGTTAGGCTGGTTGAACATTTAACTCCCTCCTCACCACTCTGGAAGCTGCTCCAGTATGTCCAGGGATGGAGAGGCCAGTTCATCATTCCTGCCACAGCTGCTGCTTCTGGATGCTGGCAAACATCAGAGCCACTTTGTGTCGGTTCAGCCTTCCGCTCACACATCTTCTGCTTCCTTCTCTGACAGAAGCTTCATTATGCTTTGATGGATTGTTTTTTTTGTTGTTATGTATAAAAGTTCTGTCAATAAAGCCAGTTGTATGTCTTTAATAGACTGAAAAGTAAAGCAGTAAATGGACAGCTGGACATAGCCGTGTATTACAGGGAGACACTAAATAACACTGACTGCAGTTCCTCTACATGGCAAGGCAGTTCTGTTTATATAGCACACTTTCAACACAAGGCAATTCAGGGTGCTGTACATGTTTACAAAAATGTGAATATTAAAACAATCACTAAACCAAAGCATTTAAAGACACAACAAAATCACAACGTAAACACAAGGTGTTGCTGTAGAGAAAATCCTAGAGCGACACATAATGAGGAGCAGAAGAAGAATTGGGAGTCCAGTCTTAGGACACCATAATGAATTGGGGATTGACACCTCCAACATCCAGTAGTGATTAATCACAGGACTCAGACCGCCTGGGTGTTTGGATCCCCCTTCCTATGGTCTACTAGCCAGCACTAATGGTTCCACCCTGCCCTCACTGTAGGCCCAGTGCTACCTGGAGAGAACTACTACTACTCGTCATGGTTTCATTAGTGCAGACAGCTGGCTGGTTACTATTCCTAAGTTCAGAGTTAAACCGGACATACGTCAGAGGAGCAACATGGAAACTGAAGTTTCTAACCAACTCCAACTGTAAAGGAAAGAAGCGTATGTCATCATTGGATAATATTGATAGTAGCTGTCCTGTTTATGGCATGTTTGCAGGCTGACTCTAGTTCCAAGCATCAATTTAGGACAGAATAACCGTTTTTAAAAGGTTTATTTTACAAAAAGGGGTCAGCAACAACGGACTGACTGGTAGGAGCAACAGGGAGTCAGAAAGAGGGAAGAAAAACCGACCACACCCAGGAACCCAGCACACATCCACTGAATCCTAACAGTTCAGTCAGGACAAGAAGAAAATCCTCAACATTTCCTAGCTTCATTCATTATAGCAACAGGGCATTAAGTGTTACAGGAATATTCCACCTCTAAGTAAAAATGTGTTTGTTGCTGTATTTCCCAGGGTCAGATAAGTGAGAAAAAAGCATTTTATAATGTTCGTTATGCTAAGCTCCAACAAACAGACTACTGTGGAATGATTTGGCTTTACAACCAGCCATTTATTCATGTACGTTGTTTTAACAATGACTTAGATGTATATATACAAGGTATGAGTTGTGAGTGGAATAAAGTACGAGTCCAAATTTCAGAATTTCAAGTCAATAAATTTACCTAGACTTCCATCAAAGCAACGATTTGGTTTATATGTGAGCATCTCAGTTATTCTATTCATTCATTCATCCCTTTAAAGCAAGGCATATGCAGGGGTAAAGAGAACTGTTTTCAGCCTGGATTTAAACATTGTTAGAGTTGAGGCTTGTCTCACATCCTCCTGAAGAATGTTCCAGATTTTATCTGTCTGAAACTGAAATGCAGCCTCACCGTCTTTATTGTTGACTCTGGGAACCACCAGGAGACCCCTCCCTGAAGTTCTCAGGGCCCGAGATGGTTCATATGTCTCTAACATATCAGAGATGTACTTTGGTGCCAAACCATGAAAAGACTTGTACACAAGCAGAGCTGTTTTAAATTCTATTCTCTGAGCAACAGGAAGCCAGTGCAGAGACCGGAGCACTGGACTAATATGGTCGTATTTCCTGGTTCTTGTCAGGACTCGAGCAGCAGCGTTCTGGATGTACTGCAGCTGTCTAACATCTCGTTTAGAGAGGCCAGTGAGCAGGCCGTTACAGTAGTCTAACCTGCTGGAGACAAATGCATGGATAAGTCTCTCTAAGTCTGGTTTCCACACTATTCCTCTGATCTTAGCAATGTTTTTCAGATGGTAAAAAACTGTTGATGTTATTGCTTTGATGTGGCTGTTTAACTTCAGGTCCGAGTTCATGATTAGCCATATATTTCTAAACAGATTATTTGGTTGAAGACAGAGAGACTCAAGATGACTGATGACCAAAACAATGATCTCAGTTTTGTGTCAGTTTAACTGGAGAAAGTTGTTTTGCATCCAAACACTGATCTGTTCAATACAGTGACTGAGTGTATCTATAGGCCCATGTTCACCTGCCGTCAGTGACACGCAGATCTGAGTATCATCTGCATAGTTATGGTAAGACACATTATTGCTGTTTAATAGCTGACCCAATGGAAGCATGTACAAGTTGAATAAAAGTGGTCCAAAGATTGACCCCTGGGGACTCCACAGGTCATAGGAATTTTGTCTGAGACACAGTTGCCAATTTGGACAAAGTATGTCCTGTCCTTGAGATAGGACTTGAACCAGTTTAGAGCAGTACC